>JAIGNY010000164.1:0-121768 GCA_020152595.1 Chiridota heheva | reverse complement strand
AGTGCTGTATAGGGGAGGGAATGGGCAAAGCGCGAGGAACAGTTTAAAGATGAGGCGGGGATAGGAGTGGCGTGGATATGGAAGGGGCGTATATATGAGAGGGGTTGCGTCAGAAAATGGAGGGGTGGGTGGACCTTATATGCTTACCCAAATCAAGATAAATGTTTATGTATATTTCTTTTATTTTTTTGTAATGTACACTATCAGTCAAACGATTATTCCTATCCCTTTTTTGTATGATTAACATTGTTATTAGTAGTAGAAGTAGTATTTGTTTTTAACTTTTAAGGTGGCCTGGCCCCGATAAACTCTGCTTCATTCAGGCTCCTCCACTACAGGCATTTAAGCATGCTATTTTATTCTTGTTTATTTGATTACGTTGCAGCTCATTCCTAATACTGATGTTATGAAAGTACCAAATGTTATTAATTATGTTTTATGTCAAAAGTGCAGTGGAAATAAATACAGATTTAAAAAATGTTCCATTCAGAATTTGATGTTATTTTAAACATTAACATAAACTTGCTTGTCTGTTTGTATAGCAAGAACATTTCTCAAAAAGTAAGAAATGGATTTTGCTACAATTTGGTGAGTGGCTTTCTTAATGCCAAAGAAAGAAGTGGTCAATCTCAATGGCAGCAGTAAGCGGGGCATGGAGGGATGGTGTGTGTCCAGAAGCAAGCTATTGTGGAAGGCCATTGGACGAATACCCTGGAAGCTTTGCATGTTTGTTAGTTTTGACAGTCAGAAAGAGGCTTAGAATCATTTAAGATGTACACACTAGACCAGTGTTTAAAAATACAAGTTTAGAACGCAAGAAACTTTTGCTTCAGTACAAATTTACGACCACATTGATAACATGGTTATATCCTTTTTTCATGCTTTTAATGCAAGAATATCGCTTAGAAACAGGTGTTCTGCTGAACACCGCAGGATCTCCGCGTTTCTCGTGGAGTCGGTGGTATAAATACTTTAGTCAGGTTTTAGAAATACATTTAAGAACTTCGAAAACAAAATTCTTTTGTTTTAGAGCAAATTGAGGATACCATGTACTGCACGTCTTGAAACACAAAATTAGTGGAAATTGTCCTAAGATTTTACCTCCATCTTTATTTTAAGAAGTTTCTCAATTTAGTTACTGTGCTTTTATCTAGGAACATTTGTTGCACCTTGACACACAGTGTATTTAAGAAAGATATATATTTCATTCAAAACTGTAATACATACAAATTATGCCACGCCTGAGGTTAATAACTGTAATTAAATTTGATAAATATGGGACAGGTGATAGTCAAGTAGTTATGTAACCTTTAAAGTCTCCACCTGCCGTGCACTGTTGTCTGTGATTCTTTAAATTACTATTGTATTGTTGTCTGGAAATCATTCATTTCCTATCTGTTTATAAATTTCATGAGTAAAAGTTTGAGGGTTGTGGGTAGACATTTGTTGTTTGAAAGTCATCGAGGAGATGGGATTTCCATTAAACGCTATGGCTTATTGCCTGTCATGGCAAATTGAGAAGTGTTTGAGGGCATTATGAGTTGTAAGTATATTTCAATTATTGTGTAGAAGCTCTTTGATGGCATACCGTTTCAAACTCGCACGTGTACTCATGAAATATAAACAAAAGTGGGTTATTGAACTTTTTCTAAGAGTAGTTACTGATCTCAGTTAATTTTGTTAGAAAAATTTATTTCTTCCCTTGCTTTATTCTATGCATACATCGGCTCATTCGCTACAGTTACCGTCCAATATCCCATAGAAAAGAAACGGTTTGGAAAGCTGTCGTCTATTATCCTTCAAATATAAATGTTTGCCAAATAATACTGCATAACGCATATTCCCTAATAAACGCCTCCACTCTTATACCCCCCCCCCTCTTCCATATTTTTTTATGCGGTGACAATACAAAATTCACACATGAATTGATTGGTAATATCGTAATATTAAATACACAGTGTGATTTAACACTAGGCTTCAACCAAAACTTGTTTAAAAACTGTAAAACTGCCCGAAAAATACACAACTAGAAGAATTGAACTTGCTATGCACACTGTAAGTTCATTTGAAATTTACCCTCAAATAAACGCCCTCTAAAATTGCAGGACTTTCCCTAGTAGCCCATGCCACAAAGATTTACATCAGAGCAGCTGAAATATGCAGATATTGTAAGCCCTCAAAACTTCACTATACCTGGATCATATTGCCAAGTACTATAATTCTAAACTCAACCGTGGTCAAACCAAGAATTTGCAATGTAGATTTATAAGAAATATTTTCTATTTTGGGGAGAAGTATTTGTAACCTGCTTAAAAATCAAGTCATCCTTCTCATATTATTATCATAACAAGGACTCAAAGCCTGAATAGCATACAGGTATTTAAGGTTTGACCACTTGCTTATACATGACCCAGTATTTGCAAACAGTATTTGACATTACAAATGGAATATTGATATGTATACGAGACAAACCATGAAGGCATAATTCTATCTGATCTTTAAATTATGCATCTATATCATATTCTCAATCAATGCATTACTTTAAAAGCTCTTATCAGAATCTGCATCAATTCAGAGTTTTTTTCTTTTAACAAATGAATATGCAATGCTTATTCTAGTATATATGTTTGTGGTTGATCTGCATCACTTCGGAGCTCTTTTCTTTTAACAAATGAATATGCAATGCTAATTCTAGTATATATTTTTTTTTTTTGAAAAACTATTTTTGATGCAGGATCACACATGTAATGTGTATTTTTAAAGGCACTGTGTAGTCCAACCATATTACTTTCAGTCTATCAATATCAATCATATTTGCATGCTATTTCTAAAGGTTCTAGATTTAACAAAAGTATTGTATTGTGTTGTTGTTTCTCTTATTTTTTAAAATTAATAATGAAATGTTGTTAATCACTTCCCAGAATGTTTAAATATTGCATACATTTTTCAAACTGAATTTTAGAAGTTTAGTTCCTTTTTTTTTAATTTTTATGCAATTTCTGTAAGCAGACAGCACAAAATTCCTATCGAGCTTTGTGACTGTTGTTGTGATACATCCAGATTGTTACAACTGTGGCCAGCCTCCCCAAAACAACCAGCAGTGGCCAGCCTCCCCAACATGACCAACAGTGACATTCCAGTGGGAGCTCATGAAATAGTTGAACATCATGTTCCTGAAGTGTTCTGTTTTCCTAAGAAGTCGTCATTTAACTGTTTAAATGGTTTTCACCATCGTTTTGACAGTGCACAGTATGTGTTTTTCTTTTACATCAGTATGTACTATTTTAATCATACTCTAGCCATCTAGGCCCATCTAGGTTTGTTTGGCATAATGAGAAGACTTAACTCTCAGTGGGCAGCTAGGATGCCAGTCCACCGCAGGTAAACTCCCCAGCAGTGCAGGTACTTTCCCCAGCAGTGCAGGTACTCTCCCCAGCAGTGCAGGTACTCTCCCCAGCAGTGCAGGTACTCTTTGTACAGATGAGTAGAGTGAAGGAAGTAAAACATCTCACTCAAGGACACAATTCTGCGTCCGAGATGGGAATCGAAGGTACCGTTCGCATATAAACATGACTCCTTAACCACTGAACCACTGCACTTCACTGCTCATTTTATTGATATTAAAACCTTTGATTAATATTATGCCCTTTCTAGCCATTTTTGATGTTAATTTGTTTCCTTTTTATACATGTACATCAACTAAAATTTAGAGAGCAGTCGTTTGAGCCAAACGTCATATTGGTTTCAATTTGTTTGAAATAGTGTTTGAAGGTTAAAGTTTCTTGTGAAATAGTCTTACAGCTTTTAAGTCTCTTTAAAGTTTCTTGATCTTGAAGAAAACAACATGGAAGCTGATGTGCCTTCACCAAATTTTTGGAGTGCTCCAAAGTAGGTATCTCGAGAAGAAGTGGAGGTTCAATTTTGCTACATATAAAAAGTAGCCTACTTAATTGGCCATAGAATATTTGCCATTAAAAAGTCAATTTTGCCAAAAATGGACATAGGACAACTTTACTTTCCTGCGATTATATGTTGTTGCACCACATTGAATACATACTTTCAAGTTCACATTTCCTCATGTATTTCATGTTTCAAGGGTCTGTTAATCTTACTCATTGAGGTATTCTGAGCCACATGCATTTATCACATGTACGTTACCCATTGAAGTACAATTTACAACACTGTACATCAGAAGGTTACATTTCACTTCAAATTTTGTAGCATAGGAGGCTTCTATAATTACACTTATACAAGTATTTTTATGTCTTGTGTCATGAACTCCACGTTGAAGCTATGGTTCACTATCTGAAATGTGATTTAGGTGAAAATAATTGTAATTTGAGCAACAAAAATTAATTTGATCAAACTTAAAAACAAAAGAGATCAAATATTGGAGACATTTTCTATCTCCAGTCTCTTTAGCACTGCACCATATTTTTGATTCTGGGACATGGGTAGTTTCTATCACCCACATCCTTTCTCAGTAGGTCAGCATATAAGCACACCAAGGTCAACTTCCTATATCAAGGTCTCCATTTATTGTCAATTGATTGTTTGCTTGAACCATTCTCAGTGAGTATTAAAAGCATGATATAGCACCATAAAGTTGAAGGCAGTTAACATTTAAAAACCCATACGGTCGTGACACGACTGACTGGACATGCACTTTCAAAAAATTATATTGTTTCATCAAATGACCCCACAGCACTAGTCTGCTAGTTCTGATATCAATTGAAAGAGCACGAATAGTTCTTCCAGAAAATGTAACTTTTTAATTGAAGATTTTTAAGAAATATGGATTGAAATAGAGAAAATTTAAAAAAATCATATCTCACACCACAAATACTGTGACAAAGCTTACATCATGTACTTTCAATAGAAAGCAAAAAGAGCAACTATTCCCTCTTTATTTATGCTGTTATTTAACTTTAAAACAAACCATTTATTCACACATAGGCAGTTTGGTGTAGTATGTGAGGTGACAACGTGCATGCCTCAGGTTCATTTCCCGGTCGTATGTTTTTCGAGAATAATTACAGCAGTGATTTTCAATGTTTTTGCAGGTATTGCTTTGAGAAATAAAATTAAGACTGGTATCATTGGAAAGGAAATTTCACAAACAATCTAATTATGTAAAAAAGCCTCCATTGTCATTATTCACAAAAAAACAAGCAAAAAATATTTTGGCCTAAATTTGCCCAAAATTTGCATATTTATGTCGATATTTTCTTTATTTTGCCTTTTTATTGAAAGGTTTATGTCTTAGCATTCATTTAAGCCAAACTTATAGTGATACAAGTTGTAGTGATACAAAATGAAAGGAAAGTTATGAAAATCAGTTTTGAAGAAAACAAATCCTGAAATTTTAGTCATGTTTTGGATGCCCTGGGACTCCAAGGGTTAAGACATGCATGTTTTTTTTTGTATGGAATATTTGCTGGCTTTCACTGTTAATACATAACAGATAAAGAGAAGATGTACATAAGTGGAATGATTATTGATTCAATTTACTTTATTTTGTCCTCGAACCAGATTAAGGATCCTTACCTGATGCTGGCATTAGACTCTTTTGCAGAAGTCCGTTTCATACAGTCACAGCTTGATACTATAAGCTATGCACCAAGTGAGATATCTATGTTTCCATCATGTCCAGCATGTTCAAAGGTACACATAAAACTCTTATAATGACAAGTATTCCCTTGTAGGTGTTGTTCATTCATTTTGTTTCACTTTTTATAGTAGCTGTGATTTGGCATACTTTGGGAAAGGTATTGCTGTCCTGTCCAAAGCCTTGCTATGGTGATGTCCGAACCCTAGCTTAATCGAGTTATGGGCATTTACTAAAAGGGGCATTTATAAGGCATCATGGGCACTTTGAGGACAGGTTTGAGACTACTTGAAATGTACATAAAGGAGTAATCAATACAAAAAGTAGTGTCCTGCATCTTTTTATATTGGCAAACTGTAATCAGCATTACAAGAAGGCATAATAGTTTTTTTAAATGTTTTAAACAATAGTTTTAAAATATATATTTTTGTGAAAAAATGTAGAATGTTTATAGAATAGGGTAAAAGTGGCAGTAATGAGGGGCATAGTGTATGAGGGGCCTGATGTCATTTTTTGAAACAAGACAAGTCTACATATTGTTACTTTAGAAACATATCTGTTCTTGAAAATGTGTTTGCTTATATGAAAATTAAGTTTATATTTATATAAATTCTTATAAACTTTGTTCAGTGATGTTATTAGATTTTTGGGGAGGAGGGGGAGGGGTTATGAAAATTTGTGGAAAGGAATGAATAAATGTCATACTATCAAAATGTAATGAACTAGTTGTAGGTTTGAGGATTGATAATTTGGTGATTGTTGGTCATCAATGTTTATGTCAAAAGAGCTAGGGATCCTCTGAGGGCATAACTGATATTTTTGAGGAAAATAGAGGGCTATCAATTACACATTATAGGGGCTATCAATTACACATTATAGGGGCTATCAATTACACATTATAGGGGCTATCAATTACACATTATAGGGGCTATCAATTACACATTATAGGGGCTATCAATTACACATTATAGGGGCTATCAATTACAAATTAGGATTTAAGTGTACTGTACTGCACAAGAATAAGTAATAGTTCTGGGTACACTTTGTTAATATTGAATAGCTCTATTTATATCAACAAAAAGATGGTAGAATGATTGTAAGCCTTGATGGTATGTTTGGACTGATACGATGGAAGAATTCCGAATCAAATGATGCTCTTCCCAGACACAAAGAAACAGACCTGTCCCTCAACCAGAAGAAGGTGAATGATTTTATTTCCAGGTATGCTTATTCATCTTCTAAGTCATCAAAACAGCAAGAAAGTTTGCTCTCATTGGGAAAAACTATTTTTCTGTTAGCCCAGTGAATGTGTAGGATGACCGAGTGTAGAATTATCTGACATGATGTTATATACACTTTCACACACCCTAACTTGCTGTCTGCTACAATAAGTTATGTTTAACATTTTATTTTAACGATGTTACACAGCTTCTTGACAATCAAATGAAAACTTTTCATCACTGTTGTATTCACGATCAGAATCAAAGCTTTTTTTTGTACTGTTAACTAAAAATGTATTCCTAGTATGTTTTATTATGAAAATTAGTAATTTCCTTATAGCCCTGTGTGTTATATTTTGCTCTCCAAAGCAAAAAAAGTCATGTGATACTGAATATCTCTGTTGTATCATGCTCAAAACAACTGTATCAATTCAGAGAATATTAAAATCATACAAATTTGCATCACACATTTTGCATGTATTAATCTATATATTTTAGATTTGAGGACTTATTCAGCTGGTGCTTAACCCATCATCATCAGTTGTCCGTAAACGGAATAGTAGAAACAGCTGCTTTTTTAAAGTTGCTTCTGATATTCTTACTTGGCTAAGTATACTCCATTGATTCCCCACATCTAGTGGAGTATGACCGTGACGGAAGTGGACGAACAACGGGTTTTGACCCTACTCTTTTAAGAAGTGTTTAAAGAACCAGGTATGGTGTGACTGTCCTACCATTGGGACCAATGGCTTAACGTCCCCTCCTAAGACGGCGAGCTTCATTCAACCATTGCCACTTCTCTTAACAGCTGAATGGGATCAGGAGCTGCAAACGACCTGCTTCCGCTTTGATAATCTGGGTATCTGTCTGCATAGCTGTGGAAATACTGGTTAAGACCGGACCAAGGCTTGAACCCGGTACCTCTACCAGCTGAGCTATCTGACTCCTTCTATACCCGGTTTCCATATTGCTAAGCTGATGAGTGTACTTAATTCCTCTGGATGGGACATTTAAGCTGCATGTGTTGCTATCTATCCATAGATCTGTAAATCATAGTTCATACTTCTTTAATAAATGAAATACCAACTAATTGTCCAAAAATGTATGGTTCTCCATGTGGATACCAGTCAATTGGGATTAATGCAATATTGGACAGGTTTCACATCTTAGTGTGTTTGTGTAGAGGATTGTTCAATTTTAGATCTATTCAGATGAATATTAATAAGATCAGACTTCTGTTTCACAGTCATGTTAGTTTGAGCAGCATGCAGACATGGCTATAAAACGTTCTATAGGATTAAAATGTACCCAGTAAAAACAAGAAATAATTATCACTGCCTAAACTTGTTGTGTATGCTAGCATACTGCAACACCTGCATAGTACATTCAGCACCCTTACAGCTCTACTAAAACAGCAATTGTTTGTTCCTGTAAAAGGTCATCAAAACCTGGGAGAAACAGTTTTAAAGAAGTTTTTTCTTATATCTTAGTAATGGTGAATCAAACTTCCAAGAGTTCCTTTAAATATAAAATCATGGCATAGTAAATTGATTACATGGCAAAGACGTGTATGTAATTGTAGGTTTCACTTAGAGATACCATCTTGCTGCAGAATCACTTTTCACTTTTCCTCCAACAACTCCGAAAGCTACAACACCCCTCTCACCCTTTCTGAATTAAACCAAGCCATCCACGACGCTGGCTCCAAGGGCCCAGATAACATCCCCTACCAGTTCCTGAAACACCTCCCCATCAAAGCCACCACTACCCTACTCACCATCTTCAACCACATTTGGTCCTCACACTCCTTTCCCCCTATCTGGAGAACAACTATTGTCATCCCCGTCCTTAAACCAAGGAAGGACGGTACCGACCCCTCCAGCTACCGCCCCATCGCCCATACCTGCTGTCTCTGTAAAATTATGGAAAGGATCATTAATCAGAGACTAAACTGGTTCCTTGAGACCAACAATATCCTCTCCTCTCACCAAAGTGGCTTGAGAAAACGTCGCAATACTCTAGACCAGTTAATTACGCTCGATACCGCTATCCGGGAATCCTTTGCAAAAAAGGATCACCTCAGTGCCATATTTTTTGACCTCGAGAAAGCTTTTGACACTACTTGGAAATACGGCATTACTCGCAAACTTCACACCATTGGCCTCAAAGGCCATCTCCCCATCTTTATTTAAAACTTCCTCTCACCCAACTCGTACCCCCAAGAATAGGGCGTCCCCCAAGGCAGAATTCTCTTTCCCACTCTCTTCAACCTGAGCATTAATGACATTGCGGATAACCTTGGCCCCAATATCAAACGTACTTTCTACGTGGATGACTTCACCATCTTCTACTTCTCCTCTAGCTTTCGTATTGTTGAAAATAGGCTCCAAATCAGCCTAAACCAGCTGCAAGTCTGGAGCAACAATAACGGTTTTAAATTCTCCAAAAACAAGACAGTCTGCATGCACTCTTTTCATTTCAACAACCTCTACCCAACCCGAACTTTGTGCTCAACGGCATTCGGATCCCCAAAGCTGAACACACAAAGCTCCTGGGTCTCACTCTAGACCCCAAGCTCACCTACAAGCAACACATCACCAACCTGAAACAAAAATGCAACAGCTCCCTCAACATTCTCTGACTCCTCTCCAACAACACTTGGCGTGCGAACCCCTATGCTCTCCTCAAAATTTTCAGGCTCACCATTCGTGCCAAGCTTGACTACGGCAATGTTGTCTACTATGTCGCTAACAACTCATACCTTAAACCACATTAAAACCATCCAAAATGAAGCCCTCAGATTTTGCCTAGGTGCCTACAGGACCTCCCCAATCACCAGCCTTCATGTTAAAGCCAACAAACCCCCTTTTCTACTTAGATGTAGAAAGCTTAGCCTCTCCTATGCTTTTAGGAGTCTTCACTAACACCCAGAACCCTGTTTACAACTTCATTAGGTACCCTAAATTCTCCACCCTCTATTATAGGATTACAACCCTATCCCCTCCCTTCAGCTTACGCATTAAATCAGACCTCTCCCATCTCGGCATCAAGCCCGCTACTCTCGGCACCTTCTCCTGGCCAACTTTTCCTGCTTGGGCCACACCCCCTCCCTTTAGTCCACCTGGGCCTCTCCACTCATCACAAAACTCAAACCCACCCTAACCTCTTCATCAATCTCCACAACCAAATCAAAGACCAACTCTCAAATTACACCTCCATCTATACTGATGGCTCCAAGAAAGGCTACAAGATAGCTGCTGCTGCCGCCATCCAAGACATCACCCTCAGTTGCAGACTTCCCGACTACTCATCCATCTTTTCAGCTGAGGCTGAGGCCATTCTCAACTTTTCTCAACTGTTTTTCTCCGCTCAGCCACTTTGCCATTTTCTCCGAATCAAAGGCTGTTCTTACTTCTTTACTCAACCTCAAATGTGATAACATTACATGCCACCTCCTCCTCCGGAAAATCCTTTCTCCCACCCCATCTGCAGGAAAAATGCGCTTTTCTTTTGGATACCCAGCCATGTTGGCATCCCTAGCAATGACAGGGCTGATGCAGCCGCTAAGCTTGCCCTCACCCTCCTTCCTACCCCTTTTTCCAAAACCCTCTCTGACATCAAACCGCTTATCGCTTCCCTTGTTCGTGACCGCTGGCAAACCTCATGGAACTCCCAAATTGATAACAAACTCCATGTCATCCAGCCCACGATTCCGATCAAATCCACCATCAACATCCTCTCTCGTATCGACAACCTTCATATTACCCGTTTTAGAATTGGTCACACCCATTCACTAAATCCCACCTCCTTATTGGCTCCCCCAACCCCTCTGCAACAATTGCCATTGCACCCTCACAATCCATCACGTTCTTCTTGCTGCCCCCTGTACATCCTTCGCAGAGCTTCCCTTGCTCCCCACAACTCAATTGCTGAGTTCTTCCAGAAAAATCCTCTGGATAAAATTATCTCCTTCCTTCATCATGCTTCCCTCTACAACCATATTCAATTCTCCTCTTTCACCCCCACTCTACTTTGTTTATGTTTCAACCATAGACCTCTCTTCTCGATCACAGCTTTCTTACCTTTTGTTCTTGAATTTCTCTCATTCTCTCCCTGTTTCCTTTCTTTCCTACTTCGAAAATGATCTGATCTCTCAGGCACAATTTGACCCTCGTTGTCGTGGTGCCATTAAGCCCTCATTAAACACACAAACAAGTTTCCACACTTGTAGTGAACCAAGACGTGTATGTATTTGTAGGTTTTACTTAGAGATACCATCTTGCTGCTCAATGACATTGTCAAGTTTCCACACATGTAGTGAACCAAGACGTGTATGTAATTGTAGGTTTCACTTAGAGATACCATCTTGCTGCTCAATGATATTGTCAAGTTTCCACACATGTAGTGAACCAAGACGTGTATGTAATTGTAGGTTTCACTTAGAGATACCATCTTGCTGCTCAATGATATTGTCAAGTTTCCACACATGTAGTGAACCAAGACGTGTATGTAATTGTAGGTTTCACTTAGAGATACCATCTTGCTGCTCAATGATATTGTCAAGTGTCCACACATGTAGTGAACCAAGACGTGTATGTAATTGTAGGTGTTACTTAGAGATACCATCTTGCTGCTCAATGATATTGTCAAGTTTCCACACATGTAGTGAACCAAGACGTGTATGTAATTGTAGGTGTCACTTAGAGATACCATCTTGCTGCTCACTGATATTGTCAAGTTTCCACACATTTAGTGAACATTACATTGCCATACAAATAGTAACTACCCAAATTTTGTTGCAGTGTAACCTGGTAGCAAAAAATGAAAAACCAAATTGCTGATTATACACATTAAAAGATATGCTCTCCATTATCTATTTGGGCCATTAGCTCTTGTCAACGGACAAAGTATGCTGAGAATTTTGTTTATATAACAAAACAGTCTTAAACATTCCATGTGACTTTAAACCCAAGGGACGTAGTGTTCGGGGAGGTAAATTGTAATATTTGTCAGGCATTTTGGGGGATATACAGGGATAATTTTCTTGTCAAAATCATGTAAAACTTTCAACATATAAAACATTTTTGTGTAAATGAATTAAGGTGGTAATGCTGAGGCAATAAAATATCATAAATTAGATATATAACGCACAAAAGATGAATTAATAGTCAATTTTTCATCTGAATGAACTACCCTTAAACACTTGTATAATTACAAACAGTGCCAAAATACTTGGCACTGTTTTCCCTTCCCCCCGCTTCAATGTTATCCTCTTGAAGATTATCGCCTTAAGCATGAAGAGGTTAACAGATTGATTCCAAATTTTTGGCCAACATTAAAGAGAGGTAGTAGAAGGAAGGAAAAATGGCACATAATTTTGTCGCTGATTGTCTGAGTTTCAGATAGAAGAAAAGCAAATATTAAAAGGTGAAAGAGATGGTTATATAAGTTTTCATGTTTTTAGTTATTTATTACAATATGCAGATTTCGTCTTTTGAAATGCGACAGATTTATAGACAGTTGTATTTCCTATCAATTATATCGTGAAGTTTGTGTCTTTTAGAATAATTAAATTTATGAAGAAAAAGAATGTCAGGGATTGTTGGGAACATAACAATTGTTTGTTATTCAATGAGACAGTCTTTTTTGATATATCTACGAAAATAGTTTAACGACAGTGGACATGTTGTTCTAAGGAGTTGACATATTGTTCTCAGAAGACTTCATACGATTTTATGTGTAGCATTTCTGTAACTTGTCAAGGTAGTTATAAGAATAATAGGATTATTGACATTCAGTCAATTACTTCAGTGGTGACATTTCGGTCTCTAAGGTGCGAAGTGCGTGCTTTGTGACGCAGAGTTTCATTCTGATTTTAAATTCGGTACCACATTTGAAGGTCAGACTGGAATTAGCAAAATGTTGAAGGAGCTACTTTCTATATGACATGAATTTAAAAAGTAAAAGCGTTTAGTGACATATTCTAAAATTTGTGTTCGACACGCAAATTTCTGAAGTTAAAGCGTTCACCCGATTTTTGCGCTCCGAAAGACAATGTTGTTATTGCCATATTGCGGAGAAATGTGAAATATTCATCCGGGGTGCAAAACGTATACTTTCAATGGATCTGAATGCTACAAGGTGCCCAAACTCGGCGACGAAGGCAGGGAAGGCAGGTCGTCCTCGAAAAAAAGATCCTTACACGGAAAGGAAAATACTTCGAACTATTCCGAAGTTGCGCCTGAGCGAAGGGACATTCTCTGTAAAGCGATTATTGCATGTTGCAAGGGTGAGCCAAATCAATCTTTCACTAAGGGCTGTACATCGCATGCTAAATGGTAACAATTACTTCTATCTACAAGCAAAGAAAAAAGGTCTTATGAGTTCTAAGGACATGCGTGAATGCTTAAAACTTGCACGGAAAATGCTGACACAACATAACGCTGGTATTTGGAAGAAAGGCATCGCATTCTATTTGGACGGTGTATCCTTTGTACACAAAATGAATCCAATGGATCAGGCTCACGCCCCACGCATAAGGATTTGGCATCGGAAATCAGAAGGTTTGAAGCAAGGCGGCCTCACAAAGGATGGAAGATTGGAAACGGCAAAAGTACCGTTAAACTAATAGTATCAATATCACACAAAAGGGGTGTGGTGTGTTGTCAGCCATACATCGAGATGAATGGAGCCTTTTTGAGCAATTTATAGATGAGCATTTTGAAAACATTTGAAACGCACGAAAACCCAATACCCGCTTATTCTTACAAGACGGAGACCCATCACAAAACGGCACCAAGGCTCAACAAGCATTGCAACAGGTAAACGCCAAATTGTTGAAAATCCATCCCAGAAGTTCCTAAATCAACCCCATTGATAACGTTTTTAGAATTGTCACCGACAAACTACGTCGCAATGCTTTGGAGAAAAGAATAACTAACTCATGAAATTTTTCAACGATTTGAGCACCGTTTGATCGAAACAATCACATGTATTCCAATCGAGTACATTGACAGAGTGATTAAAAGTATGTTCAAAAGAATGAATGAATGATTACAAGAAATGGACAGCGGTTGAAATATTGATCAGTCGAAATTGGACAGTTTGACAGTTTAACAGTTTCTGATTTGCTTTCTTTTATTTTTGCGTTTTCCAACGCGTTAAAATTTGTGAAACTGACATTGGAAATATATTGGATGTCTCAGAAATGTATGGAATTTATGCTTGGATATATAATTAACATATTAGATCTTATTGAAGGCCATTGAATAAATCTCTTTTAATGGCGTTATCAAGGGTACACAGCTAAGAATATAAAAGAATTATCTCGTTCTCTTTTAATAGATTTGTCGCTGTGAACCGTATGTATTATTGAAAGAGTATACAGTGGGGTTACGTAAGATCTTGAATATCGTAAAATGTTGCCCTCGTTATTGCTCAGTAATTTCTAAAGGCATAGCAATCACTACCGACGGCCGGGGACAAGTTTATATTTTGCCGCCCCTGGGTTTTTGCGACGGGGAGAATTTGCACCAACCCGAAACTAAGATGCATCGGAAGTCTTGGGGGACGACTCTCGGCCATTGGTCCACCGGCCTTTGTGTTGCTACATTTCAATAAAGAAACACAAGACAGTTATATCTATTTTTTATCGACTTTGTTTCCATCTTCACTCGGTCATTTTGGAAGTACAGGTCATGTATACAATGTATTTACAAGTTCTTCACCATTTCACTCGTTTCGAGCCGCGTTTTCTACGATGAATTAAGCAAAGCAGTTTCCACAGGTCTTAATCTCAATTTGCTCATTACCGGGAATTTGATGCTGGAAAGTGAATATTTGCCATCATTTCAAATCTCCTTATCATCGATGGCTCCCCCTCTAATAAAGACCAGGGGAATCTTGGTGGTCCAAAATATTGGTGTGTTTTGCTTTAGACAAATGTCTGGAGCAAAATGGGACTTAGGGGCAGGAAAATTAACCAACTGCCCCACTAATAACAATAACAAATCATGCCATGGTATTATATTTTGGGACCACCGAAAATCATTCAAAAAATTACTCCGGAGGAGTCAACCCATGTAAATTGATTGGATGCCAGGTTACAAAACATTTGAAAATAACAGTCAATGGAAGCAGCATGAATGTTTTGGCACAATTGGCAGTACCTGTAATCATTATGTTGCGCTATTTTCCTTCACCCTCATCTAACACATTGTATACGGCTTTGTAATAGGACTGTTTATTCAAGCCGTTGTTTTCCAGTACCTGCTCGGCACCCTCCTTCCGCTTTCCTGCATAGCCCTCTACACATTCGGTTTGGCATAGATCCCAAAAAATTTCCTCCCGGGTTTTCTCCAATTGTCGAAGTTTCTCACGTGCACTGGCCATGTCCCATGCCACCTGTCAGTCCGGTTCGTACCCCCGATTGGGAAAACAGTTTTGTTCTACCGATCAGGGAATCCTTTACAGAAGTATCCCACAATGCATCTATCCAAATTCAAAATTTGTATAGGAATAACATAACGATCAGACACATTTCGAGCGCGGAGAACTCAACCGCTGCAAAGGCTTCAAATTTTTCTTCACGATTTAAGAAAATAGCATATGAATTATCTTTTCACCGTGCGCTTTTAAAATTCACCGTGCGGTTTTCGAGAAATTTGAAGAAAATTTGTGACATCCAATTCTGTTAGGCAGTCGCGCTTTAACAAGATTTTCTGAAATGATGAGAAATAACTTAGGCGTTTGTGAAAATTATTTAGCAACAACTGCGTGATAGTAACGAAGTCGTTTAACTTTCGCGAAACTGAACATTGCAACAAACTAAAAATGAAACGACTGATAAGCGTCTATGACTGAAACTTCACAATAACAATGGCGACCTCCATGTGTCACTGTTAGTTCAGTGCGCATGCTTGAGTCTCCCGGTCGGGGGACTTATTGAGTCCTCCGATCGGCGGTATGAACCGAACTGCCTGTGGATATACCAGAGCATATCAAAAGTCATGGAAAAACGTACTATGAAGACATTATTAATATCTCCATGTCCATTGTATTTGTGACGCTTATTGACAGCGTCATTGTCATCATTATCATCATCGTTGTTAAGATAGTGCTTCGGGAGGTGTGAAACTTGGTCAAAAAAATTGTTATCTTTCAATCTATCACATGAAATAATGATTGTCAGACTTTTTTCTCCTGTAACGGAATTAAATGGCTTTAAATAAATTTAAAAAAAAATTGGCTTTAGATATTTTATTCTATGTTGGTGGCCATGGCATGGGCAACAAGTAATTTGTGCTGTAAAATATTCTTTGCTTTCGGTATATTTATTCCGTACTGGACAATAATTTGTGCAAAACATTTTTTTTACACGTATTATAAAATATCTTTTTAACACTTCTAAAATATCTCTTTAATGGAGGTTTATAATAGCCTTTAGCCTGAGTGATATATGAGAACAGTATTTATTTTTTGAATATAAAGAATATAAAATTGTTGCTTTTCATTTTGTATATGTTAATGGGAAGTGCAATTACAATTACATTGGAGAATAGAAAGATTTGATCAAATGAGCTATGGAAGTCTGATCCCCTCATCCTTCAGGTATAGTACTATTTTACAGAAGTATTACAATTTATTCTCTATTATTTAAAATGGGAATGGTGTAAAATTTCTTTGTAACTTCATTATGCATACAAACATGAAAATGTAATTGCTCGCTCACCCAATCTATATACTATAAAGATAATACTGAAGAAATATGCCAAACATAACAATATGTTACACACGTATTTTTTTTTTAATTGAACAATCAGAATCAGGGAATCACACACAATGATTATCACTTTAGAATAAAAACATCTTCTGTTTATCTTATAGGTATAGCAGGAAAATTTATTTCCCCATTGAAACCCTCCTCCTTTTGAAATATGTGTTGTCCTAACTTTGATCAAACTCAGAACATTTCATTATCGTATTGTATAAGACTCAAATAAAAGATCTACCGCAAGCGGTATTATAGTTAGCCAGTGGCCAAAATGAGTCAAAATTTGTGAGAAGATGTAGATTTTTTGGGGCATATTTAGACTGAAAAACTATGACAGGCACGGCCAATTTTGACCCAAGTTTATATCATGGTACTTGGATATGTAAAGTTGTGTCATGCATATTCTAATATTAAATATATGTCCAATTCATGTTTGCTACTAATTACTTGTTGTTTTTAAACAGTTAACATCCAAAATTTGAACATTAACATATATTATGGTCATCCATCAAAGATATGGCTTATTTATTGTTCATCATTTTAATGGTGTAATTGCTTGATGATTGTCTGACCATAATATCAACATAGAACTATTTTCTTCCTTCAGTTATGGTAGATTTATATAATCAAAAGATAGCACTAAACAATTTACAGTACCTTTACCCCTAATGATAATTGTGCAACTATTGCCTTCGGAAGGAAATTAATAAAAGTAAATAAGTTTTAGCTAGACTATTCAAAGAATCATAAGAGCTATTCTATTACCCCTGGCTTCACACCTGACCAATGTTTTGGGAAGAGTCATGAGAGCTATTCTACTACCCGTGGCTTCACACCTGACTAATATTTTGGGAAGAGTCATGAGAGCTATTCTACTACCTCTGGCTTCACACCTGACTAATGTTTTGGGAAGAGTCATGAGAGCTATTCTACTACCCCTGGCTTCACACCTGACCAATGTTTTGGGAAGAGTCATGAGAGCTATTCTACTACCCCTGGCTTCACACCTGACTAATGTTTTGGGAAGAGTCATGAGAGCTATTCTACTACCCCTTGTTTCACACCTGACTAATGTTTTGGGAAGAGTCATGAGAGCTATTCTACTACCCGTGGCTTCACACCTGACTAATGTTTTGGGAAGAGTCATGAGAGCTATTCTACTACCCCTGGCTTCACACCTGACTAATGTTTTGGGAAGAGTCATGAGAGCTATTCTACTACCCCTGGCTGTACACCTGACTAATGTTTTAGGAAGAGTCATGAGAGCTATTCTACTACCCCTGGCTTTACACCTGACTAATGTTTTGGGAAGAGTCATGAGAGCTATTCTACTACCTCTGGCTTCACACCTGACTAATGTTTTAGGAAGAGTCATGAGAGCTACTCTACTACCCCTGACTTCACACCTGACTAATGTTTTGGGAAGAGTCATGAGAGCTATTCTACTACCCCTGACTTCACACTTGACTAATGCTTTGGGAAGAGTCATGAGAGCTATTCTACTACCTCTGGCTTCACACCTGACTAATGTTTTAGGAAGAGTCATGAGAGCTATTCTACTACCCCTGACTTCACACCTGACTAATGTTTTGGGAAGAGTCATGAGAGCTATTCTACTACCTCTGGCTTCACACCTGACCAATGTTTTAGGAAGAGTCATGAGAGCTATTCTACTACCCCTGGCTTCACACCTGACTAATGTTTTAGGAAGAGTCATGAGAGCTATTCTACTACCCCTGGCTGTACACCTGACTAATGTTTTGGGAAGAGTCATGAGAGCTATTCTACTACCCGTGGCTTCACACCTGACTAATGTTTTGGGAAGAGTCGTGAGAGCTATTCTACTACCCTTGGCTTCACACCTGACTAATGTTTTGGGAAGAGTCATGAGAGCTATTCTACTACCCCTGACTTCACACCTGACTAATGTTTTGGGAAGAGTCATGAGAGCTATTCTACTACCCCTGGCTTCACACCTGACTAATGTTTTGGGAAGAGTCATGAGAGCTATTCTACTACCCGTGGCTTCACACCTGACTAATGTTTTGGGAAGAGTCATGAGAGCTATTCTACTTCCCCTGGCTGTACACCTGACTAATGTTTTAGGCAGAGTCATGAGAGCTATTCTACTACCCCTGGCTTTACACCTGACTAATGTTTTAGGAAGAGTCATGAGAGCTATTCTACTACCCCTGGATGTACACCTGACTAATGTTTTGGGAAGAGTCATAAGAGCTATTCTACTACCCGTGGCTTCACACCTGACTAATGTTTTGGGAAGAGTCATGAGAGCTATTCTACTACCCCTGACTTCACACTTGACTAATGCTTTGGGAAGAGTCATGAGAGCTATTCTACTACCTCTGGCTTCACACCTGACTAATGTTTTAGGAAGAGTCATGAGAGCTATTCTACTACCCCTGACTTCACACCTGACTAATGTTTTGGGAAGAGTCATGAGAGCTATTATACTACCTCTGGCTTCACACCTGACCAATGTTTTAGGAAGAGTCATGAGAGCTATTCTACTACCCCTGGCTTCACACCTGACTAATGTTTTAGGAAGAGTCATGAGAGCTATTCTACTACCCCTGGATGTACACCTGACTAATGTTTTGGGAAGAGTCATGAGAGCTATTCTACTACCCGTGGCTTCACACCTGACTAATGTTTTGGGAAGAGTCGTGAGAGCTATTCTACTACCCTTGGCTTCACACCTGACTAATGTTTTGGGAAGAGTCATGAGAGCTATTCTACTACCCCTGACTTCACACCTGACTAATGTTTTGGGAAGAGTCATGAGAGCTATTCTACTACCCCTGGCTTCACACCTGACTAATGTTTTGGGAAGAGTCATGAGAGCTATTCCACAATGACCATTTTAGCCATCTTTAGTTACATATACATGATATAAGCTAAGTGCCTTTTGAGGTAGATATTCTTTTACAATATAAAAAAAACTTCTTTAAGGGATATCAAAGAATTTCATAATTTGTTTTCATGACTTGTCACAAAATCTAGTCACTACAGGTTCAGAAAATGTCTTCATTGAATCCATGAATTAGATTATCAAATACGGTTTCATAATAGATGAAGATGGATAGATTAAGCGTCAGCTCTCGCATTATTTCGAATTTAATAATACGAATAGAAAACCTAAAATCCAATATACAAAGTTGCATTGTTTCTGGAACTGTTTCTGCGCTCGTTGGATTAATTTACCAAATAGAAATCAAAGACGCTTTAGAATATCTTCATCACACAGAAGTCTCTGGTGTTTGTGCATATCGATGAAAGAATATGTATTTTAGCTTACGAGGACCGTCTTGGTAGCACCATGGTAGCACGGCGACGGCAGTCTCCTAAAAGTACACGGCCGAAGTCACTCAATAAACGTTCGGACCTGAAAAGCCAAGCTTCGTTGTGATGGAGGAGCAACTTCATTTTTACTGGTACGGTATGTGCATTTATTCTCGACGATTTTCAAAGGAACGAAGTGTAGAACAATAACGTAGCCTGTGATACGGCCCTAAGGGTGGGCTGAATAAGGTTATTGATAGGAGTATGTTCCCCCTAGTATAACCATCATATAAATATTTTTTTGTTTATATAGGCTAAAAATGTTATTTTTAATGTTATTTTTCCTATATTTTTGGCAAAATACAAAGGACACTTAAAGAGTTTTTTTAATTACTTGCCTCTTTCTCAATTATTTGAAATATTTATGTTTAATCATCGAAATTGGGTATACGTCATGCTTTGTTTAAATTGCCTATCTTCTCGTGTAATTATAAATAAGTCAAACTGTCAAATGGCAGACAAATTGATTTAGTTTTAAATGAGCTAACGGTCGAAAAGTTAGAGCATATTCAAGTTGAGTATTAGTACCTCTATCGAATATCACTGTGATGCGACTTCTATTGCTTTTTAAATCCACATAAATTAGCAAAAATAAACCAAAAAACACCTTAACGCCCTTAATTTTCGGCCGCCAGTTTAACCTCCTTGAAATAAATTATTAAAGAATCATGATAGATCTGCAACTACGAACGATTATCACGCTGGCACCGAAACGTCACGTTTCAACTTAATTGTCAAAACCTTTGCTACATATGTATGAAAATTCACGAGAATAATTATGTATAAAAAAATATGATGTACAACAGTTGCGCGACTAGAGATCTGGCAGTCAGTCTGGAGGCCTGTGGGCAATTTGTTGTTTGGGCCCATAACCAACGTATCGCAACGGTATCCAGTCAAAAGGTTCCTTTACCAAAACGTCCCGCTTGTTGATATCCAGTCAAAAGGTTCCTTTACCAAAACGTCCCGCTTGTTGATATCCAGTTAAAATGTCCCTTTACCAAAACGTCCCACTTGTTGGTATCCAGTCAAAAGGTTCCTTTACCAAAACGGCCACTTGTTGGTATCCAGTCAAAAGGTCCCTTTACCAAAGCGTCCCACTTGTTGGTATCCAGTCAAAAGGTTCCTTTACCAAAACATTCCACTCGTTGGTATCCAGTCAAAAGGTCCCTTTACCAAAGCGTCCCACTTGTTGGTATCCAGTCAAAAGGTTCCTTTACCAAAACGTCCCGCTTGTTGGTATCCAGTCAAAAGGTCACTTTACCAAAACGTCCCACTTGTTGGTATCCAGTCAAAAGGTTCCTTTGCCAAAACGTCCCACTTGTTGGTATCCAGTCAAAACGTTCCTTTACCAAAACGTCCCACTTGTTGGTATCCAGTTAAAATGTCCCTTTACCAAAACGTCCCACTTGTTGATATCCAGTCAAAAGGTCACTTTACCAAAACATTCCACTCGTTGGTATCCAGTCAAAAGGTCACTTTACCAAAACGTCCCACTTGTTGGTATCCAGTCAAAAGGTTCCTTTGCCAAAACGTCCCACTTGTTGGTATCCAGTCAAAACGTTCCTTTACCAAAACGTCCCACTTGTTGGTATCCAGTTAAAATGTCCCTTTACCAAAACGTCCCACTTGTTGGTATCCAGTCAAAAGGTCACTTTACCAAAACTTGTTGGTATCCAGTCAAAAGGTTCCTTTACCAAAACGTCCCGCTTGTTGGTATCCAGTCAAAAGGTCCCTTTACCAAAACGTCCCACTTGTTGGTATCCAGTCAAAAGGTTCCTTTACCAAAACGTCCCGCTTGTTGGTATCCAGTCAAAAGGTCCCTTTACCAAAACGTCCCACTTGTTGGTATCCAGTCAAAAGGTTCCTTTACCAAAACGTCCTACTTGTTGGTATCCAGTCAAAAGGTAACTTTACCAAAACGTCCCACTTGTTGGTATCCAGTCAAAAGGTTCCTTTACCAAAACAATCCACTCGTTGGTATCCAGTCAAAAGGTCACTTTACCAAAACGTCCCACTTGTTGGTATCCAGTCAAAAGGTTCCTTTGCCAAAACGTCCCACTTGTTGGTATCCAGTCAAAAGGTCCTTTTACCAAAACGTCCCACTTGTTGGTATCCAGTTAAAATGTCCCTTTACTAAAACGTACCACTTGTTGGTATCCAGTCAAAAGGTTGCTTTACCAAAACGTCCCGCTTGTTGGTATCCAGTCAAAAGGTTCCTTTACCAAAACGTCCCACTTGTTGGTATCCAGTCAAAACGTTCCTTTACCAAAACGTCCCACTTGTTGGTATCCAGTTAAAATGTCCCTTTACTAAAACGTACCACTTGTTGGTATCCAGTCAAAAGGTTCCTTTACCAAAACATTTCACTCGTTGGTATCCAGTCAAAAGGTCACTTTACCAAAACGTCCCACTTGTTGGTATCCAGTCAAAACGTTCCTTTACCAAAACGTCCCACTTGTTGGTATCCAGTTAAAATGTCCCTTTACCAAAACGTCCCACTTGTTGGTATCCAGTCAAAAGGTTCCTTTACCAAAACGTCCCGCTTGTTGGTATCCAGTCAAAAGGTCCCTTTACCAAAACGTCCCACTTGTTGGTATCCAGTCAAAAGGTTCCTTTACCAAAACGTCCCGCTTATTGGTATCCAGTCAAAAGGTTGCTTTACCAAAACGTCCCACTTGTTGGTATCCAGTCAAAAGGTTCCTTTACCAAAACGTCCCACTTGTTGGTATCCAGTCAAAAGGTAACTTTACCAAAACGTCCCACTTGTTGGTATCCAGTCAAAAGGTTCCTTTACCAAAACAATCCACTCGTTGGTATCCAGTCAAAAGGTCACTTTACCAAAACGTCCCACTTGTTGGTATCCAGTCAAAAGGTTCCTTTGCCAAAACGTCCCACTTGTTGGTATCCAGTCAAAAGGTCCTTTTACCAAAACGTCCCACTTGTTGGTATCCAGTTAAAATGTCCCTTTACTAAAACGTACCACTTGTTGGTATCCAGTCAAAAGGTTGCTTTACCAAAACGTCCCGCTTGTTGGTATCCAGTCAAAAGGTTCCTTTACCAAAACGTCCCGCTTGTTGGTATCCAGTCAAAAGGTTCCTTTGCCAAAACGTCCCACTTGTTGGTATCCAGTCAAAACGTTCCTTTACCAAAACGTCCCACTTGTTGGTATCCAGTTAAAATGTCCCTTTACTAAAACGTACCACTTGTTGGTATCCAGTCAAAAGGTTGCTTTACCAAAACGTCCCGCTTGTTGGTATCCAGTCAAAAGGTTGCTTTACCAAAACGTCCCGCTTGTTGGTATCCAGTCAAAAGGTCCCTGTACCAAAACGTCCCACTTGTTGGTATCCAGTCAAAAGGTTCCTTTACCAAAACGTCCCACTTGTTGGTATCCAGTCAAAAGGTCACTTTACCAAAACGTCCCACTTGTTGGTATACAGTCAAAAGGTTCCTTTACCAAAATATTTCACTCGTTGGTATCCAGTCAAAAGGTCACTTTACCAAAACGTCCCACTTGTTGGTATCCAGTCAAAAGGTTCCTTTGCCAA
This sequence comes from Chiridota heheva, assembly GCA_020152595.1. Lineage (NCBI taxonomy): Eukaryota > Metazoa > Echinodermata > Holothuroidea > Apodida > Chiridotidae > Chiridota > Chiridota heheva. The sequence continues at coordinate 98,260 of JAIGNY010000164.1, read as the reverse complement.
AACGTCCCACTTGTTGGTATCTAGTCAAAAGGTCCCTTTACCAAAACGTCTCACTTGTTGGTATCCATTCAAAATGTTCCTTTTCCAAAACGTCTCACTTATTGGTATCCAGTCAAAACGTTCCTTTACCAAAACGTCCCACTTGTTGGTATCCATTCAAAATGTTCCTTTACCAAATGTCTCCGATTTTTTTCTTTCTTCGGTGCCCTACAAATGCTTGAGACTCGTAGTAATACATACACACCAGTTGTTGCACACAGATATATACCCGCACTCACTTTGAGATGTCAAAACATAACATGTTTGGATAACAGGGTAAAGAGGTAACCAAATTTTTAATTTATGATAATGATATTATCGAATTAAGGATAAATTTTTTTTTTCATTTGTCTCCCTATTTTGTAGATAATGGTTTCACAACCAAATAAATGGCAGGTAGGAGTTTTAGTAGTAAACCAAAGAGCCGTCCAACGAAGGTTGCATTCTTTTTCGATATCCATGAAAACAGATCGGAATCATGCGTTTGTGTGTTGTAAATAGGAACATTTACAACACACGAGAATATTGAAGTCGTGCAGCCCTATTGTTTAGATGTTGCGATAAAATGCCATACTTTATAATTTATGTACTTGAAATATTTAAAATAATTGTGTTGAAAAACATTTGAATTTTAAAACGGCTGTTTCGCGCCAAAAAGTCTAGCTGTATTGTCTATTTATTTCTAATATTTCGAAAACGGCGTGGTAAACATATCAAATGGGAAAGTTTTAGCCATGACAGTAATGAAAATATTATCACGCGTTTTAAGTTTCTCCTAGCAAAGATATTTTTTTTCAGATATATTTAAAATTTAAAATTTGTAACATTGCATGACTTTAAACGTTAGGATGGCAAAGGATCATGGGAAATATTACAAAATATTTAATGTAACAAAATGTTCCCATTCATATGAACATTTATGTTCCTAATAGGCATGCTGCCGGACTGTTAAGCATATCCCTGCCCAAACATTGAAAAAGATATCACAAACATTGAAGGAAATTTCCCGACAATTGAGGAAAATTTACCGAAGATCTAAAAAAATCCCTCGAAATGCAGGAAATTCTCCGAAAATTAAAGAAAACTACACGAGAATGGAAGAAATTTCTTAAATAATTATGTAAAGTGACTAAAATTGGAAGAAATATTGCCCTAAACTGAAGGAAAGTTGCTAAAAATTGTAGTAAGGAAATTGCCCAAAATTTAAAGAAATTTTCCACACATTGAAAGAAATTCCCATGAAATTTAAGAAAATCAAACAATACTTTTCCTATAACATTGAAGGAAATTTCTAGAAAATTGAAGACAATTTTCTGAAAATCAAAGATAAATTGCCCTCAAATAAACAAAATTTTCCGAAAATTGCACGAGAAATTTCCCATAGACTGACATGTTAAAGGAATATTTCCATACTTTTTCGTAATCTTTCATAAGAAAAAGAACAATTTGAGATACAATCAAGTACTAAAATCATGTTGATATGTTATTCCTACCAGGAGATATTAAAATGTTAACGTCCACAAATCAAAATGCCAATAAATGAATAGAAAAAGGCTCAGTATGACATCACAGTAACACATTCTCCCACAAAGCTTATGTATTTCATTAAAATCCATTATCCTTTTTTATTAGTAAAACTTGCTAGAAAAATGATTTGATAAAAGTTAGGTATTTATATACATTGCCAAATATACTTTACATCAATAATTTTTGGAAAATTGTTTCTAATCATACAGAAACAACCATTTAACGTTCCAAAAATACATACCATACTTAAGAAAATAAACCAATTACTGAAAACAACATAGGGACATAAAATGATGCTATCTTAAACTTTTTCTTTTTTTTTTGTATAGGAAAGTGCTTCACATCAGAGACATAGAAAAGTAATGTATTTATGATCATTTATGCAGTTCTGTTACAAAATGTTGTGATAAGAAGTTCGAATAGCTTGTGTATAAATGAATAGTCTTTGGCTTCATACTCTACAATACTATCATGTATATTATTTTTTCATGAACTAGAAAACTCAAGATAAATTATAAAGAAAAACGTTGCATCCATCTTAAAATCACGAAGAAACCTCTTCATACGTATATCAATCAATGTCTTCGAGTTCAAGTCATAAAATCCCACATTTTTTTTTTTTTTTTTGGGGAGGGGGCGGGATGTCTTTAAACACTCAAAAAACAAACAATGTTCTTGGAATCGAGGACAAAGCAAACTCACCCCAGAATCCCTTTGTACGAGGTGAAAATCGCACATTGAGCGTACAAAATAAAAGAATAGAAAGTAAATAGACCTATGTAGTAACAACCATATTTATTTGTTCCGCATTTAAAATGGTATGTCAAGCCTTGTTGATGAAAATCCTGAAAGTGCTCCAAGAATCCCTTTGTACTGGATGAAAATCCTATTTCAAATAAAGAAATAAAAAGTAAATAGACAATGTAACATCTACACCTAACTATCCAGCATTTGAAAGGGTATGTCAACCCTTCTTCGTGAAATTCGTTTTGGTTTTGAATCGCTTTTTTGATCAAACCCGTTTTGGTTTTGAATCGAATGTTGTCGATGACATCAGTTTTGGTTTTGAATGTCTTATTTCTTCGGTGTTGGTTGTCTTCGTTTCAATTTTCAAAATGCTGGTTGCATTAGTTTGGCGGGGTTGGATCTGTTTGTTTCACAAAGTTGGATTTTGTTCGTCATTTGTTCATGTTAATTATCAAAAATGGGTATTTTTGTTTTTAAATTTGTTTTCAATCAATATTTTAAATATATATCTGACTCTGGTGAAAGTCTCTATTTTCTAATTGTTGGAATTTTAAAAGTTCTAACTAATCAAATGTTTTAAATTTTTACGTTTACATTTTTCAACTCTTCAGTTTATATTTTCTGTAATTGTTGGAGTTTTCATCTTTGATTTTGTTCAAACCCGACTTGTAAATTGTTCGTTTTCGAGCTTTAATTTGTTTAATCTTTGCTTTGTTTCATTTCATGTTTGCTTTTTTTGTTTTTAAAGTTGAATTTGTTGTTGTATTAATTTTGGCGGCGATGGCCGCCCATACTGCTTGCCACACACTGGAAAGAGGGAAAAAAGATGATCAATTAGTAATATTTATGAGACTTGTCAGCAGGAAAACCAAAGGGGTTATATTGAAGAATTCTAACAACTTAAAAGGAACGGGAGTTTACATAAATGAACACCTTACTCGGCAGAATGCGGACATTGCTAAAACTGCAAGGCTCTTACAAAACAACACATAATTCAAAATACGTGGACCAGAAATTGCAAAATCTTTATCAAAACTTTAGGTGCTCCTATTTCATGTATCCACAACAAGAATGAACTTCAGAAGTTTTCAGAAGATGCTTAATTCGTCTAGCATTGCTGAGTAATTAAGCTTGAACTTTTGCAAAGGACATGAATGATTTTATTATTTGTTTTATATGTAAATTAAAGGTTAATGATAATGCCACCAATAACTGTTTCATTTGTGTAGTAAAAGTTCATGATCATTGTGTTATTAAGTCCAAACAAAAATGGAGTCAAATCTCTGATTACTGGTATTGTGATGAATGTACAAGTATTTTGCCTTTTCATAATATAAGTGATGAGGATGAAGAAATTTGGTGGACTAATAAAAATTTAAACATCGCAACAAATTATGTGGATATGGATGATGCGGAATGGTATATTTTAATTCTGCTTAGCTATACTGATTATTTACAGTTTGATTTTGAGGGAGATTTAGATCCTGTTAATAATTTCTATCACAGTGTTGTATGCAAATGCAAATATTTCTCAAATGATACACTTAGACAAGAAATTAGAGAAAATCCAGGTTTCTCTATTATTCATTTTAATAGTAGAAGTTTATTCTCGAATATTGACAAAGTGGAGATATGTCTCGATGATTTAGGCTGACCGGTTGATGTAATTGCAATATCCGAGACTTGATTTAATGATGAATTTCAGCTGAATGTGTCCATAAAGAGGTAATAGAGATGTCACACCTCCAAGGAGAATAGGAGAGGGGCGTTGTTGCAATTTTTGTTAAAAACTTTTTACAATTCAAGAAGATTGACGCCTTATCTTCTGCCATTGACGATATTATGGAAACGATTTTGATTGAGATTATTGAAAAAAATAAGAACAATATTGTTAGAAGTTGTATATACAAAACTCCTATAGCAAAGCATGATGACTTTGATAGGGAATTTTAGATATCAAATGTGATGTTCCTCAAGTATCCATTCTGGGACCTATGCTTTTCATTTTATACGTCAATGATATATGTTGTGTTTCTGATTTCAAATTTGTTATCTTTGCAGATGACACTAATATTTTATATACAAATTATGATATTGATTATCTAAATGCATGTGTATCTAAGGTATTAAAAGATTTGAAAGTATGGTTTATGGTAAATAAATTATCTTTAGATATAGATCAAGCAAATTTTATGTTATTTTCAAAAAGGCATTGTGAGAACACTATCATTATAAAATGTGATGAGTATGTGATTGAAAGAGTATTTAGCACGTAACTTCTAGGGGTAGAAATAGACAGTGAATTAAATTGGAAGCAACATATCAAAAAGGTAAATTTAAAGCTGGTATAAGTCTTGCGATAATGTATAATTTAAAAGATGTATCAGCAGTGAAGTCTATGAAACTTCTTTACAATTCTTTAGCTTTTCCTGACATTGATTTTTGTCTGGAGGTTTAGGGTAACACCTATCAAAACAATATTCATCCAATTTTTGTCATTCAAAGTTCAACACTCATACAAATGCATTTTTCATTGAAAAATGCATTCAATTAGAAGATCTTGTCAATTATAAGACTGCCTTGATTATGTTTAAAGCCAAAAACAATTTTTTTATTTTCAAATTTGCAAAAATTGTTTATTTAAAAATGGGGATATTTAGGGACACGTTAAAGGGACAATTTCCAACAAGTTTATGTGCGAACTACATTGAAAGCTATGTGTGTTTCAGTTCATGGGTTTAAAATATGGAATCTGCTAAATTTGGAACTTTAACAATGTAAAAGTGTATATATATTTAAGAGAGGATTTTTTTTTGAAATATTTGAAAAGTACAAATTATTGTAATTCTACTAAATTTCATGCATGTATTGTTCTTGGATAGGTTTATGTGCACAACACATTTATTGCTCTGTTAAGTATTTGAATGTATTGTTTTAAGAAAAAGGGAGGGGGCGGGAGGGGGAATCATATAAGTTCAATTTTAAACTTCTTCTCTCTCCTTTTCCATTCATTTTGTTTTGAATTGCAAATGTCCATAACATTTCTATTCATTTTGTTTACTATTTGTATATTGTATATCATTTAAGGTTTTGATGTACTGAGATGCATGATGGAAATAAATTACAACAACCAAACAACAAATATTGCTATGTGCCCCTTCATGCATGTATATATCATTCCAGCTAGAAATGTTGAGGATACAAATTATGTTTAAATGTTTCCGGATATTTTGTACTCTTTTTCACCAACAATTTGTTGGCGACTTGCCGTTTTTTTACTATTCGAAAATTATTCGATGAAAAGCGGAAAAGAGTAGATCATAATCCTGAAAAGGGGTCAATTTTAATCCGGAAAGATTGGTAAATGGTAAATCGTGCATTTTGCGGAAATATCGGAGGAAGGCTGACGGAAAATCTGAGTTTTTCTATCTGATTGTTGTTTAAGGGTTGCAGAATATCGTCCTCATTTTTATGGCACAAGCTAAACCAAAGATATATGATGAAAATACAATAAATTGTCCAAAGAAGAAATATTTGAATAACGATATGATTTATTTAGGATATCTGCCAGTTTTAGGTTTCACCTACCTTAATCAGTTAATTCGATAAAAATGATTTAAATGAAGAAGTTTGTTTTGTGTTTTATATGGGCAAGAATAAATTCAGCAGTTGACAAATTCACTGGGGGCGGGGTGGGGGGCAGATTCCTACCCCAGGTTCGCATGGCCATGGTTTGGTGTAAAGAAAAACACCACGACACTAATAAGTTTAAGTTTATTACACTTATATGGCGCATTATCTAAATAAGTTATTCTAATGCGCCTTACAAAACATGCATATAAAGAAAATAAATACAAATGTGTTAATAAGATAAGCATGAAATATAAAGAAAACAAAGAACAAAAAATTATGATATTAGATTTTTACGTATCAGATCATTGTTTCATTTCTACTTTCCTAAGATTCCCTAAACCAAAATTTGATGAAAATACAATTGTTTACAGAAAATTCAAAATCATATCCCCTCCAACATTTCAATTTAAATTGGATTTGTCTAAAAGCTTTGCTTTAGTGTCTGAAATTGAGGATGTTGAAGAGGCGGCCTGCATGTATGACTCATGTATAAGACAAGTAATCGACAATCATGCACCTGAACATGTAAAAACATTGGTAACTCGTCCAAAAAATACCCTGGTACAATGATCAAATGAAGGCTTTAAAAAGAAAGAAACGCGAAGCGGAACAGATTTGGCGTTATTCAAAATCTAATGTTAGCTGGATTACTCACAAAGAAAAGCGTGACATCTACACAACCGAGTTGAATAATGCCAGACATCAATTCTACTCTAATGCTATTGCTGAAACAAATGGTGATCAAAAGAAACTTTTTAGAATCATCAATACTCTGCTTGATCGAATGCCCATCACCCCTACCTCCTCATAATGATGCTTCTCATCTTGCCTTGGAATTTGGCGAGTTTTTTGTTGCAAAAATTGCCAAGATTAGACATGAGCTGGATAGAGAGGTTGTAATCACACCCTTTGAGTTCTGGAGAAATGTTCCCGTATGGACTTCATTTCAGCTTTTGACAGAGGAGGATGTACAAAATCTGATACTAAAAGCAAAATCTACTCAGTGCATCCTCGACCCACTTGGGTGGTAGTGACCCACTTGGTTATTAAAGGAGAATATCAATGTTTTCCTTCCAACTCTTACTAAACTGGTTAATCTTTCTTTGCAACAAGGAAAATTCCCTAAGCAATGGAAAGAAGCCGCAGTAAAGCCATTACTAACAAAAACAAGGGTTTGATGTAACATAAAACTATCGAGCAGTAAGCAATCTTAGTTTCTTGTCTAAAATAGTGGCGCGTGCTGTTGTTGAACAAATGATTAAACATGGTCAGCAGGGGACATAAGATGATGCTATTTTAAACTTTTTTTTTTGTATAGGAAAGTGCTTCAGATCAGAGACATAGAAAAGTAATGTATTTATAATCATCTATGGAGTTCTGTTACAAAATATTGTGATGAGAAGTTCGAATAGCTTGTGTATAAATGAATAGTCTTTGGCTTCATACTCCACAATACTATCATGTATTTCATTTTTTCATGAACTAGAAAACTTAAAATAAATTATAAAGAAGTTTAAGTTTTCTGCCATTGACGATATTATGGAAACGATTTTGATTGAGATTATTGAAAAAAATAAGAACAATATTGTTAGAAGTTGTATATACAAAACTCCTATAGCAAAGCATGATGACTTTGATAGGGAATTACAATTGTTATTTAATAATTTTAAACTTTGCAATAAATTTGTATGCGGGGATTTTGATATTGATCTGTTGAAGCATAATGCAAGGAACCCAAGAGTTTGTTGATGTTATGTTCAATATGGGATTACATCCTATCATTTCAAAACCCAGTAGAATCACACGATCAAGCAGCACTTTAATCGATAATATTTTCACAAATAAATTTGACGAGGGGACTATACGGTGGATTGTTGATACATGACGTCAGTGATCATTTACCCATATTCGCAATTTGCAGAAGTAAACTTAATCATGAAATTACTGGGAAGTCAGTTTTTGTTAGGTGTATGAACAACAAAAATATAAATCAGTTTAAAGAAAAGTTGGTTGGAGAAACATGGTCTGACGTGTATAGTAACTAAAATGTTAATGAGGCTTATTCTTGTTTTTTAAACAGGTTTTTAGGATTGTTTGATAGTTGCTGTCCTGTTTAAAGAAGTCATGGTATGAAACGAAGAAAGACAAAGCCCTGGTTATCAAAAGGATTAGTAAATGCATGCAAAAAGAAGAACGGAAGAAGTTTTTAAGAAATAGATCAGTAAAGAATGAGGAAAAATATAAACGCTACAAAAACACCTTAACTAAAACATTACGTAAGTGTAAGAACAGTTTGTATGATAAACTGCTGTACGACTATAAAGGTGATACTCAATGAACCTGGGGTACGTTAAATGAAAGAATAAAGAAAAGAAAAAAAGTTGAGTCAGGATTATCCTCAAAAATTCTTGCACAAGAGTAATATATTAGACAATACAAAGCATTTTGCAAATGGTTTTAATGAATTCTTTGTAAATATTGGTATAGAGCTTGCTAATAATATTACTGATATATATGATAAATATATTTACAATAACTATCAAAAATCGGTGCTCAATGTTTCTTGACAATATCAATGAGGAAGAGATCATTAAAGTGGTAATGCAATTTTAATCCAAAAAATCAAAAGATTGTAAAAATGTAAACATGTATTGTATAAAGCATATAATCGAGCATATAGCTAAACCTTTGACCTATATTTGCAATCAGTCTTTTATTACAGGTATATTTCCAAATGAAATGAAGATAGCAAAGGTAATAACTCTTTTTAAAGCAAGTGACAGGGATCAATTTAGTAATTATAAACCGGTTTCTATTCTTCCTCAATTTTCGAAAATTTTAGAAAAGTTGTTTGAAAAAAGACTGGATAATTTTTTAGACAAACATAAGTTGTTAGTTGATAGTCAGTATGGCTTTAGCGCTGGACGTTCAACAGCTATGGTTCTTACCGATAATGAAATGCATGCAATTGGGGTCTTTATATAGACCTCAAGAAAGCTTTTGATACATTTAATTACGAATTACTTCTACAGAAATTAGAATGCTATCGTATACGATGAGTAGTGAATAATTGGAATTCAAATTATCTTCTAAACAGACAGCAATATGTACAAATTAATTAATGTTCCTCAGATTTTTTAGATATCAAATGTGATGTTCCTCAAGTATCCATTCTGGGACCTATGCTTTTCATTTTATACGTCAATGATATGTGTTGTGTTTCTGATTTCAAATTTGTTATCTTTGCAGATGACACTAATATTTTATATACAAATTATGATATTGATTATCTAAATGCATGTGTATCTAAGGTATTAAAAGATTTGAAAGTATGGTTTATGGTAAATAAATTATCTTTAGATATAGATCAAGCAAATTTTATGTTATTTTCAAAAGGCATTGTGAGAACACTATCATTATAAAATGTGATGAGTATGTGATTGAAAGAGTATTTAGCACGTAACTTCTAGGGGTAGAAATAGACAGTGAATTAAATTGGAAGCAACATATCAAAAAGGTAAATTTAAAGTTGGTATAAGTCTTGCGATAATGTATAATTTAAAAGATGTATCAGCAGTGAAGTCTATGAAACTTCTTTACAATTCTTTAGCTTTTCCTGACATTGATTTTTGTCTGGAGGTTTAGGGTAACACCTATCAAAACAATATTCATCCAATTTTTGTCATTCAAAGTTCAACACTCATACAAATGCATTTCTTCTTTTTGCATGCATTTACTAATCCTTTGATAACCAGGGCTTTGTCTTTCTTCGTTTCATACCATGACTTCTTTTAACAGGACAGCAACTATCAAACAATCCTAAAACCTGTTTAAAAACAAGAATAAGCCTCATTAACATTTTCGTTACTATACACGTCAGACCATGTTTCTCAACCAACTTTTCTTTAAACTGATTTATATTTTTGTTGTTCATACACCTAACAAAAACTGACTTCCCAGTAATTTCATGATTAAGTTTACTTCTGCAAATTGCGAATATGGGTAAATGATCACTGACGTCATGTATCAACAATCCACCGTATAGTCCCCTCGTCAAATTTATTTGTGAAAATATTATCGATTAAAGTGCTGCTTGATCGTGTGATTCTACTGGTTTTGAAATGATAGGATGTAATCCCATATTGAACATAACATCAACAAACTCTTGGGTTCCTTGCATTATGCTTCAACAGATCAATATCAAAATCCCCGCATACAAATTTATTGCAAAGTTTAAAATTATTAAATAACAATTGTAATTCCCTATCAAAGTCATCATGCTTTGCTATAGGAGTTTTGTATATACAACTTCTAACAATATTGTTCTTATTTTTTCAATAATCTCAATCAAAATCGTTTCCATAATATCGTCAATGGCAGAAAACTTAAACTTCTTTATAATTTATTTTAAGTTTTCTAGTTCATGAAAAATGAAATACATGATAGTATTGTGGAGTATGAAGCCAAAGACTATTCATTTATACACAAGCTATTCGAACTTCTCATCACAATATTTTGTAACAGAACTCCATAGATGATTATAAATACATTACTTTTTATGTCTGATCTGAAGCACTTTCCTATACAAAAAAAAAAAAAAAATTTAAAATAGCATCATCTTATGTCCCCTGCTGACCATGTTTAATCATTTGTTCAACAACAGCACGCGCCACTATTTTAGACAAGAAACTAAGATTGCTTACTGCTCGATAGTTTTATGTTACATCAAACCCTTGTTTTTGTTAGTAATGGCTTTACTGCGGCTTCTTTCCATTGCTTAGGGAATTTTCCTTGTTGCAAAGAAAGATTAACCAGTTTAGTAAGAGTTGGAAGGAAAACATTGATATTCTCCTTTAATAACCAAGTGGGTCACTACCACCCAAGTGGGTCGAGGATGCACTGAGTAGATTTTGCTTTTAGTATCAGATTTTGTACATCCTCCTCTGTCAAGAGCTGAAATGAAGTCCATACGGGAACATTTCTCCAGAACTCAAAGGGTGTGATTACAACCTCTCTATCCAGCTCATGTCTAATCTTGGCAATTTTTGCAACAAAAAACTCGCCAAATTCCAAGGCAAGATGAGAAGCATCATTATGAGGAGGTAGGGGTGATGGGCATTCGATCAAGCAGAGTATTGATGATTCTAAAAAGTTTCTTTTGATCACCATTTGTTTCAGCAATAGAATTAGAGTAGAATTGATGTCTGGCATTATTCAACTCGGTTGTGTAGATGTCACGCTTTTCTTTGTGAGTAATCCAGCTAACATTAGATTTTGAATAACGCCAAATCTGTTCCGCTTTGCGTTTCTCTCTTTTTAAATCCTTCATTTGATCATTGTACCAGGGTATTTTTTGGACGAGTTACCAATGTTTTTACATGTTCAGGTGCATGATTGTCGATTACTTGTCTTATACATGAGTCATACATGCAGGCCGCCTCTTCAACATCCTCAATTTCAGACACTGAAGCAAAGCTTTTAGACAAATCCAATTTAAATTGAAATGTTGGAGGGGATATGATTTGGAATTTTTTGTAAACAATTGTATTTTCATCAAGTTTTGGTTTAGGGAATCTTAGGAAAGTAGAAATGAAACAATGATCTGATACGTAAAAATCTAATGTGGGGAATAATATCTGGAGTTTAATATTTGAGCGTGTTATAAATTAGTCTAAAGTGTGACCACTGATATGAGTAGGAATGACAACATGTTGTTCAAGGCACATACTTTAGAGTAGGGTACAAAATTTCACTTGATCATGATTCAGTTTGTCTTCACAATGAATGTTAAAATCCCTTGTAATTAAAACAGGCTCATTTGTATCAAGGAACTGTTCGGAACATCACTAAACTCATCAAAAAATTGATTACAAGAAACTGGGTGATTTGTTGAATAAGGTGGGCGGTAAACAATTAGTAGTTTAAATTTATGATTTTCTGAGTTTATATCCCATATTGAAAATTCAAAAGAGTTACATTCTCCTAATAAAGTCAATCTCACAGAAAGAGATTTCATGAAGATGTGAGCTGTTCCTCCGCTTCTTTTAATGGATTTTCGAGGAACATCAATGAAATTGTATCCTGTAGATTTTAGTTCAGCTCTTTGAGCATTATCATCAACTGTCATCCAACTTTCAGTAACAGCACAAATATCAATATTGTTATCAATTATATAATCCATAACAGATGATATTTTATTTCTGAATGAACATGGGTTGATGTGAGCAATATGTAGGCCTAAGTTGGTAGGAATGGTATCACGTCGTATTGATATTACATGTAGATTTTCTTGACTTGCAACACGCTTTGATTTAATAGTATAGGCTACTCTTAGACGAATAATAACATCAATAAGACTCTTTTCAGATACTAAAATTCTATTCTTCAGTTTTCTGGTACCACCGCCAGTGCCCCTTTTTGAAGCTTGGATTACAAGAGTTTTTATAACCATCAAGGTATGAGCAGATATGTTACATGAGCAATGTGATGTTCAAAAGTTCGTGTTTATGATAGGCATAGGCATTAGCATAGTTGTGTAAATTGTCAACATTGCTATAATCTGGGCCTGGATTAAGTTCTATATCACCACATTGTAAAATTTCAGCTTGAAAAAACACAATTTTTTTGGGGATAAAGTGAAATGGGGAAATGCTGAAAACCTTTGTAAACAAGAGATTTACGCCAAACAGTTGAATGAGAGGAACAGAACCGGATGCTAGCTCCAGTAGTAATCCTGATTGACAGCAACAAGAAAAGCACTGACAGTGACAGATTTTTCAGCTTTATTGAGTGGGCTTCCATTGTTATGCAGTAATCAAAATCAATTTGAGTATGGAAAAAAAGCAGTACAGACTAGCAATCCTCATGAATTGGATTATAAAATGGAAATATTAACCAAAAATTAATCAAAGATATCACAAAAATATAATACACTGCAGTAAAAATAAGTAGTCCAATGAAATCAGCACAAAAATACACTGCGAGAAGATACAAAATTTTAAAAAGAAATGCAAGATGAAAACAGGTGAAAATGATGAAAACTTGAGAGCAAAAAAAGTTGTGTTTTTGCTCCACCCCCTTCCCCCTCCCCCCTACCCCAATTGAACAAACATATACAAGGTATATGTGTCATGGACTGAGATGCATATTTGACTGCATAAAGTTTTACGGGTAACGGTAACATTTATTTTCCTTATGTTTTGCCCATGCAGATGGAGGCCCTTTCTAACATCAACACAGGCTAACGATTCTAGAAACGGAACTTGACTGTCCTACAATCCCATCAAAGCCTAAGCATATCACAGTGGCACCATCCGTAACCCCTTAAGCTCCCACCACCCCTTCCATGCCGACCACCCATTCTCCATGGCCTATGAGTCAGGTGAAAATGACCCCTCTAAAGTGGTACCTCCTTGATTAAACCAGGGAGTTGTTAAGAACCATGGGAGATAATATTTTTTACCCCAAATAGTATCTCCATGATTTAATGCCAACTCCCTGGTCAGATGTTCTGGGATTCTGATTCTGATTGACCAATCAGGATTGTATCGGTAGACGGACGAGCGATAACTATCTGCGGACAAGGCAATCTCTGAAATAAGTGTTTTCCGAGGAAATTTGCCTAAGATAACTCGATAGAAATATGACGCATTTTGTTATCGGGGAAACTTTCATTCTTCGACAACAGAATAATCATTGCGGAGTATCATAGTGTATTAACGTATAGATGGATAACCTCTTAGTTGCGTTTTATAGTAAAAACAGAGGTATATTGGATACGCGTTCTCAGGTGTGATAAATGCAGCCTACCATACAATCCTATGGCTAATAAATCACTTTTACGGTCAAACAATACCATGGCATAACGTTAGGCCTTATTTCTCTCGGCTGTGTGACTGCGCCAGTATCTGTCCACTGTCAGTCTGCTGTTCGCAATTTTGTTGTAGGTCTAGGGCCTAATTTAAACTTGCCATCTGAGGTCTTGCATGTGAAAAAAATATTGTCTGCTTAGTGTTACGCCAGAGTACTAACGGCAGGGAAAAACATTTGGAACAAAGGATTATCATGAAATTTCTATGGATCATCCATTCAACTTTTTAAGGCCTAACGACGGTAGTAACGTTAGGCAGTAGCACTGATAACAAAACTGGTTCCCTGCAAGAAGGAATAATGGCTTTTACAAGGCGAACATCGATCCCGCTGTATCTGTCTCTGATGGTGCTCAATTTACAGTTAAACTTGTGTTTTATGGATTCTATTTCAGCCAAAAATAGAACTAAAAGCAATGGTGAGAAAGTGGGGGAAAACAAAGTTTTAAATCCTGGTCAAATTCAGAGTGGTGCAATTGATTTTACAGACCCTCAAGTAATGAGAAAAGTATCAAGTTATACTCAAAGGGATGTTAGACTTAAAGCAAAAACAGTTCGTCATGATTCCAGATTTAGGAATAAAGTTTCTGCTCAACTTTTAGGGGAAGCAGGAATTATTTCAGATGCTCTTAAAAGGATTGTTGATGAAGAGTTGGGGCACAGATTAATGCAGGTAGGTGTTAGAGCTGTAAACATTTAGGGATTTTAGTAAATGTGTACATGCCAAAAAAGCGAGCGTGTATCGTGTACACGCGTTTAGTACCGTAATTTTCGGAAATACACCAAAATTGCTCTAAAAGTACGAGGTGAAGTAAAAAATTGCGCAACCAGTATGGCAAAAGTACTGATTCCATTGCTCAAATAGACGCTGAGTTTTGCTTTCCAAATCTTAAAAAGTTTACTTCTACGGTATAAATCATCATTTTTATGGAAAATATGCATGGAAATTCAGTTTAGAAAGAACAAATAACTTCCTTTAATGTCATTTAAACTCAACATTGCGTAACTTTTTTGTCCTATTTACTACGGCTTTCAAAGTTCTTCTGTAAAAATCTTGCATACTAGGCCTATGATATACCTCGCGGTAAAACATTTTTGAAATACAAGTCCTCTCGAAAAAATGGCAGCCATCTTTGCGACGCATGCAGAATTTCAGCTCTGTTAAAACCGTTTTCTGTTTTATTATGCAATATTTTTTCCTTGCAAAATTTATTTGACTCTGGTAATATTTACATGTAAATGTACTGATTGTCACGATTTAAGTATTTTTCAGGTGTTTTTAGGTCGATTCAACAGCTTGTAAAACGGGCCTTGATTGAGTGGGATTTAAAGCCTTGTGGCCTATTGTATGTTAGTTTCACTGTTTACTGCGGCACATTCGCGGTGCATTTCACAAGTTAGATTACTCAGATTTCGGCGAAATCAAAGTGCATAATATCCCCATTCATAGGTGATTACTGCACATTTGTGATTCGCACATTTAAAAAGGATTATGCTTATCGGGTTTACAGTTTGTAAAAAGTCATTGGTTGGAATTTTGTCAGCCGATTGTGTGATTTGAATCATGAATGACAATATTGATTTTTAACGGGAAGACTGACTATGAAAAATGATTACTCGCAATGAAGTATTTAGTCAACATTTACAAGATTTGTAAGCGTGTAGCGTGTACTGTACATGCTAAACGGTCACAGCTCTAGTCGGTGTCCCTTTTCACTTTTTTTCTTCTTTTTTTTTCTAGATACAAAAATTGCTGAAATATTGTTGAGTATGAATTAAAATTTTGTTTTGGATAAATCCTAGTGCTAAAAACACAGTACAGCAATACAAAAACTTCTAGGCATAATACTTTTCATATTTTTTATTTTTTGCATTTTGCAATTTTTTTGCTACTTTGTGGTTATTAAGATCTTACTTGTGTTTTAACTCCTCTGTTGATTACCAAACTGTAGGGATTGTAGATTAAGCAGAAGATCTTTCTATATAACTTTTAAAAGTCAGATAAAAACTTGGGAGTAACTATAGGCCTAGACGGGGAAATCGTCATTGACTTCTCTGTGCAAAGTTAACGAATGCACTTGTCAATATTGTGACTCACTCCTACACCCCCGGACAAGGTGAGTCATTGCACCAAAGTGGGTGGACAAAACGTGTACATTGAGGCACCTCTCAGTCACCTAAGTGACTGACAAGTTGTGTGAAATGACTTATCCCAAATCAATAACCTCTGTACAAAGTCAATGGGTCTGAAGTAAATTGACCCACCCCAGAGTCACTCTGGTGACTAACAATTTGGTACAATGACACATGTGAGTCACTATCAGGGAGCAATTTGTTTGGGTTCGCATCGCAATTTGCGATACAAAAATGTACAGAAGTTGTTTATTGCGATGCAGAAAATAATTGATTAGCACAATTGCGACGCAAAGAAGAATGCTTGAAAGTATAATTAAATTGCTAACATCAAAATAACAAGTTAAAAACTCTATACAAAAATCAGGTCACTTACTTACCTTCCACAGCTTTCAAGTTGCAAAACTATTATGAAAATAGGACAAGAAAATATGTGTACGGGATGTCTAACATTACTTAAAGTTTTCAACTTACAATTACATGTACAATAGTGAAGCGCTATCATCGTAAGCCTAACCAGTCAGCCAGCTGTGTATGAGAAAATCCACAGACCGTGTATCATACGGTTAGTATATGACTTACACTTCAAATGACACTGTTAGGAAAGTCGCAAAAATCGGTCTAATTTTTTTCCCATGAAAACACTTCGCCAGGGCTATGTGTGCTTAAAAATACCAGAAAACATTCCTTCCCTTCCCCATTCTTGATAAGAATACTGGTTACTTCATCTCAAAAACCATGAAAAATCTGAAATTTGCGCCAGTTTTGTCATTTCGAGTGGGGCATGTTTGTTTTTTGTCACGCGGTGTTCAAGATCAAATTCAATAAAATTGTTGAATATAATTGTTGAATTTACAATGAAATATACCACTAACAAATACTTTGTCCGTGTTTTATGAAATTCTTTTCTTTTTGGTCTGATAAATTGAACAGATTTAGGCCTATCGTTTACTTGTCATTTAGACATGACCAAGCTTGGGTTACATTCATTGCGTTTATGCGTATATGCATTGCTATAACTTTCCCGGGATTCGAAATTCCTTCATATCGTCTGTTGTTTTCTTGATCGACGAGTCTGATTCCATGCTATGTAGGATTAAAACAATACTGCCTGGACAGTCTTTTTTGATTTAAAATCTATTTAGATTATAGACGTTTTGATAGATTTTTTATAATTGGTTGTTTCCTTTTCTGTGTGGTTTGGAAATATTTAAATGGATTTCTATGAAAGTGGATCGTTTTGTAACAATAAGGCCATTGCGTTAGGGCTACTGTCGTTAGTAATAGTATTGTGCAACTTTCCTGTTGAACTTTGTAAGTAACTTTTTCGATTGTTTTGACAGTGGTGAGTCATAACTATAAATATGGCAAAGTGTTTTGAGCTTTCAACAGCGAATAACTGGAAAAGGGAGTTTGAGATTCTAAATGGATGAAAAAGACTCTTCTCCAGATGGAAAGGGTGTAGTAAAGATAACATGTTCCCTTTGCACAGAATTTGAACACGAAATTAACCATATCAGAAATTTTTCTCGTACTGCAATATTGGGATTCTCAGGATCAGCTCTTAAGAAAGACAACTTAAAAAAGACATGCTTTTGGAGCCGCACAAGCTGGCATACTCTTTCAAAGTACCTAAACTCACATTAGATCAATTTTTTACAAAAACTCCAATTGGACGTTCTCTTGCATCAACTAAAACGGTAGAAAAGGAAAGGGTTGGGAAATTATTTGACATCGCCTATATGCTGCAAAGGAAGAGTTACCGTTCACCAACTTGAAACAATTGTTCGTATGGAAAGTAAGCATGGGGCTGATGTCGGTTCAACATATGTAAATGAGGTAAAATGCAGTGAGTTCACATGCATTATTGGTTCTAATTTAAGAAGAAATGCTAAAAAAACTTTGCAAAAGCCGATACATGACATTTTGATTGATGGGGCTACTGACAGTGCAGTGATAAAGAATGAAATGATCTACTGCATGTTTGTCGACTCAGAAACAGGTGAGATTTACTTTCGATTGCTAGCTGTACATAATGTTGAAAATTCGCGTGCATATGGCATCAAAAGCACACTGGAAAATGTTTTTAAGGAAGCTGGCTTACCTGATTTTGAAATGAGGTTGGTTGGATTCATGGCAGATGGAACCAGTGTGAATATGGGGGAAATAAATGGCTTATTTGGAAGACTGAAACATGAAAATGATATGCCATGGTTGATTGGTGTCCATTGCTTGAATCATCGACTAGAATTGGCTGTAAAAGATGCGTTCAGTGGCACATTTGTAAAAGAAGTTACAGATATGTTAGAAACCTTATGTAAATTCTATAACTATAGTCCCAAATGCCTAAGGGAATTGCGAGAGCTGGCAGAAATTATGGAGGAACAGGTACAAAAACCAGAGATGGCTACGGGCACACGTTGGGTGCAATTCAAACGCAGGGCATGTGTTACATTGTCCAAGTGTTATGCAGTTATCATTGGTCACATGGCCCACTTAGAAGAAGATAAGACTACCAAAGCTGAGGAGAAAGCCAGGATCACTGGGTACTTGAGAAAACTTCAGCGATTTCAATTTGTGTCCACCCTTCTGTTCTTGATGGAGATACTGGAGCCAATTTCTAAACTTTCTCTATATCTTCAGGGAGATAGTGTAGATTTCATCCAAGCTATTGCAGCCTTGAAGAGGACAGTTGCCAAACTGGATGAATTGGTTGCAGCAGACACATCCACAAATAACAGTGACCTTGGCAGGGTGAAGGACCCTATAAAGGTGTTCAATTCTAGTTTGAAGGATCTCCTCAAGATGCCCACAAGGCCTGTACTTCAGGGTTTGAAATTCCGCGAACAGAATCAGTTGATAAGGTTAATGAAGAAAACCAAAGTGATGAGCCTAAGGATCCAAGTTCCTCCAGTTCAGTGGATGGTCAGAACAAGAATTCCACTAGCACTTCTAGTGTGCATTACAAAGGAGTGAAACTTAGCCAGGTATCAACAGGTTTGTTGAACTTCAATGCACAGAAGCCAACAGTAATGAAGAAGTTAAAGGATGCAATTGAAAAACGATTTGGAGAATTACAGTCTGGAATCAATGAAACACACTTTTCAGCACTGAAACTGTTGAACACTTCACTTTGGCCATTAAGTTCAGATGATTTAAGAAATTTTGGAAATGCAGGATTGCAGTTATTTCTTGAACAGTTTGGGGTGCTTTTTGAAAGAAAAGGAGTAAACACAAGTCTTGTTCAAACCAAATGGGATGAAATGAAAGCCTTCTTTCATGAAGGAATGAGACATCTAGACTACAAAGATGTCTGGAAAATCATTCTTAGCAAATATCAAGATCAGTTTCCCAACCTTGCAAATGTGATTGAGATTCTTAGTATATATCCTGTTTCGAATGCCAAAGTTAGAGCTTTTTCAGCTTTGAACAGAGTCAAGTCAGATTGGCGTGCCCGTCTAAGCACAGCAACTTTAGGGCATTTGCTATGAATTAATTTAGAAGGTCCCACACTTACTGATTTTAATGCAACACCTCATGTCAGGTAGTTTTTCAACAAACGTCGACATCCAAATGTTAACCCCTATGGACCACGAGCAAAAAATCTGGAAATATCACTACTGTAAGTTCCAATGATTCTGAAAGTTCCAGTGATTCTAAAAGGGACCAGTGTTGAAGGTCTGGAGGTTGGATCTACTTGATAGGCTACTTATTAAGCACAACATTTGTAACACTTCAGTTGTTTTGTTTAAATTTATCTGTATGTTGTTAACTTATTAGGAAAAAAGAGACAAAAGACTATAAAGTGTTGTTAGATACAATTTATTCTCACTCAAATTTTACAAATCTGAACTACACATTATATACTGTACCAGTTGGGGAGGTGTGACAAACCAATGTTATATCTCCAAATGATGTCAGCATTGTTATTATGTACTCCAAAATTCTTAAAGTTCCTTTTTGTTTGGAGCCATATTTTTTGTAAATTAATTCTACTGGATGACAAAAATGTTTTCTCCTGGAGTTCTCGTCCCATTTTGTGCTAAAGTGTTGTCTCCTTTTCTGCTTTGATCAACAAAAGGTTGATATTATTTTTATGATAATCTCCTATCAGGCTTTGAAATTCATTGGTAAGCATGTCCAATTACCTCTAAACCTTTCTGTTGAAATATGCAGGTTTTGAATAATCTTTATATGCTGTTATAGGAAAACAAAACAAAATTCATCAAAATGTAAATATCTGATGAAAATAAAGGTAATGGCAATCAAACCAAACATGCTACAGTATGCTTCTATTTGATTTTTGAAGAATTAGATTAGAATAATTTTATCGCTTAAAATTGCTAATCAATTTGTCTGGATTGCTAATCAAATTTCCGTATGAGTAGCAAAATTATTAAACAAAATTCCAAAAACAAATTGCTCCCTAACTATTTCATATGTCAATGACTCATCTTTGACTGACATTGCTGGGGGTAGTAGGGGTGGGTCATACAACTGTCAAGTGCATAACGATGATCTCAAAAGTTTATTTTTGAGTAACTCTGGCTCTCCTGTATTACCTCCAAATGTTTCAAAAGTTAGATTACCTTGCAGCAAGAATGTTCAAATTTCAAAATCCTGCTAGGCTGGTTTTCTAAATTGTTCCTCAAAAATAGAAAAAAGGTGTTTTTGAAAATTTTACCTAGAAATGAGGTAAATGTGATATTGTTGTGTTTTAGGTGCTTGTGTTCTTGCTAGGGGTGTCAATAGGGCAATTAAGGATCTGAGTCCTTTAAACTAGTTACAGAAGAGGGAGGGGGAGATGAGAGTTTAAAACCACCTGTCAGGCATGTTTCCAGGGATATAAATTGTTTTAGTGGTAGATTTAGGTTTATTTTTTCAAATGTTTGAAGCATTTTGAATAAGCGTAATGAGCTTCTGGCTGAAATTTTAGTAGACCTGATAAAATTGGTATTACTGAGAATTGAATTTATAGTGAAATTAGTGATTTAGAGGTACATATTCCAGGTTACTCAGTTTTCAGTCAAAACAGATTAGGTACTCTAAATGGTAAAGGAGGTGATATTTTATTGTTTGTGAAAGGAGTTTTAATTGTATACTTAGGACTGCTCAGTTTTCTTTAGGTATTTTCAAATTGCCTATGGTGTGAGCTTATTGTTGGTGGTGATGTTGGTTGTTCAATGCTTGTTGGTATTGTTTATAGATCACCAAATTCTAGTCCTGATAACAATCAGAAATTGCTTGACTGCTTCAGGAAAGCTGCTTCTAGGAGGGTTATTGTTTTTGGGGACTTTAATTTTTCAGACATTGATAGGAATCCATTAATCCACATTCATTAAAATGTTGATTTCTCAGTTGATGTTGTGTCTAAGAAGTCAGAAGGGTTTGCCTTCTAAACAGTGTGCTTAAGCAGCTGCAAGGGCAAAAAAAATTGTATTCAATCCATTTATCAAAACTCCACCGATAAAAACCCTCCGTAATTATTCCCAAAACTGCTAACAATCTTACACACACACGTAATCAAACCATTACCAGTATTCCATACGTTGAAAGAAATTGGGATTCCCCATCTGCCTCTAACGCAGACCGACTGGGCCCAAGCAAATTATGTACTGCCCAAGTCAGTCCATTAATTTGCAATCTGGTAGCCTGTCACAAAAAAAAGTTTTTCTCAATGAAAATATTTCAGTCACGTTTTACTGTACAATGCGCATGCTAACACACTGCTCTAACTCTATGACTGGTACATACTGTGTACATCACGATAATAACGTAACATTGTGTTATACATTGCATTATTAATAAAGCCTTGCAACCATTCATGTGTACATATTCAGAGCTTGCAAATTTTGCCATGTTTTTTATGGTAGAAATTTTAAATCATAAACTTGCAGTTCTACACAGTCCTTGCAGCCATTTGCAAGGCAATTTTGCTGTAACAAAATGAAGATGGAACTCCATTTTGACCAATAACTATCTACTAGAGGTATTTTAAAAGTATTTTGGAAGGTATTTCATGCCGTGTACATCATTGGGCCTAGGGCGTGAGTGTATACACATCGTGAATTCAAAGTTAGTTCATGAATGATCAAGTGTTAACTACTGTATCTTCATGTGTGCATGCCAAATGCTGAAATTCACTTGAATTTTGTTAGAATAACTTGTTTTTAGTAAAAAAAATATAAAAAGAAGACAAAAAACATTATTTTGTTACATTTATTCGTGTAAATTTCTTTTAAAAATTTGGGAAAAACAACAGTTTTTAGCTCCACCCATACACAGAGTGTATGAGTGGAGATTATCAAATCGTACGTGACCTCTCATATGTGCCTGTACTAACTTTTGCTTAAAAATGCATCTCCTCCTAGGTTTTTACAGTTTTGCTCTTGAGATTCTGGCTCAAGCGAGATTTTTGTATCTAAATTTAAGCTTGTATTTCGTTAAGAGATATTCCATGTATTTGTTTAATTAGAGCTCTCGAAAGGTTTTAACAAAGTATAAGATTTTATGGTAATTTCGCTAAAAATAGCTCTATCCTATTCGCGTTTCGTACCGGTACCGCTCCGGGCCATGGTATTGGTCAGTTGGTATACACGCATGTTTATTAGTTCCTTGTATGGACATATATGTTTAATCATATCGCAGTATTTTCCAATCAGAATTCGGACATTCTGCTATGAATATGCAAATTCTCGTAATCTTATTTAGGTCACGCTGTATCGGATTGGATTACCGAGTTGTAGGATAGGTTATGACCATGGAGCTATTAACTAAGTTAATAGCTCCATGTTATGACATAGCCTAGAAGATAACGTGTGAAGTTGTTGTTTGATCATTTTCGCTTGTCGTATAGTAAGTCTCGAGTGTCAGTAAGTTTTGTGCTACATTGCATCGCGGGGCTAGAGTGTTATACTTCAATCCACTAACGTTAAGGATAAAGTTTTGTTGGGTTGGTGAACGCAGCGGCATTGCGTAAACCGTAATTTGCCGTATGGGCAGCAGATTGCCAGAAATAAAAGTTTGTTTCAAACTTGTAAGTTTTCGTGGACACGTGGAAGAATCATCGCTGGGTACGGTAGTATTCAATGGGGCATCCCAGGGCTGCTAATAAGGTTGTGACGTTCAACCGTTTAGGAAATCATGCTACGTGTAAACGAATGTTAATTCAATTTTTATGTTTGCTTTTTCAAGTTCGCATAAATTCACGAAACCATCTAACCAACCTTATCATTTCAATCTTTACCCGCTATGTCATTGCCTTCACATTTTCACCCGGGGCGTTATGCATATCACTAATTATTTTCACGGTACTTGGGATGGGATGCATGGAATGTAGCTAGCTTGTGCTCATGAGGAAGGCGCTAGGCCCAGGCTAGCACTCATTAACATAACCCGTCAAATACACACAAGAAATTTCCGCCTATATCCCTTAATTATCAAATCACAATACACATCACCCAACCACTGATCGGTGTAAAAGTAAATTCTACCCCCTAGTAAATTTTGGCCTCCCGGCTCTTATTTCCTAGGAAATGTGGGCCCCCAGACAATTAAGCCGTAGCCATCCAGTAAATTTGTTCCCCCTCATAGTAAAAACTACGCTAGGAAATTTGGGCCCGCCCTTCTTTCCTATGAAATATGGAGACAACAACTTTAATTCTTTTCCAATCTACCTGTTCCTAAAGTTGGCCCAGAAGAATTTGCGTTAAAGGTTAGAAACACACAAGTCATGAATCAAACCACGGTAGCGATGCAAAGAAATCAAAATTCATACGCAACGATGTCCTTTGGCCTATCGTTGAAAGTATCCCAGCTTTTAAGAGTTCTAATATGCAGTGAAAACATTAAAGAAATTCTCGTTTCACATCAATTGTGATAAAATTACAGATTAATTCGTGTCTTTTATTATTTACTTCAAAGAGTAACAAATATTTCAAAACTAATAATTGTATTTACGGACGGATTAAATGTTTGCCTGGGTATTGTTATTGTTTTTACGACCGGATTACTAGGGAGTTGTTGCTTGGATTACGAATCACAAAATCAGCACGTGTTGTCATAAATTAATGCGGTAATAGCCTGCTCATGCTCAAAACTCGGTAATATTCTCACGCCGTGTGATCTGTCATCCCCAGTTGCGGAAGTCACACGTGGTCGCTATAGCGTCTCTTAACATGAGTACTTACGGACAACAAACAATCATTCTCGGTTTTGGGGGAAAACTTCAAACACTTGAATATTTATTGCTATATAACAGCCCCATTAGTGCTGATTTGGGTGAAAATACATTGGCTAAATCATTCAAAAGCTATGCCAAGTGCACTAAATTATACTGTGCAGCAAATTAGACCGCATCACTGCTCTAAACGCATTTTGGCAGTGACCCAGATTTTCTCGCAGCAGTAGCGACATCAAAGGGGAATTACGTAATCCCGATGATTATCATTACATGGATAGGATGAATGTTAAGTATTATATTTCGAGTGTTTCCTTAAGTTTGAAACAGAAAAACGGGGAAGAACCAATTTTAATTTCATATTAAAGTAGCCATGCTAGTTACGCGAAACTTACATTATGCGTTCATATCAAGGTTTTTATTTAGGTCCTATCATCAATGATGACTTGAAATCGACAGAGGCGGCGGAGCTGGGAAGGGGATGTGCGGGCTTCAGCCTAATAATTTTAGGTGAACGTATCACATGTCACCTTATCTCATTAAATCCCCAATATTTTGAACGCTCCGCCACCCTGATAAGACAATTGAATTCTGAGATGGCATGAGGTGGATGAGATCATGGAGCTATAAACTTAGTTTATAGCTCCATGATGAGATGCAGAAAAGCATTTTCATACAATGAATCGTTGACACTTCAGGGCCGTAAATTCACATCTTCAACGTGAAGGAGCTTGTTTGGCTTCTTATCCAAACTTGGGGTCACAAGATACGAATTGAAACTCAAACAAATCCCCCCCCCCCTTCCCTCAATTGTGTATTTTTTTTATTGTTTTATTCTATAGGCCTATACCTAAAAAGTAGGGGAATATGTATCACGGCAGTACGCTTTTTCCGTAGCGAAACTAAAACTAAACAAATTGGAAGTCCTATGCACAAAAAATCGAACATGCAAACGTCATAGCCTAACATATTTTTTAAATACATGTAGATGGTTGCTAATGTTAAGTAATTTTGTTTTAAAATGTATTGTTGCAGAATATGCTGCACTCAAAGTGACCTTTGCTCTCCGATAACGTCGGTAATCGACCGTTACATAGTGGAAACCTCCATTAACTCCTACATTAAAATTACTACAAAACGGCTTACAACTTTTGTTAGAAGCATATTTTTCAACTGTCACTATTCTGAAATAAAAGAGGTAGTATGCTGCATATACCCGGCCCTAAGTTCGCGAATACCGAGGCCATGAAATCAGGTGCGTTATTTTTTTTTTAAAGAAGTATTAAGTATTTTCTCTCGTTTCTTTCTTTTTAGTGAGATAAGTATATTTTATCCTTGTATTATCTATTTTATTTCTTTACTGTTAAGCATGCAACAGTAGTTTCTTATTTTTCATTTGCTTTATGTTTATTTTAATAACCTTCTGTTTTCGTTCTGCGCGATTTTAAAAAATTTAATTCTTGTTCCTCGCATTTCAGATATTGTCATGTCTGGCATAGGAATCAAAAAGATTTTTCTTCTATTCAAATTGTTTACCTAAATCAAAGGAGACATATTCTTGCTTGTATGACCCTGGGATTACCATTATCAAACACTTAAGGGCCGTAATTATTGGAAAGTCTTCCCTGCCCCCTGGCCACGCACCACTATATACCCAATATTTAAATAAAAATGTGTTTTAAAAACATGTAAGCCTCAGATGTGTGTTAGGGTGTGGTGCGTTAAGCCTGTCCCCATATGTGAGTAAGAACTCCGACGTAGCATGATAATTTTGAAGTTTATGTTGTACGTCCCAGAAAGAAGTTACACAATATCCTACAGCAGCAACTACTACAAACTGACAAAAACGATATATGAATACAACATTTATAGGCCTACCCTCTGTGTCCCCGCCATTATGAGGGAATACTCCCACAATGGGGGTATTCCCCTCTCTACCCTATTTAACAATTTTCTTTGTCTCCTGTTGTATAAATAAAATTCGTTCTCCACACGACCGTGGCAGTTACACTTGTATTTAGCTATTGATCCCATCCAATATTTTAGTCTATTTGCCTACTGGGGACAAGAAATACCAATAAAAATAGATACGTTGGGCCAAATTTACCATCCCATTTCCTGTAGCCACAACCGCCTCTGCCCAACGCTGTTTCTCCCTCCCCTTACCCTCCCCTCCACCTCCCCCTCCACCTCCCCTCCACCATCCCCTCCACAGGTAGGTCGTTTTAAATAAATTATTTCCACGTGGATGTTTGGAAATCTGAAGATTTTTGTTAAGTTCAAGGGGAAAACAGTAATTTCTTCATCAATTATGGTAAAAAGTCAAATGAAACACAATTAGGGGCATAACTTTAAAACGAAATTCCATTATATTTCATATGTATGTTTCTTTGAAGTCACAAACAAATTTGGCAGCATGATTTCTATGTTATGTTTCGTTCCTCATTAAACAAGATTTTTTAACAGTATTTGACAAAGAAAGTACATGAAATATATGATTTTTTATCGGGATAATAATTTATCTATTTAAGAACTAATTATGTAAGAATAAAAACACCAGATATCAATATTTAAGTAACGATCGTACATGTCAACTTGACTTTCACACACTCATACGAGAAGCAGGAAGTGCATGTTTGCACATTACATAGTGAATATAACGGTAGCGTCTTTCAAGTGGTGGATTAGCATGGGTTGCTATGGAAGGTCTATTAATAAGAACCGACGACGACGAGTAAACGCACATTTACAATGACGGGTTGTCACCTGCGTAATCGCTTATGATAGTAACAATGCTATCATGAAACGCTTATCGACCGGACGAAAAACACAGGTACGACGTGCGGACAGACATAACATCAACAACCAAGTCAATGTCCACGGCCTTTGATAACCAGTTGTGGTACACTGGCGTGTCTACCCAACCCAGGCTTGAACCCAGGACCTCGTGGTCTGTAGACATGTATGATAACCGCTACACCACAGTAGGTAGATAATTGTTAAGAACCTGGCGAAGATTTCGCTTTATACTTGCGTTAAAAGGGCGTCCACTTATGACAACTGGCTTTACGGTTAAACGGTTATGGACCGTAATGGTGACAGCTGTACATTTATGATAAAATGCTAACTGTCACAACCTTAGCTGCTAGTTTGGCGATTACTGGCTAATTATAACATATTTGGCGTTTTGAAACATGTTTGGTTAGTAATCTTTTTTCAGTACCGGCCAAATGAAATTAATCTAACATTTATGAAGATTAATGTGTAAATGTTAAACTTTTTGTTATGTTTGCAAAATGTATTTTCTAACTATATGTTGTGGTGGAATTTACCTATGACCTCGCCAACGTCATTAATCAAGTGAGACATGATGGCACCATGCATTGAATGTCACATAGCTTTTGTTAGAAGCATAATTTTTCAGACATCGCTATAACATGAACCTCATCGCACCCACCGCAAAACTAAGTCATTACTGAGAACCAATCTGACAGTCATTCACAACTAACCTCGTTTGGCACATATGACCTGACTGTTAAGGTGCCATTACACCCAAACAAACAAACAAACTGAATACAACTCATACGGGAAAGTTGAAACTCTTGAATTTTTAACATGATGAATAATTGCCCACAAATGGAATGCACCTCAAATCAAACTTTAAAAACATTATAAAAGTACATATGACAAAAAAAAAATCACTGAAAGCAATCAATTGTTCTTGCATTGTAATGGGTTGAGCTATAACATCATTGATGTCTAGTTATCATCCCTATAGAGGAGATAATAATCAATATTTTCCTCCCCGATACATCTTACCATTACTCTATGAACATGCCCAGAAAAAATTATTTTCCCCATAATCATTTATAATTTTATTAGTGTATTAGTACTGTATTCATGTGTCTATAATGTTACATGCATAATGTGATACTGTGGCAAATATACCAAGCACGCAGTGATATATTTTTTACCTTTTTTTTCGCATGTAAGAACAACCAGTACTATATTTAGTACCAGTACTGTTTTAACAAAAGTACCGGTACCAAATTGTTGTGGTACCACCCAATCCTAGTGTGTGTCTAGTTTGACCATAGGTTTTTAATCTTTGCAGAGGATCATTATGAATTTGATTTCCGGCTGGTGACACATATTTATGTTTGAAACACAGTGAAAACGGCAAAGGAGTCGCATGAGATCAGGACTAAATGACATTGAAGGGAACTGTTCTGTTATTTTTATACTAGGGCTGTGCATTTTTGTTTAATAGCCTAAACAATTAAATTTCCGTTCGTTTGTACGTTTAAACTGACAAACTACCCCACCCCAACCCCCCCCCCTCCCAAAAAAAAAATGATAATAATAATAACAGTAATAATAATAACTTTTAAAAAAAGTGTTGAAAAAATAAATTTGGAAAATTTTCATGGAATTGGTGCTAGCCCTACAATAAATCCCCACAAAACCATCACAATGGCCATTTAAAAAAAAAAAGCAAGTATAGCCACAACGCTTAAATACAGGCCTTATAGTAAGTCTTCAAATTACCCATAAGGCTTTAAAAAATAATGATTCATGGTTGCAACGCCCTTTACACAGATGCAGAAATAAAATATCAGCAAGTAAATTTGCAGTGTCTTGCAAGCATTTTGTCAATGACCGTGCCGTGCCATACAAGTTTCAAAAGTGAGGCACTAGCTACATGTACATAGTAAATATATTCAAATCCAACCCAGATTGATTCCCAACTACTGTTTTTGATGCAACCTTTACAAAAAATGGCCATGATGTTTGCGAACCACACTGAAATCTCAGCAACTTCGAAACGTTTTTGTTCATTAATTTATTCGCAATCTTTTTTCTTTTTTGTGCAATTTGTTTGACTCATTAACCTTTGCATTTATTTCTGGTGCAAATAACAATCAAAAGCTTTTTTGTCCCATGTATTTCTGGGTCAGTTTTACAGCTTGTAAAAGAGGTGTTTAACCTAATGAAGATTTATGCCGAACAATAGTAATGTAGCATTGTTAATCAGGCCTAAGCCTCTACATGGAGTAGCTCTAAGTTTGGCATTCAAGTAAAATATAGCCCCATAGGCCCCCATTTATAGCTAATTAGTGTGAATTTTAACTCCTGCCTTAAAAGGAAATAGATCCTTTGTTGGTTGTATGTAAAATTTGAATTGTTAAATGAAAGTTGTTAATGATTTTCAGTGGCAAGTATGAATTGCGAACGTTTAATCTTCTGGAGGATTATACTAAATGTTTAATTAAAGACTCCTTCGTTGAATCGTTAACACGTGTAATCGTCACAGCCCTATTCTGTACCAAATTTCCATTCATTTTTTTTCTATGAAAATGATTTTTAATACTGTAGAAATAATCTTTGTAAGATTTTGAAATTAAAATAGATTTTGACATTTATTTGTGCACGGGAGTCAAAACTTTTTCAATACTAGTTGTGTGATATTTTGCTACTTTTTTTTACAAATTTGGGTGGTTACACATTTAGTGCAGTTGCTAATCGTTCACTAATAAGGCTATTAAAAATTTAAATATGGGAGCTGCTGCCTACCAAACGATCGTCAACTTTATTGCAGAAAAAAAGAAACTGGTATGTAAATTTTAGTTTAAAAAAAGAAGTAGGTCTAATAAATTAATAAGGAAATAAAATTCTCAAAAGATCGTATAATGAAATCATGTCTGAAGTGTCTTGTACTCAAATTCTTTTGCCTCACAAATAAATCAAAACAATTTTTTTCCGGGTATTAAAGAAAGTCCCAGCAGTTGATTACTGGCATAAACAAGGAAAAAAATAATAGCTGTATGGCTTGACAGATGATGATGAAAACAATAAATACACAGCCTGAATGGAATTGAAAACAAAAGAAGTGACCTCAAAATGAATTTAAAGTAAGAAAGAAGGTACACCGTTTGGTAATTTTAATGTGTTTTGATTGCTAATGAGTAAGATCGAAAAATCAAGCGGCTGTCCAACTTACTCATTTTAGGGTGTGGGAAATCCGAAATATCAATATCATATAGATTTTAGACACAGAGCAGTACTAAATCAAACGGTCAGTGCAATGTTACACATATTTTCACATTTTTCAATATTTTTACTCACAATGGAAGGTTGATGACTTGTCAAAATCAAGAGATTTGTAAAGAAAATTAAAAAATCAAAATTGAATGTGTTCAGGAACTGAAAATGATGAAATGCAGGAGAAAAAGTATACAAACTAGCATAGTGTATCTCATGTATCTTGCCAAAATTGAATGTGTATGGTACTTGGAATGCACTGTAGAAAATATGAGGAAAATAGCAAACCCCAAGATTAAACTAGGAAGGGTCATGGTACCAGTGGCAGAATTACATGCAGTGCATTTACAAGGTCATGAGGGCTATTAAGCATGAAGTTTGAGATCACCTCAAATTTAAATGTAGATAACAATCAATCCAACAAGTACTGTATGTTGAAGAACTGTAAGCAGCATGCAAATATGGCAAAACAATGCTCAATGATGTTTTGTAAATAAAATGTAGATAATTTTTGATTAAGGGGCAGGATGGAGGAAGATAGGGGCAGGATGGAGGAAGATAGGGGCAGGATGGAGGAAGATAGGGGCAGGATGGAGGAAGATAGGGGCAGGATGGAGGAAGATAGGGGCAGGATGGAGGAAGATAGGGGGGCAGGATGGAGGAAGATAGGGGCAGGATGGAGGAAGATAGGGGCAGGATGGAGGAAGATAGGGGCAGGATGGGGCAGGAAGATGGGGCAGGATGGAGGAAGATAGGGGCAGGATGGAGAGGGGATAGGGCAGGAAGATAGGGGCAGGATGGAGGAAGATAGGGGCAGGATGGAGGAAGATAGGGGCAGGATGGAGGAAGATAGGGGCAGGATGGAGGAAGATAGGGGCAGGATGGAGGGAGATAGGGGCAGGATGGAGGAAGATAGGGGCAGGATGGAGGAAGATAGGGGCAGGATGGAGGAAGATAGGGGCAGGATGGAGGAAGATAGGGGCAGGATGGAGGAAGATAGGGGCAGGATGGAGGAAGATAGGGGCAGGATGGAGGAAGATAGGGGCAGGATGGAGGAAGATAGGGGCAGGATGGAGGAAGATAGGGGCAGGATGGAGGAAGATAGGGGGGGCAGGATGGAGGGAAGATAGGGCAGGATGGAGGAAGATAGGGGCAGGATGGAGGAAGATAGGGGCAGGATGGAGGAAGATAGGGGCAGGGTGGAGGAAGATAGGGGCAGGATGTGGAGGAAGAAGATAGGGGCAGGGTGGAGGAGGAAGATAGGGGCAGGATGGAGGAAGATAGGGGCAGGGGGAAGATAGGGGCAGGATGGAGGAGGATGGAGAAGATGGAGGGGCAGCAGGGTGGAGGAGAGATAGGGGGGAAGATAGGGGCGATAGGGGCAGGGTGGAGGACGATAGGGGCAGGGTGGAGGAGGGTGGAGGGGAAAGATAGATAGGGGCAGGGTGGAGGACGATAGGGGCAGGGTGGAGGAAGATAGGGGCAGGGTGGAGGAAGATAGGGGCAGGGTGGAGGAAGATAGGGGCAGGGGAGGAGGAAGATAGGGGCAGGGGTGGAGGAAGATAGGGGCAGGGTGGAGGAAGATAGGGGCAGGGTGGAGGAAGATAGGGGCAGGGTGGAGGAAGATAGGGGCAGGGTGGAGGAAGATAGGGGCAGGGTGGAGGAAGATAGGGGCAGGGTGGAGGAAGATAGGGGCAGGGTGGAGGAAGATAGGGGCAGGGTGGAGGAGGAATAGGGGCAGGGGGAGGAAGATGGGGCAGGGTGGAGGAAGATAGGGGCAGGGTGGAGGAAGATAGGGGCAGGGTGGAGGGAAGATAGGGGCAGGGTGGAGGAAGATAGGGGCAGGGTGGAGGAAGATAGGGGCAGGGTGGAGGAAGATAGGGGCAGGGTGGAGGAAGATAGGGGCAGGGTGGAGGAAGATAGGGGCAGGGTGGAGGAAGATAGGGGCAGGGTGGAGGAAGATAGGGGCAGGGTGGAGGAAGATAGGGGCAGGGTGGAGGAAGATAGGGGCAGGGTGGAGGAAGATAGGGGCAGGGTGGAGGAAGATAGGGCAGGGGCAGGGTGGAGGAAGATAGGGGCAGGGTGGAGGAAGATAGGGGCAGGGTGGAGGAAGATAGGGGCAGGGTGGAGGAAGATAGGGGCAGGGTGGAGGAAGATATGGGCAGGGTGGAGGAAGATAGGGTCCCAGCAGGGGTAGGATGATGATAAACAATAAATACACAGCCTGAATGGAATTGAAAACAAAAGGGTGGAGGAAGATAGGGGCAGGGGTATCAATATCATATAGAGGGAGGAAGATAGGGGCAGGGTGGAAAACTCAGCATTGAAGAAGCTTTACTTAGGTACATGTAGGCCTGAAGAGCTACTGTGTACAGTAAAAGGTGTGTACATTACTACAGTGTGCTGGCATTTCAGTCATGTGTTGTTTCTCTGTATTCAATCAATACCATTCACAATCAGTTTCTATTCATGTTTATCACACACAATATCTGCTAATTTTTGACATATTGGGTAAAAGGACAGTTAGATAATGATTTTTTTGACAGAGTATATGGGAAGGGAAGCAGTGTATAGAATTCAATAGAACTTTCATCAACTAGGCAATCAATTCCTTTTACATTTTTCCTACCTCTGATATAATTGAAGCTCTCAGGTACAAATTGACCTCTACTGTCATGGTGCCATTAGGCCTCACTCAACAATCAACTAGGCCATGATTCAGTTAAATATTCAAGCCACCATTTTTCTTCAGATATGTGGAATGATCCTTATACTGTCAGTGTAAGCTTGAGCATAATTACTAGAGAAGAAAATATGCATAAAGCCTGAAATTGACCACTTTACAGTAGTTTATATTACAAGGCCAAATGAATTATGCAAATTCAAAAATGATGCCCAATTTCTTATTCCCAAATTATAGCTGTAATGGTTTTGCTGCCTCTTTGTGTTATGCATACCCTCTTTCTGCTCCAGATCACTACATGTACACACACCAACCCACGCATCCATGCTTGATATTACATGTGATACTGTTTAATGTCATGCTCGCTTACAAATCCAAACTATAAACGTTTATCTTGGGCCTCTTTTCTCTAAGCCCGTAATTATGTCCTGATGAGTGAATGTTCCTTTTCCTCATGGTAGTTATTCTTATTATAATTGTCTTTATTTGTGTTGCATTCCATCAGAGGTGACTTTATTGCTTGTGACATGTACATAAACTTAAGAAGGGAGTGCATATTGATTAAAAAGAATAACAAATGGCATTAAGTGTATTCATTTGATAGTTATCCCTTAATGTGAGTGGTACTGTACTGTGTCAATTGCTGTTTTGTGCCCTGTTGATTGAACAACTACATTCTTGGGAATAGTGTAACTTTTAAAGGCCAATCAGCTTCATAATACAGTATAGGCCTATAATGGTATATGTTTTATAAAAAAAAAGATAGTTCTCGCTTTTGGGGGGTTTATGGAAATAGTAGTAATTGTATACCATACACACAACGTAGAGGGATAGATGCATGTATAGCCATCCTTGAAGTAATTGATGTAATGTGCTTTTAATGTATTTAACATTTAAAATAACGTTTTGAAATAATGTTTTGTTTTTACGTAATGTATTTCACTGTATACTGCAACGTTTGTTAATTTTCTGCTGCAATATTTTTTCTTACTGAAGAACCAAGTGGCTAGTCAATCTTAAACGACACATTTACAGGGTAAGAGCTCATTTCCTGAGATAAAAGTTAAAAAAGTATTAAGAATTACCTGAAGTTTTCAAGGACTGTAGTATCAACCTATATTATCATAGTAAATGAATGTTACCTATTTTGTATGTTTCAGAACTCCTGATAATTGATCATTAATTGATAATTAAGTCTTGAGTAATTGTCTTTACTCAAAAATCAAATATTACAGTCCCTTAGCTTCTTGTTTCAGAGGGGCTGCCTTTGGTCTGCTCTGCCCCTCAGAAAATATGTATTCAAAAAATAATTATTTAAAAAAATTATTTAAAATTTTAACAATCTTAATTAATCTCATAAATCAAATATTTTACATGGAGACAGAACACAGAATGATAACGTAATAAGAAATTGTCTTGTTTGCATCATGAATGGTTTCCATGAGTCAATAGTTTCATTCTGAGGTATAATTATAGCTAAACTCCTAGAGCTTTACCGGGGTCTTAAGCCTTGAGGGGGCACCTGGACTTCATGCTGAAAAGATGCAGCACTTTGCATGTGCATTAATGTGCCCCTCAACAAATGTGGCACCCTGCCCCTTTTTAAATCAAGCTAGGGGCCTGAAAGCTATTTTACGACTGTGAAGGACAAAGTGTCAGTCTCAGAATATTGTGCCAATCAAAGTTTGAACAATGAATGAAAGTTGTAGCTACATGCTCATTTACCTTTTTTGTACCTCTTTGTTTTTCCTCCTTAGCTTTGAGTGTGTTTTACTCGAGTACAAGCTCACAATCGGATCAAATGATCAGATCAAACCATCAGATCAAACGATCAAGTCAAACAATGAGATCAGATCAAACGATCAGATCAAACCATCAGATCAAACCATCAGATCAAATGATCAGATCAAACAATCAGATCAAACGATCAGGTAAAGCGATCAGATCAAACGATCGGATCAAACGATCGGATCACACGATTGGATCACACAATCGGATCAAACGATCAGATCAAACGATCAGATCCGCCAAGTGTTTACTGTGAGAATCTACCATATCTGTTTGCAGTCACTTGATCTTGGTCCTAGGTAAGGCCCTTACCGAGATTGAGTGTAGAGATTCTAAAACAATGTTTGTGAATTCAGATCAGTGGTCATGTTATAACTTGCTTATTTTATTCGAAAAGTTAGCATGCTCCATTTTATTGTTAGATTTTCACAGGCTTGATCAGATTGCCTGTAGTGGATATGATCGCTAGCTTGCAATTAAGTAAGAATGCATAATATTGTTTTTTCTACCATCATCGAGCTGAGCTGCTTTATCATCAGGGATCATGTTCTTGAGATTAAGTGAGAACACTGCCTTTGTGTAGTACAGTATCAATGTGTTCAGTGTTTGGTACAGTTCCATTTTGCAATGCATTCATACTACATTCAATCAAACATAAGCTCAAAACTGACGCTTATTTCCAGTTGCCCTCTCATAGCAACGAAAATGTTTGTGATGGTGTACTCACTGATACCATTAAAGCAGCCATACTGTATACCGAAATTTACTCCTCTTACAAATGCTTACATGCAAATGTAATTTTACTATTGTCTCAGATTCCAGGGACCCCCAAGACCAAATTGACCTTGTGATTGGCCCTTGATAAGCTTATAGGGCTAGGTGACTGTTCAAGTGTGCTGAGTGATAGAGAATGATGAGGTGAAAAGAACTCAATCAGTGATAGTGCATGAAACTGATCTCCCCCAATACTGCTGTTGCTACTGTACGTGTTTGGTTAAAGAATATTTCCATGTTTATTTTATAACCTTTCAACAACAACAAATAATAATTTTGAAACAATTTAGTACAAAAATCATGTTGATATGCTATTCCTACCAGGAGATATCCAAAATTAATTGTTCCCAAAAACTGCCAAAAAACAATTAGGAAAAGGCTAAGTATGACATCACAGCAACACATTCTCCCAGAAAGTTTATGTATCTAATTAAAATATTATATTTTTTTTTTATCAGTAAAACCTACTAGAAAAATAAATTGATAAAAGTTAGGTGTGTATATACATGTACATTGCCAAATATACCCTACTTCGATAACTTTTGGAAAATTGTTTCTAATCATACAGAAACAACCAATTAATGTCCAAACAAATACATAAACATTTGCAATGAAATTGTCTCTATGACATCATTAAACACTATTTTATCATCATACTGTGCAAAAACTTTAAAATGCAATTAGGAAATCTTCAAAATGATATCGACCTGATTTTTGTACCAAATTGGCTCTAAAAGTTTGCTCTTTTAAATAGAATTTTACAAAAAACCATTGGAATATTCCTTTAAGGACCTGTAGTATAATGTACTATCTACTGTACAGAATATACAGTACTGTATTATTCATTGTAATGGATATAAAGACAACAGACAATTATTGTACTCTAATTAAAGTTTCTATTCTTTCCAATGTGTACATGTAGCCTAAGTTTTCATGAAAGAAACATACATGCACATTTGGAGACAAAATATGCAAACAGCTGGGAGACATAAACATGCTTGGATTTTCCTTTCATTTCATGAATAAGTTTTCACAAAAATATGACCCATCAGAATTTAATGCTCCTTTTCATGAATAGTTTAATATACAACTTAAGTTTTTAGCATAGTTTATACTTTAGCATGCATATCCAATAAATTCTGACTTCAGAGAAATGTACTGTATACATGTATATACACTGTACATCGAAATTTTGCTTTACACCTAAGCTGAAGGTTTGACATTCAAATTTCTGAAAGAACTAATACATTTAACTTTATGGCAGAATTCACATTGAAGATGTAATCAAGTTATGATATGGTATCTCTCTTTCATCTTTCTAGGACACGTTTGATTCATTGAATTATCTGGAGAGCCCAGATGGAGATTCACAGCAAGCGGAGACGGTAAGAACCTTTTTGTATATTTTTTTGTAAAAGAACATGCTGAAAGTCCATCCTGATTATACAGTACCACGAACAGGGTTCACATTAAGGTGCGGGATTTCCGCACATATCAAGTTCCTGCTCAAAAATAATTAAAGGGGAGAACTTCGAACCAAATTCACCATTTTTTTTTCATCCAAATTTTGGGCTAATTTTGACGTTTTGGGATAATTTTGGCATTTGGGGGTAATTTTGGTATTTAAAAAATATTTTTGGCCTGTTTTGGTATTTTTCTATGAAGAAATTTCCCCCTTGAAAAAAAAAAATCCCTGTTAAAAAATACACAAGGTAACCAGGAACAATTTTTTGTTCGTCTGTAGTGATTTGTTGTTGTACACAGTGTAGAGTATGAGATATTTATGCATGCAAGCACTAGCAGTAGATCAGCGAAAAGTATCTGCACTTTGAAGACAAAAATTTCTTTCAGAGATTAATTAACCTTCATCCAGGATTCGCATTAACGACAAATTTGTTGTATATTACCCTATGGCTGAAATTTATTACAACACATGTTGTACCTGCGTCGTAAAATTTAGATATAGCATGTGACATTTTACTTTACAGTTTTTCATTAACTTAGATAAAAATATTACGATTGAAAGTTTATTTCATGCAATAATGTTTTTGAATTACTATAAAAAATTAATAAAAGAAAAATGACACAACTACGACTTACGAGAAAGGCCAAATGATTCAACATGTCTGTACAATTACTGTACAAAAACACTAGGCAAGTACTAAAACTGTAAATAATCAATTTATACATGTACTGTACAGGGTTGTAGCTATGGTGGGCGGTGCTGGGCGAGTCCGCCCAGGACTTGCAATTCCCGCCCAGCACTCGGCTCTTAGATTCACTCTTCCGCCCACCACTTAAAATTTCAATTCGGTTAGTTATTTAAGTGTTTAAACAGATCTCCTTTAAATCTCGCTCTATCTATGTCGTCCGCTGATTTACACACATAACATACATTACGCACAATAAATTCTGATCAAAACAAGTGAACTATAGAAATTTAACGCAATTGAATGTACATATCATAAAATCACCCATACAAGAAGCTCTTTGCACAAACATACGTACATGCACACAGTTCAAGTTCACATTTTAATCCTTGTGAATCACTGCTGGCTGCTTGCCAAGTTTGTCACCCTTACCATACAAACAAACTGTAACAAAAGTAAATATTACGCCCCAACGACGACGAGTTAACACACAATTACAATGATGGGGTCGTCGCCTGCTTATTCAGTTAAGATAGTAACAATGCTATCACGAAACACTTAATATGACCCAGACGAAAACACAGGTAAGACGTACCGATAGACATAACATCCACAACCAAGTCAATGTCCACGGCCTTGATAACCAGTTGTAGTGCACTGGCATGTCTACCCAACCCAGGCTTGAATCCAGGGCCTCGTGGTCTGTAGACATGCATGATAACCGCTACACCACAGTAGGTAAACATTACACCCCCAAGAGCCCAAGACGTGCTTATATACCGGTCCAAATGTAGATAACCAATCACATTTGTTATAAACCCCATATGCACTTAACGGACTGATCGATATTCTTTTGATTTATAGGGGATTTGATATTGACAAAAGTTGTTGCGTAGTTTATAGGAACATGTGCCGCATGGCTTTTGTTGAATGATACTGGGATGAAAATAAAAGCGGTAAAAAGTTTGGGCAAGATAATTAACAATGGGAATTGAGAGAAAAGTTTCCGGCATATGTTGTACTTTTTTTTTTTTGAATATCCATTGTACATAAAACAAAATATTTTGTAAATCCTTTTAGCATTCCGATTAAAAAAAATAATTAAAAAAAGACTTTTTCATTGACAATTTGTCAATAAAGTGGACTAAATTCGAACATTTTTCATGGGAGGGGGGAGGGGGGGGAGGGGGGTCTAGGAGGTCACCCTGGATTTTTACTGGAGCCCAGCACTCAAAGTTGTCTAGCTAGAACCGTGGTACTGTACACTATAAGTGAAAGTTTTGATGTTGTTTTGAATGCAGGCTGTCAATTTTCAACGATATTATTAGCTAGGATTCTACTTTCCTCCTGTATTGTGTTGTATGTGTAAGATCGTGTATCTCTGAATGATCACAATCTGCAAGTACTAGCTATACTGTAAAGAAGTAGGCGTGTTCAAGATCTCAATAGTATATTTTCGTTGACAATTGATCGAAGTTCACTAAAACCTCATGAAAGTTTGGATACGATAAACAAAAGTTTTTTTCTATTTTATCTTGGCATTAAACAAGGATTTGGTAAGAACTTTTTCTTTAGAAATTTTTTCTCCCATTCTCTTCAACCTGAGCATTAACGACCTAGTGGACAACCTTGGCCCCAACATCAAACATGCCCTCTACGTGGACGACTTCACCATCTTCTACTCCTCCCCAAACTTTCCTCTTGTCGAAAATAGGCTTCACCTCAACCTCAACCAGCTGCAAGCCTGGTGCAACAACAACGGTTTTAAATTCTCTAAAGACACGACAGTCTGCATGCACTTCTGTCATTTCAACAACCTCCACCCCAACCCAAACCTCGTGCTTAATGGCAATCGCATCCCTAAAGTTGACCACATTAAGTTTCTGGGTTTAACTCTAGACCACAAGCTCTCCTACAAACAACACATCATCAACCTGAAACAGAATTGCAACAGCTCCCTCAACATTCTCCGCCTCATCTCCAATACCACTTTCTCCGCCTCATCTCCAATACCACTTGGGGTGTGAACCGGCATGCTCTCCTCAAAATCTTCAGGCTCATCATTCGTGCCAAGCTTGACTACGGCAATATTGTCTACTGTGTCGCTCACAATT
This sequence comes from Chiridota heheva, assembly GCA_020152595.1. Classification (NCBI taxonomy): domain Eukaryota; kingdom Metazoa; phylum Echinodermata; class Holothuroidea; order Apodida; family Chiridotidae; genus Chiridota; species Chiridota heheva. The sequence goes on along the minus strand of JAIGNY010000164.1, from coordinate 58,583 downwards.
CTTACCTCAATCACATCAACACCATCCAAAATAAAGCCCTCAGGCTTTATCTGGGTGCCTACAGTACATCCCCAATCACCAGCTTCCATGTTGAAGCCAACAAACCCCCTTTCTACTTAAATGTAGAAAGCTTAGCCTCTCCAATGCTTTTAGGGCCCTCACCAACACCCAGAACCCTATTTACAACCTCATTAGGTACCCCCATCTCTCCACCCTCTTTGATAGTACTAAAACCCTATCCCCTCCCTTCTGCTTACGCATTAAATTAGACCTTCTCCATCTCGGCATCAATCCCAACACTCTCAGCACTTTCTCCTGGCCCACTTTTCCTCCCTGGGCCACCCCCCTCCCTACTATCCACCTGGACCTCTCCACTCATCACAAAACCCAAACCCACCCTAACCTCTTCATCAACCTCCACAACCAAATCAAAAGCCAACTCTCAAACTATACCTCCATCTATACTGATGGCTCCAAGGAAGGCGACAAGACAGCTGCTGCTGCTGTCATCCAAGACATCACCCTCAGTAGCAGGCTTCCTGCCTACTTGTCCACCTTCTCAGCCAAGGCCATCCTCCTCGCCCTCAACTTTATTTAATACTCTCAGCTCAGCCACTTTGCCATCTTCCCCGACTCAAGGCTGTTCTTACTTCATTACTCAATATTAAATGGGATAACCCCACATCTCACCTCATCCTCCGTAAACTCCTTTCACCTCCCCCCCCCCCTCCCCCCCCCCCTTCCTCCGTAGGAAACATATTCTCTTCTTCTGGATACCCAGCCATGTTGGCATCCGTGGCAATAACAGTGCTGATGCAGCTGCTAAGCTTGCCCTCACCCTTCCCCTACCCCTTTCTGACATCAAACCGCTTATCACTTCCCTTGTTCGTGGCCGCTGGCAAACCTCATGGGACTCCGAAATTGATAACAAACTCCACGTCATCCAGCCCACCATTCTGATCAAACCCACCACTCACAACCTATCCCATGTTGACAACGTCCACATTACCCGCCTTAAAATAGGTCACACCCATTTCACTCACTTCCACCTCCTTACTGGCTCCCCTCCCCCACACCTCTGCAATAATTGCCATTGCACCCTCACAGTCCATCACATTCTCCTTGCTTGCCCCCAGTACAACCTTCCCAGAGCTTCCCTCGCTGCCCACAACTCAGTAGCCAAGCTCTTTAGAAAAAACCTCCGGATAGAATTATCTCCTTCCTTCATCATGCTTCCCTCTACAACCGTATTTAGTCCTTCTTCCCCACCCCCTCTCTCTCTACATTATGTTTTCACCCATACACCTCCTCTCTGATCCCAGCTTTCTGGCTTTTAGTTCTCGTGTTTCTCCCAATCTCCCCCTGTTTACTCTACTTCCTACCTCTGGTATGATCTAAACTCTCAGGCACAATTTGACCCTTGCTCTTGTGGTGCCGTTAAACTCTCAACAAACAAACCACTCTCGATCCCAGCTTTCTGTCTTTTTGTTCTTGTAATTCTCTCATTTTCCCTCTGTCTTCTTTCCTTTCTACCTCTACAATGATCTAACCTCTCAGGCATAATTTGATCTTCGTTGTCATGGTGCCATTAAGCCCTCATCAAACAAACTGCATCATTCATGGTGCTTGTGGCTTATGAATAGATATCCTGGAACAAATATTTCATGATATGCAAAATGACATGACAGTTTATATGAAACTTGCAAATCATTGAGCATATGAAAAAATGCATCGGAACCACAAAACCTTTGGTTTTGGTTAATTTTTGTTAACACTTTTCTTCTTGGGTTGTAATTCTTTCTACTTTCATCTATCTCTAACTTTTCATCATGAGTATCCAATAACTCATCTAGCTCATCATTTATAGCTTCTACCATTGGTTGGTTTAATGTGTATTCAAAATGATTCATCCATATATATATCCCTTATCTCATCTTCTCCTGTAATTAAATCTCCATCTCTGCTTCTTATTTCTGCTCTTTTCTTTCTTCCTTTATAGCATAATTGTAATCTTGCACAAGCTGTTCATGTCACCTCTTGATGCTGCTTCTTCCACATCTTTTGCTGCATCGTCTACCTTTCTTCTTTTGTCCGCACATACTCTCCTTTATTTCACCTCCTTTTTCTTTTTCTCGTAATCACTTTGTATGGTCTGCCTGATACATACAGATTTAGCATCTTCCACTTGTTGTTTTAAAAGCTTTTTCTCTTCTATTGCACGCCATGACAGTTTTTCTTTTCTTTTTCTGATAGGCAGGGTGAACCCCCAGGGGTCAGGATGGGCCCACAGAGGGTTGGGCGGGCCACCCCTGTGAAACAGCAAAGCTAGGGGTCTGGGTCTCGTTTAGTAGCTGATGGTCATGACATTTTAAATGTTTTCTAGGCATGTGCATAGCACTGTCTAAGTTTTTGGAATATGCTTCACCATTATGATGACACTAAAGCTCAGTAATTTATTCAAGGAGCTAGTGGCCGAAAAGGGAGGGCATATTTAAATTGAGTCCCATAAATGGAATACCTGTCTTTTACCCTGGTGTATCATAAACGCTACAAAATCCAGACTCAAAATTTGCACGTATTTTTCCATTGACTTTTGGGGATTTGTTCGCTTGTGCGTGCAATAAATAGGTAAACATTTCTGTATAAACAAAGGGTGTGGTAACAATTTATTCTTGTTAAAATCTGCATAAATTCGCACAAACTAACGCCCTCAAATTTAGAACACCAGCTCCCTAAAACTAGAAGGAATTTTCTTTGAATTTTAATTCATAGTATGCGCTGAAAGTTTTTCCTCATTTAAGTCAGCAAAATGTATATTTGAGAGGATTTTGCTTTATTTCTTGCAAATACTATATTAATACTCTAAATAACTTTCTCCTCAGTGCACAAATAATTTTCTTTTGTTATACTTGTTCTAATATGTGCCACAGTTTCTTGCTATTGTACAGTAAGTACGGGATTTTGATCTAATTCTAGTTTAAAAAACATTACTTATACACTCGAAAGTGTAGGCAATAATTTGAAATCATTGAAATGCTACACCAAATAATTTTTTCCACAGAAAGTTTTACCACTTCTTAGTGCAATATCTAAGACATTTTTCAGTGGGGAATATTCCGCCCGCATTAATTTACACCTCGCAAAAAGTACAGTTTGCCGAGGTAAGCCGATGGAGTTGCTAATTATCACCCCATCTCATTTTCCATGCTTATTACCAAGCTCATGTCCTCTATTCCATGTCTGATTAGGCAATTGCAGAATTTAGCCTTAAGTTATTTCTCATTGAGATGCTGATGAATCACAGGCTCTTCAATTTATGCAGACAAGTGCAGGAGAATGTCACTAAGGGAATTGATACGTGTAGAATTTTCATAATACTGTATCAAATTTCCATAGTGAATAGTACTTGTATGCATGAATATTAGGTACAGCGTATTCCTGTTGATTTTATGGAAGTTGGAATGTTGCATTGAACCAAACTGAATATCTAATGTGGCGTTGCATAGGAAAATAAATTATGGTGTAAATTTTAGAAGAAATAACATGTATGATATTCTGTACTCCCTAAGTATCATTACATAGACTACTAGAATTGAAAGATTTCTGCAAAGAAATTTCCTAGTTTTGGTGAGCTATGAAGCATAATACAAACCAATATAATAACATTTTTGTCCATACTGTACTGTACGTCTGTCTGACCATGGAGGTACCACTTTAGATGGTCTGACAGTCCACAGGTTTTCCTCAGAAAATGGTGAAGATTTTACAGAATTCCTCAGAAAATATTCAAGTTGTCATGGATGAGCATGTACAGTATATGCATTTGCTAGTGAAAATATTTGGATCAATTTATATTGACAAAAATATAACTTCCCCCTCATAATTTCACACCATAGGTCTGATAAATAACAGGCTCTTATTTCATGCAGACAAGTACAAGAAAATGTTAGTGAGGGAAATGATACAACTACAGTTTTCATAATACTGTTTAAAATGACAAATTTGCACAGTGAATAGTACTGTATGTATCACAGTTTCCTATTTTTTTTTCTTTTTCTAAGAGCCACCATTTGACAGCAGCCTCAGGCTGCGGGCCAATCGCATAGCAAAACCATCATCACATGACAAACAAAACCTGTCAAAACAATCCCTGAATTTAAACAAGCTTAGAGCATGCGCGATAAGGATGTACGCCAGATGTTGGCGGTAATTTGATCTGCCTTTGACACACCGCGAGGCTGCCCATTTTATAGCGGAACTAAATTTAAGATTTTATTCCACCATGACCATTGTTCGCGGGCCAGGTTGGATGGTCTGACGGGCCAGATTTGGTCCACAGGCCTCCTATTAAGAATCGCTGGTATGTATGAATATTGCATACAGCGTATTCCTTTTGATTTGATAGAAGTTAGAATGTTGCATTGAAGCGAAATAAATATTTAATATGGCAGTGCTTTGAAAATCAATTCTGGTGGAAAATGTGGAACAAATTCATCATGTATGGCCCAGTATTCTCTACTCTTTTAGTATCATCTATATTATATTAGAGATAAAAGATTTTGGATTTTTTTTTTTTTGTACAATACAACAACAACAAATTCTTCAAAAATTATATATTTTTTGTCTGATTTGAAAAGGGACATACAGGGTTCAAATTTAATTGAAATATTATGACACTTATTATTTATTCTTTTGTGAAAAATAGTAAAATATTAGAGATGCAAAAAGAATAAAGTAATCCATCAAGTATGTCCTCTTCACAATCAGTTTTAATCCTCTTTGCAGTTGTTGTCATTGAATTACAAAAATTATATCTCAGTGTTAATCTATGAGATGCCTTTTCCTGTTATATAGTTTCTACCTTTTGTTTATTTTTGCACATGGCAAATAGAGCTGTGTTTCTACTTTGTTAAAGATGTAGTGGTGTACATGGTTCATGACATAGAATTTTGGTATATACTGTACCCCAAATTATAACATGGGTTACATACTCTATGAAACGGAAAATTATATATGAAAACAATAGCATTTCAGCTGTGTAACTTGTGTTTGTGTTAGTTTCATTCACTATTTTACAGAAACTTTTATGGAAAACACATAATTTATATGTTTCTTTGCAACACCTATTCTAATTGCTTTTAGAGTTATTAAGAAATGTACCCATGGTTGCAACTATGCATCCAAAGACCATCATGATGATTTGCTGGAAGTTGATGTTTCTTCCAAGATTGAGTTCCAGTCAGCAGAGTTTGAATTAATTATCAAATTTTCCATGCTTCTGAATAAAAGGTGTCAAAAATCTTCCCACGACAAAATCGTGACAGAAATGATATTGATGTAGTAAATACATATATTTATATGCTTCCCTCTTTCACAATTTAATGTACTATTTATTGGGGGGACATGGGGGATGTTTTTAGAGCACATATTTACCACATACTGTTGCTTACTCAAGAAATGTGTATATATATATATATATATATATATTTATATATATATATATATATATATATATATATATATATATATATATATATATATATATATATATATATATATATATATATATATATATATATATATATATATATATATATATATACATAGACAGACATACATACATACATACATACATACATACATACATACATACATACATACATACATACATACATACATACATACATACATACATACATACATACATGCATACATACATACATACACATGCACACACACACATACATACTTACATATATATATATAACTGTATATTTTTCCAGGTCTGTAGTAATGTTCAGAGCATGCAAACAATTTGATGAAACAAAACTTCTCTCTTTTCCCCTCTGCAGGTTGCATCAAGAATAAGAAATAAGTTAAAAGCATTCCTGTATATTCTCAAATCCAACAAAAAGGTGGTTGAAAACCTTTACAAAAGTCATCGTTCTTTGCCAGTTACCTCAAGCAGGGACTGCTGTTCACTACAGGACAGTGATTTTATGTGAGTAATTTCTATATATGGTCACAAAATAATAGATGTTTTTTTTCTTCCCCATTATCATGAATTGGTTTGTTCATCTTCAAAGTGAAGTCTGGACCGTTGCAGTTGAGCTGGGTAAATGTGTATACCTAAGAGTATGTGAGCTTTTAATGTTTACTCGTTTCAAGTAACATAACTTTTGGAAGTACATCAAGCACCCCCCTAAAATGATGATGACTAAAACACAAAAAGTAACAATAATATTTTTAAAAATTGAAATAATAATAATGCACAGTTCTTATAAACAGCAACACACACTTAAGTCTCATTGCGCTGAGAGTATTGACTCCCGTGTCTAAATAAATGCTAAGATTCTGCTTTCCAAACAAATGAAACCAGGTAATTTACATCTACTGTAAGTTGTGAGATTAAATTTAAGAATTATTACACTCAAAAGAAATATTTTACATAACTGTACAAAACTGGAGACCTTTTCAACTGCTAGTCTGCTGACATCACAAATTTGCATAATTTCTTAAACAATAACATTTATACAATTCAATTTAATTCTATTCAATTATTTATTTAGTGGAAACTAGGTCTCGGCTCATTGTCACATAGATGGATTTCATCAGTGACTCTAATTCAACTTTACTCCATTTTGCAGGGCAGCGGCGTCATTGTGTTTCACAAGTCTTCCCACAGCTCAGTAACATCACATGTATTACAAACGTACTACATGCTAATCTACCAGTACCAGTTCAGCAAATTTTACTACTTGCAATTTTTGTTCGCTTCCGATTTTACTTCATATTTTCCTCAAATTTGATATATTCACCGAATTTATGAAGAGTAACTTTAACATTTATGCCAACTGATTGTTCGTTACACTCAGTCAAAGCTAACATACCTGATATAAAGTGCTCGCTGCAAATTAGTGTGAACTTCCAACGTCGATCAGGGTCAGATGGAAATCGAGAAAATGTCTTTTTTCCCCGGCACACATAGTGCAACCAACGGCAAAGCAAGATTCTGGCATAACTATCTTACAAAAATAATCTTATATCACAACATACAAACGTATGTAAATCTAATTAATAGTACAGCAGATGACAGTGGTTTTTCCCGACAAAATGGCAATGTAAACAAAGTCATGTGACATCAGCTGAAACACCCTTATACAACAAAATATACATCTTAACAGAGGATTGAGAGTTTACAATTGTACATATGAAATAATATCAACAAATATCACATGCAATCATGCTCCTCATGCAAGTTCCAGGCTTGGATAATAAAAACTGAAAGACTTTTGATGATGATGATGACTTAAACACAAAAAGTAATAATAGTATTTAAAAAAATTAAAATAATAGTAATGCACAGTTCTTATTAAAAGTGATGGTACTGAGCTGTGGGAAGACTTGTGAAACACAATGACGCCACTTCCCTGCAAAATGGAGTCAAGTTTACTTAGAGTCACTGATGAAATCCATCTATTTGTGACCAGGGGTCGAGACCTATATATATATACTCATCCGAGTTCGAGGTCAATAAACTGTTAAACCTATGTACATCTGGGTAATTAAAATAATCAGGTGGAATGTACACAAATGATTTAGCATACATGAGAAAGGTGCAAAAACGAAAATGCTGACTTTGTGACAGATTTTGATGAAAATTATTGTTGTTTTAATAATTTATAATAAGATTATATAACAATCTACTGCAGATTCTTTTTGTTCCTCACAAAATTGGTTTGTTGTATTTGCCCACTATTTAGTTCATTAACACCAAACAATGTTGTTGTTAAGCCAATGTACTATACCTCCTCTTCATACACAACTGTGAAAGATGCAGAAAGATTATTATTCTAATGGTTTACTAAAACCTCCATAAAAGCTGTCACAAATATTAAAAGACCATATTTTTCTCTGGAAGTTTACAAGTTATGAACGATCTGTTTGAAAAGGTCACAAAGCAAAGTGCAGTGTACAGGTGTAATTTAGCATCTGAAAACATTTTAGTAACCTTCTCTTGACTGGGGGGAAAACCACATAGGTTTCATAGTAAAAAAAGGTTTGGTTGTTCAGTTGCAGCCCCAAGCACATAGAATGGCATGTTGACAGTTTCAGAGAAAGTCCTTTATCGGGATTATATGATGTGGTGAAGTGGGTATTTATGACTCCGGGTTATGGTGAAAAGTATTATATTTCCATTTAATTTTTGTCCGTGGTTCATTTTAGGACAAAAGCAGTTGGAAATTGCTGAAGCTTTTGATGCTTTGAGGATTATTGGGTTTAATCCAAGTAGTAATTTGAAGTACAGTAGGGATGAGGTAGGCAGGTTAAACATTTTTTGAGGTGGTTTTTCTGATTATATGAAAACTTTGTTTGACCTGGCAAGACTCCTGGAACCTTGAGACCAGTAACAAACTTTACACTATCAATCCCAAAGTCGGGACCAACCCTCCTCTGCACAGTCGCAATCATAGGGTGGACGTTGCTACTCGCATCCTCCTCGGTCACTCCTTTCTCACCCACTCATACCTCCTTTCTGGCTCTCCTACACCTCTCTGCCCTACTTGCAACACTGACCTCTCGATCAAGCTTTTCCTCTTAACCTGTTCCTTATACCTGAACTCCAGATCTCCTCTCCTCCTCTACTTTTATTTCTGATCTTTTCAAGAACAATCCCTCCTCCAACATCATCACCTTCCTCTGCAATAGCAACTTATTCCACCTGATCTAATCCTTACCCACGCTTCCCCCTTTTCTATCCTGCCCTTTTCTTACCTCTTCGCTCCTTTATTATTCATACTGTCCTAACTCTTGTACCTTAGATTTCTAACACCCTCTTGACACATTTGACTCTGACTGTCACAGTGCCGTTAAACATCAACAAACAACATGGAAAATATAACAACGAATTATATGTTTGTGAAATCAAAAGTATATTTCTCAAACAAGCTCATTTTATTTTCAAATTATTGCTGATCATCAAAGTTCTAACAATTGTAAATATACTGTATGTAAAACTTATCATGCAGTTTTACTTCAAAGCATGTCCAAGATTTTATGTAATACAGTAATTCTACAGATTCTGCTCTTAAAATACTGCAGACAAATGTTGATGAGATTTTTCCCATTATCATTGGATTGAGAGTACAAGGACAACATAGCCAAAGGGCTAGTTGATAAAGAGCGTGTTCTTACCTACATGTATCTCCGGTTCATGATCCCCCAACGATAACCTTCGTTGATAACCGTAAAAAAATGTCACATGTTCTTATTTGAGTGCAAGCTCACGATCACACCCACTGCAGGTGATCTGGTTGCAGGTCATGAGTTGAAAGTTCGGTCATTGAAAACTGCAAAATACATGGTATACGTGGTACACGTACAGTAGCTGTATGCGAATGTGTTTCAAATGGACAACGGAAGGATGTTGATTCAAGTTTGCATTTTAAAAATTCAGTTGTTGCGGATGAGGATGCGAAGAAGACAACTTCACGAAAGGCGGGCCAATATCCAATACAAGACAAATTAGGCCTACACCAGGGCCCAGGTTGTAGACTTGTTGTAGTCCTAGGCTATGTCAGATGTGTGTACGGTGAGTTCTCAGAAACTTGATCTTGACATCGAAATTCAGCAAAAGTTAAAGAATTGGAAAGTGTTAAATAAATGCTTATCACCTCACACAAATAAAGGATCAGTAAATTCAGAAAACGAGCAGGAATAGCAGTAGCAGTAACACATTAAACACAGTCGGAATGTTCTAGCATGAGTAACGACAGATATTGCACAATAACTTGATCACAGTCTAATGATCTGCATTCCCACATGTTTTTTGAGGATCTATTTAGGGGATCTGATCGCCTGCTCCGGTTCATGATCCTATCTATCCTAGAGTAGGATCATGATCAAGTGAGTGCGATCTTATCAGGTGAGCATTCTTATGATTTTATACTTACAAATCGCCTTCTGATCCCCATGTAAGGACTCATAACTTGAAAATTTTGGGATAATTATGTTCATAATTAAAATTAAAATATAACACAAACTTTGATCAGCCATTGCTTGAAACTATTGAGGGATTTCATCACATGACTGTAAATCATGTGGAAGGTATTTTTCCGGGAAAACATCGTTGCATTTCACACAGCTCAGTCACATCACATGTACAACAAACATACTGCCTGCTAACCTACCAGTTCAGCGAATTTTATTGTTTTTGTTCGCGGCGGCGATTTTACGTCATGGTTTTCCTAACGTTTTATACATTCACCGGGTGTATGAAGAGTAACTTTTACGTGAACACCATCTGATTGTTCGTTATACGCAAACAGCCTACATACCAAGCATAAAGTGCCCACTGCAAGTCCTATACAGAAAGTTGAAAGACGTTGGGCCATATAGCAGAAACCCACTTTGAACGTCAATCAGGATCAGTTGGAAATCGAGAAATCGTCTTTTTATTTTCTGGCACACATCTATTAGTGCAACCAACGGCACAGCAAGATTCCGGCATAATTATCTTACAAAAATTATCTCATATAACAACTTGCAAGCGTTTGTAAGTCCAAATAAGTGTATAGCAGACGATTGCTCTTGCCCGACCAAATGGCGATGTAAACAAAGTCAGGTGATCTCATGACGTCAGCTGAAACCTCCTAATTAATATTCTGTGATTTTCAAAATTCAAAGTTTGTTCTACTCAGAATTGTAAACCCTGTTGAACCGGAACTTTAAAGTTTGAAGAGAGTTCAAACCCTGTGCATTTACAGTATCATCATAATACTGTATATGTTGACCACAACCTTAATCTCAAGCGCTATTCAATGTGATAAGGAATATGTAGTTCATAGTTCATTGCATCTACATTTACAATTGTGAAAGCGTCACATGGCGTAAAGCTACAATCCCGGACGAAGTACATGTACTTGGCATTTTTTGCCTTCCCTTCACACCCCTGTTCAATGTTGCAGATGTATCACCAAATCAGATTGTTCCAAATCACATACCAACATTGAATCGAGGTTGACAAGAGTCAGAATTAATTTCCCATGGCTCTGAATAAAGATGTCAAAAATCCTCCCACAAAAAATCACAACAGAAATAATATTAATGTAATGAATACATCTGTATATACTTCCCTCTTTCGCAATTTAATGTTCTTTTTATCGAACAACATAGGGAAGTTTTTAAAGCACATATTTACCACATATATACTGTTGTTTACTTAGAAAATCTATTAAAAAATATATATATATATATATATATATATATATATATATAGTATATGATTTTTTTTCTTCGCTGCGAATTCCCAATTTTTCCGCGGTTATAACCACTGGAATCATAGGGTTTTTTCCAGATCGGGAAGATGGGGGGGTGGAACTGGAAGGGGGAAAGGGCCATGATTGTAGTGTCCCTGAATGAAGTGTGCCAAAATCCCATGGTGTTTATTTTGTTGCCTTTCTGTTCATACAACATAAACAATTAAAACTTTGATCAGCCATAACTTGAAAACTTAGTATCCTGTTTTCAAAATTCAAAGACTGTTGATTGAGTGAAGCGCATGTCCCCTTTCCAGACGTGGTCCGACAAGGGTTAATACTTAGACCACAAAGAGAAAATGTCTGTAGCTGTCCATATACCATCAAACCCTGTACATTTACCATGCAGCTATCATCATTATGTCGATTACAACTTTTAACTCGAGCACTATTAAATGTGACAAGAAATATGTACTTCATAGTTCATTGATTCTACATTTACAATTTGAACGTTGTGTGAAACCCTCACATGGCATAAAGCTAGTGTGCCAAAATCCCATGATATCCCCTGGGACTTCTAACAGTTTGATTACCTCCTAGGCAGTCTGAAATTTCTCTCTTTCATCACGGATGTAAAAATACTTCACACATACTGTGTTCATTTTATTTTTTATTTGTGACCAAAGATACTAACGCAGAAATATGACCAAGATTTTTCTTCTAATAAATTCTAACTTAATTAGAAAGATGTGTGGTGTGTGAAAGTACTGTTGTACCAGGAATCTTAAAAGATTCCTGGTTGTACAGTACTGTACATATAGTATTTTGTCTTAAAGGAGGGCCTGGGTGAAAATTAAGGGCATGTTTTCTGCTAATGGGCCATTCTCTGTTATGTTAGTGTGTGATCAGCCAGAGAATGGCCCTAATCTATGCAAATTTTCAAATAAAAGAGATCTTGTTTTAATACTGTACTTGTGTCTTTGAAAAATGAATTAAAGGAGCACTAGACCGAAAAGTGAGGTTGCTCGTTTTTTGCCAATTTCACACATGTATATTATCCACAACTGATTGATAAATTTCATGTCTCTATTCTCGAGGTTGGAGTCCACTTAACTGTGTATGAGCTCAGTACGGTTTTGCTAAGTTGGAGGGGAAACGTTATTATTACAGTCAATGGGATATTTTTTATGAATACATGTGTCGCCTCAGCCAGTCAGCGAAAATTAATGGTATTTATATATGTTGTAAACTATTATCTAATACACAACAAATTTGAAGAAAAATAAATTTTGTCCAGTATTTGTTGAAAAATGACAAAATATATGTTTTTTGCCCATTGACTGCAATGATAACTGACTGTTTGTTTTCCCCTTTGACTGAAGTTTGAGATCGTCAAAAAAGCATTGGTATGTCGCGGTGCACCACAACATTACTGGATGTCTAACCTCGAGAATAGCCCACAGGGCAAAGGTCAAAAGTAAGGGCAAAGGTCACTTGAATATTCATATTAACCAAAAAATTGCTATATGGTTACATGCTAGATAAGCATTTGATATTTGGGGGACTCACTAAAAACACGCCCTCACTTTTCAGTCTAGTGCTCCTTTAATTATTCATTAGAAAATTATTATCGTTGATTTGAACATTTGATTAGAAATTAATTCGCCACAATCAGAAATATTAAACTGTTAAAAACATGATATTCTCACCATGCAAAATGTCTTATGGGCCGGAGATTGAAAGCAGTATACTTCAAACAGCATAAAATCATGCAAAGCACCAACACACAGCCATAATATGTTCACACCAGGCCCCTATTCAAACAAAATCATTCACATGTATATAACATACATACATGATACATACCCAATGGAAACGAATGCAAATCTTAACTTCTAGTTACAGGTGTGCGTAAAAGAAAAAAATTAACCAACTTTCAGCTAATGATGTTTTGATTGGATAAGAGAGTCCACTCATTGCTCTGCAAGTGCAGAGTAGCTACTGTACTCACATACACAGTGCATTGATTTAATGCTTTCTTTACTAATGCACGTGGTAGGATTTCAATTGGACAGTGATCGGAATACAGGAGGTGTGGTTGATTTGAAATCCATGCGCTTTTTGGGAAGCGATTTCCCAATGCAATTCTTTTGCCAGTTGCCAAGATGGCTACAAGCAGTACAAATGTAGTCGTTATATCAAAATTTTCAGTCACGACAGTATTTATGGAACCCTGTTTGAAGTGACTACAGAATAATGCATTCTCAAATCTCAGTCAGTGCCCGTTCAAACAATGCAGTATATGTTGACTTGAAAAGTGCAACGTGTAAGTCAATCTGTATACATGTACAAATTTCAATTTTTTTATACTGTATTTGACGTAATAAGCGGGGGGCTGACGAAAATAAAATTGCACTACTTTTTAAGCACGAAGTTTTTTCCTGATAAGCGCCCATGCACCAAGGGCATGTACAGTGCTATTTAAACTGCAGTATGTGAACTGGTTCCATAATAACCACCACAAAAACATTGTCAGCGTCAGATGTAAACTAAGCAAATAATGTAGCAAAACTTATTTGAAGTCTTCAAATTAATCAAATAAATTATGCTATCAGTCAAAAAAGTTGGGTGGGTGCTTATTAGAGCAGGGCGCTTATTACATTGAATACATTAATTCTTTGTAGAAATCAGTGTTTCAGTTGCTAACAACTGTAAGTATTCATTATGTTGAGCATTTACTGTAAGAAGTAAACATTCCAGAAAAATATGGGTACATTTCATGTGCAAATGTGGACATTTGGGGATCAGGTTTTAAATCATGCATTTGCACAAAGGCAAATGTGTTTTGTCAAAATAATGCAAAGACCATAATCACTTTATTTTGGGAGAACATGGGAAGTCCGACAGTGAGATTTTGTAAATAATGGGATATACATGTACAACAGCTACAGACATTTGCAGAATAGGCCTACTATATATAGTGATTTATTGTAAGCTCATCACCAAGCACCTTAAGATGCACAGTTCTGTATTGTTGTCACACAGTACACAGTGAGTCTTCTATCTACCTGTACACTGTATATTAAAAATTAATTTCTTGGCAACAAACACATGCCCAGAGGAAAACCTGATTTTAAAGTCCATCAGTGTTGTTCTCACTTGACGATTTAACAGAATGATATTATGTAAATTATGATGATGAGGCTGTGAATATTGAAATAAGCATTAGAAGTATCATAGATTTGTCGAGTATCAAATGTTGAAGTTTCTCATATACAAAAAATGGTAATTTAGACCTGTGTAGAAGACCAATACTGATCAGAATCTGTGTGCATCTTTAAAAGAGGTATAAAGTCTGAAAACAATAGTTATTTCATATAATAGAGGATAAACATCTTAATCAACTGCCCAAATGCAGCAAGTCAAAATCTTATTCCTGTCTCAAGCTATTCCTGTTTGAAATCGACACATGGGAAGGTAGGGGGGTAAGAGGGGGAAGGGTGGGGGCTGCCATTTTGTTTAATTCGGCATTGAAATATTGTGCATGATGACATATTTCTCCAACAGGGATTTACGAATTATAATGTATTTCTTTATAAATGTGATTATTACAGTTTTTATTCCAAAATGATGTGACACAAAGTTTTAACAGCATGTTTTGATAATTTTTAAAAAGAAAAACAATTTTTCATTAGCTAGAAAACTTTGAGGTAGATTATAAAGAAATACAAAGCATTCCAACATCCTATCCTGCTGGGCTGATGAC
The DNA here is from genome assembly GCA_020152595.1 of Chiridota heheva. Taxonomy (NCBI): domain Eukaryota; kingdom Metazoa; phylum Echinodermata; class Holothuroidea; order Apodida; family Chiridotidae; genus Chiridota; species Chiridota heheva. The sequence continues at coordinate 43,559 of JAIGNY010000164.1, read as the reverse complement.
ATCATAATCTGCATGTTTTGAAATCAAAATGGCAGCTCCCATGGTACTATTAAGTAGCAGTATTAAAGTTTTTAATAATTACAAAAAATGTGTTAAATTGCTTCAGGAGTTATAAACTTAGTCAGTACATTTGTTATTTTCAATTCTATTATATAAAATAAGGATTAAGTCAGACTTTGTGTCTCCTTTAAATAATCTTTCATTATAAAAACAGTGGTCAACTTGGGATGGGGAGGGATGATAGGTTTTTTTGTAGAAAGATACTGGTGGAATCAAGGAAAATTATGGCAATGTCTTAGATAACTCAAAAGGAGAAAATCCCGATTGAAGAACCATGATAACGAAATTTGTCATCATTTGTGATTTATAAATGTTGAATTATTTAAGAATAGAAAAGCAATTAAACATTTCACAAAGTGTTTGGATAAATGTTGTCTAAGATTGTAGCAAAAGTTACTGCACTTCTGCCCCGTTTATACACCTTGCAGATTTTCAAGTTTTTAATGGAACATTCAGTACATGACGTGCGTCGCAAGTCAATAACTCGATCCTGTCCTTTGATTTTGTCAAATACACGTGAACAAATCGGCAGTGATGTACAAACTATTCGCCTTTAGCCATAAGAGATTTGCTGTAAACCTGGAGTGCCCTACTAAGAGATCATTTACCTTTTGTTACTTACTTTATAGTGCAACATGCGGGATGTTCAATGAAACGAACATAATGCCGTTTAATGAAAGTTCCACAGCCTTCAAATCCTTCAGAAATGCATTTTTAATGCTCGTGGCGATCATCGAGGACAATTAATATTTTCTGAGGAAGGCAATGTAGCTGTCTAATGCCTAGATTGTTTGATTTTTAAATTTTTTTAAATTTTGTATTATATTGGTTTTGCTTTCCCCTACAGGTATGATACAATGTTTGGTGCTAATGTTTCTAAGGATCTGGCATGTGAGAGGTCCTCGCCTGTGACCCTGTCTGGGTCATTCAACCCCACCAAGAATTTAACCCAAGGTAAGGGTTGTAGCACTTCCATCATTCAATTTGCAGGTGTGACGTTTTTTGATTTGATAAAGAGTTAAATTTTTCATTTTTTGTTTGCTGTGGTTAAATTCGCAGGTGTTGATAAGTCAGGTGAAATAGTCATGGGGCATCAACTTGGGTGAGAGATAATAATTGGATGTAAAGAATATTAAGAATTATGTAGGGTTACATCCCTTAAGACTAAGAGAAATAAATGAGTTATCCTTGAAATTACCAACATACAAAAAACATACAAAAAACAAAACAGTATGTATCAGTTAAGTAAATGAAATGATTATATCAGTAATGGCTTTAGCATAAAATTTGTCAAAAAGTGAATACAAAAATGTATTTATAGACAAATTTTGAAAGAAATTATATGATCATACACAAACCCCTTGCTAGATTTAGAAAGGGGCAGGGTGCTAGACTCATTAAGGGGAACATTAATGCATGCACAAAGTGCTGCATCTTTTCGGCTTGGGAGTCTTGACGGCTTGGAGTCCTTACGGCTTGGAGTCCTCACAGCTTGGAGTCCTTATGGCTTGGAGTCCTTACGGCTTGAAGTCCTTTACGGCTTGGAGTCCTTACGGCTTGGAGTCCTCACAGCTTGGAGTCCTTATGGCTTGGAGTCCTTACGGCTTGAAGTCCTTTACGGCTTGGAGTCCTTACGGCTTGGAATCCTTTACGGCTTGGAGTCCTTACGGCTTGGAGTCTTTTACGGCTTGGAGTCCTTATGGCTTGGAATCCTTTACGGCTTGGAGTCCTTACGGCTTGGAGTCCTTTACGGCTTGGAGTCCTTACGGCTTGGAGTCCTTTACGGCTTGGAGTCCTTACGGCTTGGAGTCCTCACAGCTTGGAGTCCTTATGGCTTGGAGTCCTTACGGCTTGAAGTCCTTTACGGCTTGGAGTCCTTACGGCTTGGAGTCCTCACAGCTTGGAGTCCTTACGGCTTGGAGTCCTCACCGCTTAGAGTCCTTTACGGCTTGGAGTCCTTTACGGCTTGGAATCCTTTACGGCTTGGAGTCCTTACGGCTTGGAGTCTTTTACGGCTTGAGTCCTTATGGCTTGGAGTCCTTTACGGCTTTGAGTTCTTATGGCTTGGAATCCTTTACGGCTTGGAGTCCTTACGGCTTGGAGTCCTTTACGGCTTGGAGTCCTTACGGCTTGGAGTCCTTACGGCTTGGAGTCCTTATGGCTTGGAGTCCTTACGGCTCAAACCCCTGGTGAAGCTCTGGGATTTTAGCTATAATCATACCTCAGAATGAAGCTATTCTGACTAATAAGGCCCAGTTATTATTAGCCAAACAGGACAATTACTTACTAAGCTATCATTTTGTGTTCTGTATTCATGTAAGGTTTTTCATTTTTGAGGCTAATTAAAGGAGGCATAAAGTCTGATACAATCATTATTTCATATGATAAGAGGATAAACATCTTCACCAACTTCCAAAAACAACAAGTCAAAATCATATTCCTATCTTAAGTTATTCATGTTTGAAGTCGAAACATGGAGGCTGCCATTTTGTTCAATTCTGTATTGGAATATTGTTCGTGATGACATAATTTCCCCAATAGGGACATAAGGATTATAATGTTCTATATTTCTTTATAAATGTGATTCAAGTTTTTATTCTAAAATGATGTGACACAAAGTTTTAACAGCATGTTTTGATAATTTTATGTGCACACAAAAATGTCCATGACACTTACAAAAGAAAAACAATTTTTCATAGCTAGAAAACTTGAGGCAGATTATAAATACATACAAAGCATTCCAACATCCTGCTGGGCTGATGACATCATAATCTGCATGTTTTGAAATCAAAATGATAGCTCCCATGGTACCATTAAGTAGTAGTATTAAAGTTTTTAATAATTACAATCAATGTGTTAAATTGCTTTGGGAGGCATGAAACTTCGTCACAAGATATGTTATTTTGAATTCTATCTTATGAAATAAGGTTTATGTCAGACTTTATGTCTCCTTTAAAGTTATTAAATTTAAAAAAATTGAACTACTTTTTTTTGATACATTGTTTTCTGACGAGGGGCAGGGCAAACCACAAGGGGGTGGTGAGGGTCAGGGGGTCACCCATGTGAAACAGCAAAGGGGGTCTGGTGACTTTCGGTTGCAAATCTAATTTGTTTGTATCTTGATAGTATAACACAAATGTTTTTCTGTTTCTATCCAGCATTCAAAAGAAATCTTCTGCGGACTCCCACCTTGAAGTGGCAATACTTTTCATCAGAAGAAGGTATTCACACCATGTATCCAGGAGTCTCCTTCGGTAGAATAAAAGGGCCCTTTGCTTGCAACAGTAACTTTGATATGAGAAACAGGTAAATATTGCTTGTCACTCCTTCCTTCTCAGAGAATATTCTTTCAGACATGCACATTCTGAAGCAGATTAATGCTCTATACTATTTTTTTTGTTTTTTTGTTTTTTACACTGCGGATACTGCTTTATAATGATTACCTCCATATATTAGCTGATTTTATGTTTTTGTAGCAACCTTAAAGGATTAGTTCAGTGGTCAAGCACGTTTATCTTATATCAGGCAGGCCTTTAAATAAAATAGAAATGGTGAAGAAAGCAGTCAAAGATCTGATTCCATTTAAGGAAATATTCAAGTATACAGCTCTGCCTTATCTGTGTAGAAATGAATGGTGTAGCAAGTCTAAGGCTGGCACTCATCCTGACATTCTTTACAATTGTTAATGTATTTTCAAGGAAGTATATGTAACTTTCTTACTATTTGAATTATTTTTCCTCTAATTTTCTTCATGTGGTAAATTATAATTACCACTAGATTCTGTTTTACTACTTTCCTAAGATATCCAACGGTTTTTAAGCTGCAAAATATCAGAAAAAAATATGGTAGAATACATAAAGACTGAAGAATCTGAAGCTGTGATGTCACAACTAGTCTGATTTCAGTCATTTCTACACAAATGATACCAAACTTTTGACTTAAATATCTCCTTAACAATGAGATTTTTAAATGCTTTCTTTACCATTTTGTTTCTTTGGAAGTCCTCTTCCATTTATGATAAACATGCTTGACCACTGAACTAATCATTTAAAGGGGCCTGGAAACTAGAGTAAGCAGGAAAATCTTCTTTCTCTTTTTGAAGGGCGGAATATGTAATGAAAGGGATGAATACACGGAAAACTAAAATATTTGAAAGAGACGTTAAACTGAACAAAGTAATGAAACAACCAATTTGTTATATAATTTTTCTGGCGAGGAAATGTTAATCTGTTTTCCTATGCAAAGCATAATGCGAAGCATAATGCGAAACATAATGCGAAGCATATAATCTGGCTTATAATGCGAAGCATAATCACATAATGAACATAATCTAAGCATAATCGCAACATAATCACGAAGCATAATCGCGAAGCATAATCTGCTAAGCATAATCACGAAGCATAATCGGCATAATGGCATAATCAAATGCGCATAATGCGAAGCATAATGCGAAGCATAATCGCGGCATAATCACGAAGCATAATCGAAGATAATGCTAAGCATAATCACGAAGCATAATGCGAAGCATAATGCGAAGCATAATGCGAAGCATAATGCGAAGCATAATGCGAACCTGTGTTATGGCGAATACGTCGGTCCGGCCGTCCACAGATTTCCTCAGAAATGTTTTAAAAGTTTTTTGAGAATTCCTCAGAAAATGTTAAATTTTCTTTTAGAGTTTCTCAGAAAAAGTTAAAATTTCTTCAGATATCCTTATGGAAGGTTAGAATTTTCTTATAAAATGTTAAAGTTTTTCAGAGATACTTAAGACAGGATTGAAGACTAGTTCCCTTAAAAAGTTTACAAAACATGTGTTATTTTCTTAAAAGATAACTGTAAAATGATATAATTTGCCAATATTCTTCAGAGATCCTCAAGTCTCTCTTGCAGCACTTGAGATTTAAAATCCTTAAAATTCTTCAAAATATTTGGGCACCAACAGTTGTATCAGGCATGATTGTTAAACTCTACTTTTATTATTGTGTCTTCATTTGCATAAAGTTGCTACAGTATATGACCTGATTAGACTTTTTTATTTAGTATGCTTAGTCAGGGAGTGTGACAGGATGTGATTGCATATGGACATAGGGAGGGATCCCACATGGGACATGAATGGGGGGGGGAGCCATGAGGGACATATGATATAATATTTACCATGTTGTATACACCAAGGGCTATATCAGTCATAATTATTTGACTCCACCTTTTTTTCTTATTTAACAACTCATTTGCATATAAGTCATTATATGAACTGACACTTTCATACATAGTATGCTCAATCAGGGACTCTGATAGCTAGGATGAGACTTCTTATGGAGCCTATGGGTTGTCATGTGAGACATAGGGTGGGATGCCATGTGGGACATGGGGTGGGATGCTATGTGGAATGCCATGTAGGATATATAATGGAATGCCATGCAGGACATAGGGTGGAATACCATGGGATGGAATGGAATGTGGGACATGGGATGGAAAGTGGGACATGGCATCCCAATCCATTTCAACAATTCATTTGCATATAAGTTATTATATGAACTGACACTGTCATACATGGTATGCTCAATCAGGGACTGTGATAGCTAGGATGAGACTTCTTATGGACCCTATGGGATGCCATGTGGGACATGAGGTGGGATGCCATGTGGAACAAGGTAGAATGCCCTGTGGGACATGGTGGGATGCCAGGAGTAACACAGAGTGTGATAGGTTGGGATGCCACGTGTGACATAAGGTAGGATGACATGTGGGACATAAGGTAGGATGCCATGTGGGACATAGGGTAGGAGGCTATGTGGGACAAAGGTAGGAGGCCATGGAGACATGGGATGTTATGCCATGTGGGATATAAAGTAGGATGTCATTCAGACATTAGGAGGGATACCATGCGGAACATATGGTGGAATGCGAAGTGGAACATCAGGAGGGAAGCCACTGATGCGGGACATGAAGGGATGCCATATGGAACATAGGGAGGGATGTCATGTGGTACATATGGTTGGATTAATGTGGGACATACATGTTGGATGGGATTGCCATGTGGCCATGTGGGACATGGGATGCCATGTGGCACATGGGATGCCATGTGGCACATGGGATGCCATGTGGCACATGGGATGCCATGTGGCACATGGGATGCCATGTGGCACATGGGATACCATGTAGGACATGGGATGCCATGTGGGACATGGGATGCCATGTGGGACATCAAATGCCATGTGGGACATGGGATGCCATGTGGGACATGGGATGCCATGTGGGACATGGATGCCATGTGGGACGTGGGATGCCATGTGGGACGTGGGATGCCATGTGGGACGTGGGATGCCATGTGGGACGTGGGATGCCATGTGGGACGTGGGATGCCATGTGGCACATGGGATGCCATGTGGGACATGGATGCCATGTGGGACATGGATTGCCATGTGGGACTAAAAGTGAGTTGCCATTTTTATAATTGGCCGGGTTATATGATATGAGTGTCAATTTGCATGGGCATGTGAAGCATGACGGTATTTACCGTTCTAGTTCCATATATGATAGAGAAAACTTTTAGAAACAAAAGTGTTGAAAAAGCGATGTTAAAGTGGCCATGCCATGCCTTCTAAAAAAATTGAGATTCACCCTGTTGTAGGTTTTGTATATCCGTAAATTCAATAATCCATCAAGAAAGCCTGGAAATAAGTCCATTTTTATGATGAAAAAGGACTTTGAAATTGATCATTTATTGCTTGCTCCGAAAAAAAGTTGGAAGGGATTTGTGATGTCATAACAGTTTGTTACGTCATTTCAGGGGCTGCTGATCATAAACAATGCATCACACACATACTAATGACGTATAAATAGCGTCTGATTGCGAAAGTTTTTTGGGCTGTTCAGATCTTAATTTGTCCTTTTCAAGTTCAAGCTATGATAAAAATAATATGAAATAAATGAAGAACATTTTCATAATGAAGGGATGTAGTTCCTTTTGAATTTGAACTGCTTGCAGACAAGAAAGAAGGATCCTACACAGTACAAACAAAGCCTGTGTAATCAGCATGAAATTCTTACTGTTTCGCACGTAAGATTTTGTTAAACATAATCAAATTGAAGTGTTTGCAACAACATCTACCTTTCTTTTTTTACGTCTAATGGAAAAATAAAGTTATTAATGTTCAAGTCTCTGTCGCTTGACGTTTAGTCAACAGGCCTACGTGAACTGAATAGTTCATTTACGCAATTTCCATTTGCATTTTTGCACTTGAATTGAGAATTTTTGAAGAAATAGTGAAAGTTTTGTTAGTTTATTTTTAAAGCTTTCATATGCTTAAAGCATATGGACACAATAATTACAATTCAGTTTTATTTTATCAAGTTTTCTTCCTTTTATCATATTCCACACTATATATGAAATAGATCATACAAATTTTTAACTGATTAAGTAGCCCAGTTTGTTACGGATACGTCTTTTGAGCGAGAGGTTATGAGTTCGAATATTTTTTCACCACTGTTTCGACAAATTTTCTCTATTATACATTGTATATGAAAAATCCATGGGAATATTTAAGATCCTTATACTAACAATGCCCTTTGGAAGTTTAATAGAATTGTTCTCCCGTTGATTCTCTTGTGTCAGAATCAAAGCAGTTTAGAAGGGGGTGAGGGCGTGCCCCTCACTTTTTTGCAAATCATAAGAAAAATGACCTGCAATTTGTAACAATTACTGTTGCAAAAGATATGAACAATAGATCATGTCCACTAAAACTAATAATTAGAAAAAAATTAAATAAAAAGTTGTGTGCAACACATAGTGGCATATAGAGACAACATTGATTCCATTTCATAGCAATATAAAAGTTTTTAGCAATATCACGGCAAAACTATCTTCTCTTTTTTGTTTGATGAGGGGGAAGGGGGGCAGTAAGTTAGAAAGGAACAAAAAGATGAATTATTTTCCAATTCCCTCACTTTGCATTTCCGTCTTTCAGATCAGTCGTTTCAAACATGCATGTTCCTCCCCACCCTAACCCACACACTTGCTCCAGGTCCATTATCTGTAACGTTAGATTGTTTTTTGTATTTGGACCTACAAAAGAGTTATACTACAAAAATCCTGGCAGTATGATTAAGATTTAATTTGTTTTTATTTGAATTTGTCTCCTGCTCAGTGCAACAATAATTGCATTTTGCACACTATCAGGTCTACACTAATGTTCTGTATTTTCCTACAGATTTATTTATGCTTCTGTGAATCATGATTCATCCATTAAAGTTGTATTTTGTCAAGGAAAGTTGGTTTTCTTCATAATTTATATTCCCTTGCAATTCCAGCCAGTCAAGCAATGGAATTGGATATTTTGATAATCTTTTTCCCCTTATTCTTAGAGCTTCTTCTCTGTAGCACTCTGTTCTATATGGTACTGCAGCTTCTTCTCTGTAGCACACTGTTCTATATGGTACTGCATGTGAAGAGAAAGTTTTTCCACATGCTGTCAAGTCTTGTTCTCTTTATTTGAATCAATAAATTAAACCTCAGTAGTCTTGCAGTCAAAGCATCAGTTTGACAAGGGAACAGTCTCGCGTTTGATTCTTGGTGGGTCGCCAACCAGTGCTTTATAACTGGTTTGTCAAACATGGACATCTCTATATAATCTTAACTGTTGAGAAAGGGATATATGTATAACACCTAACCTACCTACCTAAATAAAATTAACCTCATTCCTATCTGTTATATGCAAACATTTAAGCTACAATATATTTTATGTTAGATAAAAATACAAACAGTTATTGTTGCATACACTATGCAATGAGTTGTCACTTTTGCTAAAGTAACTACTCTCTACACTAGAGTTAATATAAATATTGAGTATTTTAAGAATTTTACCACCCTCAATTGTAAATCAAAATGTAAAGAGCACCTTCTCCATGTAGCACCTTCTGTGATTGCAGGTGAAAGCAGTGTGTGTGTTCATTCATTGTCAGTAGTGGCTGTTAAAACCAGATTTCTTTGACCAGTGCATCATCTGTGGATTAATGATGATGAGAAATGATGATGCAGAAACTAGATTTACTGCACTGAGAGAAATGATCATGATGTGGTTATTAATCTGTGTAGTAATCAATAACTTTGTGATATTGTGATTGGGAAATTATTCTTGACCGAGTTGGCATTTCTGAATTAAAGCAAAAGTTAGTTAGATGTTGTAAAGTTTGTGGATTTTTCACTCTTTTGAGTCTAATTGTTGTTTTTTATAGTCTCAATGAAAGAAAATAAAGTCAAATTTAAAAATTGTTATTATCATTCTGGATGTAGACAAGGAAAAAATCCTAGTACAGCGGTAACACTCAGTAAAGCATTAGGGAGTATATGTTAGTACGTTTTGCACAAATATTGGTCTAAAATTTAAAATAAGTAAAATATTTAGATTTCTTAACCTAATAACGGAATAAGCAATGAAAACAGAAAAAATGATCGTAAGAAATAAAAAATCTAGAATTTTTATGTAGGATTTTAGACTTTAGTTTCTTCAGTGCATGTAACATTAATGACTTAGATCTGATGAGTTTAACTGGTTGGTGATTAACTGTAATTTGTGATCAAACAAAAAGGGAGAAATTTGTCATGGACATTCTGTCTGTAGCTTGACAAAAATTGTATTCTTTTCATATTTTATTATATAACTCACATACAATAATTGCTTTTACGATACGATGATTGAATTGTCACCAATTCTGACTTTTGGATTTTCAACATTTTTCACCCAACTTTAGTGAACTATACTCACAGACGATAAGACCACGACCAAAGTATGTCGTCATCTTCATCGACCGTGGCTCAGGACTTGGTGAAAACTCTCTTAGAATTGCAAAACTTGCAGCAGAGGTAGCCCTCAAATCGTTATCAGTCCAGGATAAGGTAAGTGGCAGTCCAGACCCCTAGCTTGATTTTAAGGGACAAGGTGCTAGACTTGTTGAGCTGCACATTAATGTGCGTGTGAAGCGATGCGTCTTTTCGGCATGGAATTCAGGGGCTCCCTTCAGGCTTAATCCCCTGGTGAAGAAGCTCTGGGATTTTAGCTATGATCATACATCTCAGAATGAAGCTATTTTGGCAGATAAGGACCAGTCATTAGCCAAACAGGACAAGTGCTTACTATGCTATCATTCTATGTCCTGTATCCATGTAAGGTATTTCATTTATGAGGCTAATAAAGTTTTAAAATTTTTAAATAAATAATAATGCAAATGAATGTTTTCATGAGGGGCAGGGTGGACCCCGGGGGAAGGATGGACCCCAGGGGGAAAGGCAGGCCCACGGAGGGGTAGAGCGGGCCGCCCCTCTGAAACAGCAAAGCTAGGGGTCTGAGTACCACCTGGTTCTATGTTGGTCTTGTCAGGGTTCCCACGGATCATTGAATTCCTGGATGGTCAATATGATTGTTATAGTTTCCAGGCCTGAAAATTGATGGAAGGAAAAGGTGTAACAGTGTGACATGAAAGGAAAAGATATAACAGTGTGACATGAAAGGAAAAGATATAACAGTGTGAGACGAAAAGGAAAGATATAACAGTGTGACATGAAAGGAAAAATTATACCAGTGTGACATGAAAGGAAAAGATATAAGTGTGAAATGAAAGGAAAAGATATAACAGTGTGACATGAAAGAAAAAGATATAACAGTGTGACATGAAAGGAAAAGATATAACAGTATGACATGAAAGGAAAAGATGTAACAGTGTGACATGAAAGGAAAAGATATAACAGTGTGACATTAAAAGAAAAGATATAACAGTGTGACATGATGGAAGGAAAACTTGTAACAGTGTGACATGAAAGGAAAAGGTATTACAGCATGATATGAAAGAAAAAGATATAACAGTGACATAAGGGAAAGATATAACAGTGTGATATGGAAGGAAACTATATAACAGTGTGACATGAAAGGAAAAGATATAACAGTGTGACATGAAAGAAAAAATAAATAATAGTGTGGCATGAAAGGAAGAGATATGTCAGTGGGACATGGAGATGTGCATTGTGACATAACTTGAGAAATGTCATGGAATTTCAAAGAGAGGATCATTATGTAATAGTCAAAAAGTTTTTGCTGTGGAAAGTACAAAATGTTCCTAAGGGATTAGATCAGTGGGCAAGAATGTCCATCTTATTTGAAAGAGGACTTCAAAAGAAAACAAATGGTGAAGAAATTGTTTAAAAATCTTATTCTGTTAAAAAGATATTCAAGTTTAAAGCTTATCTGTGTAGAAATGACTGGTGTAGTAAGTCTATTTTGAAAGGTTGGTGTCTTCATCCTCACATTCTTAGCAATTGGGAATGTATTTTAAGTTTTTAGTTCCACCCATTACATATAGTGTAATGAGTGGAACTTATCAAATCATACATGAGCTCTCATAGGTATGTGCCTGTGCAATGGTTTGCTTTAAATGTATCTCCTCCTAGGTTTGAACAGTTGCTCTTAAAATTCTGGCTCAAACGAGATTTGTGTATGCGTCATATAGCTTGTATTTTGCTAAGAGTTATTCTATGTGGTTTTTTTAATTAAAGCTCCCGAAAGGTTTTACTACAGTATCAGATTTCATACCTAATGTTGCTAAAAATAGCTAGCTGTAGACATAATGCTCCGCACATGGCTAGATCCTCATGCATTCAGTGCATGTGTTTCCTATTAGCACTATGGTATTTACTACTTTTTTTAAACATATCCAAAAGCTGGTATAATATTATTAATTTGTGTAGTAGTACCTTTCATATAATACCAAAATTATGCGATTTCATGAAAATTTGAGTGAATTACGGGATGATAAAAAAAGTCTATATGGGAGACTTGGAGCCGTGTGAAATTTTTGGGACGTGACTTTGTGTTTATGTCAGGGAGTTGGCATCAATCAAATTTTCGGCTAAATTTAGTCAACAAATGGTCAATCTTTGCAGAAGTATAACTTCTTGTCAATATTGAAAACAGAGATTTGTGCTGCATATTTAGATTCTTTTTGAAATTTCCTTTCTAATGGTGCTAATCTATAATTTTTAGAAAGAAAGGAAAGATGAAAAAACACCAAAAATGATCATAGTCAAAAGACCCCTGAAAGCTGTGAAAAAAGTTACACAGTGATCACAGTGAGACTTGAACCTGGAGTGCTCGCGTGCTAGCCGTGTACATTTCCTCTGCACCACGTGGTCGTTTAAAATATATCAAATAAAAGGAAAATGCAATTTTAATTGTACGTAATGTTAAGCATAACTCACTTATATTAAGGTAAGCTTAATTAAATGATTTACCAGCTGGTTTTAGAGTAAATTTAAGCCAATGTCCGCCTGGATTTCAGCATGCATGATGCAGTACTGTACAGTACCTTCGTAACGTTACTAATGTAGTGCAGTGTACACCAATGAATACACTGTGTGTGTCAGGTAGTACTGCACTAGCAGCCATTCTCAACTGCATTCTGTAGTGTAGGCCTACTATGAATAACTATTTATGTTAGGTTATCGTGTACGGACCATCTTGAATTGAAATTCTTGAATATTGCTAAAAGGAAATTTACTTTTACTTAGCCTAGATCAAGATTTTTTTTGTTATAAAAAAAGCACAATCTCTGATGCTGTTTTAAGCTTCACCAAGGCCCAGGGCCTTTTTTTTTTTTTTTTTTTTTTAATGATGGGGTTGTGAGGGGGGAAGTGCGGGTGGGGAGTTATCAATTCTCGATCAAGTGAGCATGGCAGGTACGCTGTACCATGTATCATGAATTTTCTTAATCTATGCAGATGATTTGTTAAATAATATTATTACTGAAAGAAAATTAACTTTTGATTAATAAACTTTATTTTTCAACAATCACTGTAGCTATTTAGGGCCTATCTTTTTTTTAGGAGAGTTGAACATTTGATTAAGTGATCCTATTGCGGGTAGTCCTACGCTGCTTTTTTGTAACTTTGTACCATCATGAATTGTCTTGATCTATGTGTATAATTTGTTTAGTAATGATATTGCTGAGAGAGACTTAACTTTTGATTAAATAAAGATATTTTTTATTTCGTCACATTTTTTTCTTTTCATTTCATAAAAAAATATGCATTTTATGCTCATACTTTAAACATTTTGATTAATATTCATAATAAATTAATTCATTAACAGTTAATTACATGTAGTAGTTAAATGTTTGTATTATATCAATGTTTTAATGGAATTTTACAAGTTCATTCAAATTGGTTTTAATCAAATTAAATGTATCTAGTTTTGAACAATGTCATAGTAAGTAAATAACCCAAAATGTGTGGAATTCCAATTAATTTCATATAATTATTAATGATTTTTTTAATTACGTGTTTGTTTGTCTTGTTATTTTTATTATACACACAGTTTAGCTAGAAACTTACAACTGTCAGCTTAATTATTTATTTGAAGCACACTGAAATAAATTCAGATTTGACCCAATCAGTGAATTGTCTCACTTTTTGTCAATGTTAATTATTTTATTTAGGTCATTAATTAGACTTTACCTTTGTGCATTATGTCCTTAGATGCTAATTCTATACATGGCTAAACCATTTGCTAAAAACACAGCTTATAGTTTCAAAACTGCATTTAACTCAAATTTAGCAATTTTACATTAAAATACATTTGTCTCACTTTTCCAAATTAGTGTATGTTATGGTTTGTTTACACTTTAACCATGTCAAATGATTCTTTAACGATGTCATATTATCAATCATTTATTTTTTTAAGTAGGAAGAGAATGTTGTACAGAACAAGAAAATACTTGATAGCAGTGGTAAAGTAACATGTCCAAACATTTATTATGCTTTCAAAATGCTTGATTCTTCAAAATTTGGCAAAATCTGGTTGTCATGGAAATGATCATCAACAACTTAGAGGTAAACAGATTTAAGCTAAAAATGAGTAGACTCTTAGAAAATCTTTAAGATACATTTGAAAAGATCAAATATTACAAAAATGAAATTGCTTTTAAATAAAACCAGTCAGTTGGTTTTTGTACTGTCATGGGTTGAACTATAACATCATTGATGTCTAGTTTTACTATTTGAATTATTTTTCCTCAAAACTTTCTTCAGTTTGTAGAATGTACCCTTACTAGATTCTGAATGGTACAGAACTTTAAACCTAAATATTTGTTTTGTTCACTATTTAGATTATTTTTCCTTAAACTTGGTGGGTTTTTTTATTTATATAAATACCCTTCCTAGATTCAGTTTTACTACTTTTTTTGGACATAATCCATGGTTATTAAGCCACAAATTTACAAGACAAAAAAAAAACGATTTTAGTCGTTTCTATACAAATTATACCAAACTTTAGACTTAGATATCTCTTTAGTTGGAATAAGATAATTTTGAATGCTTACTTCACTATTTTGTTTCTGTTGAAGTCCTTTTTCATATCAGATAGACTTGCTTTACCCCTGAAGTAATCCTTTAAGTGTAGGAGCCCTGAATACGGTGATATGAAAAATTCTTGGCAAATTTGCCAATCGTCATATACCTGTTTGGAATGTTCCGCAAATCTAGTCATGCTGTTGGTTGGGACTGCGTGCAGTTTTGTGAAATTGATGTGAGGGAAAGCCATGCTGATATAGCAAATGGGGAGGCACTTATTTGTATTCTTTACATGATAAACCAATCCAGTATAGCACTGTTACATGCTAATTAAGTGTATCTGAGGTGTCTTTTATCCGCATTCAGGAATATAGAGGGGAAAATTGTAAACACATTGTTTGATAAAGTAGCCTTCTTTCATGTGTTGCTTTTGCATTATTTCCATGATTGATATCAACAGTGTAATTGGAAATGAAATCTTCTAAATACTAAATACTACTACTAAATAATATTTACAAGCTTCTATAATAAGATAATGTGATGTACACAATAATGTGATGTACTGTACATGACAGTGTTATTTTATTAAGGGTGACAGGGATATACAGTTTGCGTTATTGACACTGGTAAATTCAAAAAGTTGTAAACTAGTCAATTTTTAATTAATTTGAACAGAAATTCCGCTATTTTGATTGCTTTAAGGAATTTAATATTACTTCTGTACCTCTTCATAGATCTTTAATTTGTTTTCAACTCAAATGTAGTGGATATGTGCGTATCCAGAGGTATAGGAAGCTGGGAAAAAGTGCCTTCCCTGAGAGGAATTTACCTTCCAGGTAACATGCTTCCTTCCTGGTTCGAAGGCAAACTTCCATTGGGAATTTATTAACATAAAATTAAAAGAAATTTTAGTAAAAATATTTGAAATTTTGATAAAATTCGGCAACATTTCCTGAGTATTGGGAGAAAATTGATAGAAAAAAAAAGTAAAGTTCCCAAATTTGAAGAAAATGAGGGATATTTCCTTCAAATTTCTCAATTAGCAACAACTTGAAAGCTTGATAGAAACTTAATTTACCAGTGCAATTTTTCCACTTCTAACAGGGAATTTGGGGATTCTTCCCCCCCTCCCCTCTCCATGAGAGTTAACCCTTCATACGTACATGTGTGTATATAACTCCCTCCTCTCCATGAGAGTTAACCCTTCATACGTACATGTGTGTATATAACCCCCTCCTCCATGAGAGTTAACCCTTTATATGTACATGTGTGTATATAACCCCTCCTCTCCATGAGAGTTAACCCTTCATACATACATGTGTGTATATAACCCCCTCCTCTCTATGAGAGTTAACCCTTTATACGTACATGTGTGTATATAATCCCTCCTCTCCATGAGAGTTAATTCTTTATACATACATATGTGTATATGACTTCCTCCTCTCCATGAGAGTTAACCCTTCATACGTAATATGTGTATATATTTGCAATGGCAAAAGTTTGCATTTGCAAATGCATGTATTCATGAATTTGGATTTGAATATGATGTATGTGCATTTTAATGGTAATTCAATTTTCAGGTGGGTGTGTTGAGTGTGGGATCTTCAGTAGAGCTTTGTGAAGGTGACAAGTGTTACATCAACTCCTTGGCACCTGCCAGTAATCTGACTAAACAGCAGCTGATAGATTTCATCAGTGAGATACAACCAGATGGAGGTATTTTGGGTCTTGTATATATCTTAATAAGGAAAGAATTGAGTTAAGTCTTAAGACTTTTATAGGAAATTTGTTGATTAAGGTCTCAGAATGTAGGTAAATGGGGCATTTATATATCTCATTTTGGAAAGTGCTGAGAAGGGTCTTAGCATGGAGTTCAGTTGGGCTTTGCATACTTCAATTTGGAAAGTGTTAAATTAGATCTTAGGAAGGAGGTAAGCAGACTTGGATTTATGATAAGATTTTTCACAGTTTCAACTTAATGTGTCCCAAATCTTCCTGCAGAAAATCGCAGCTGAAAAAATGCAATGAATTGTCATTAGCTTTTATTTTTGGTTCCGATGCAATAGCATTAGGAACCCATACTGTCATGATTGCGTGTTTGTGTGTGTATGTATGTTTGTGTGCATGGGTGTGTGTATGCGTGTATGTATGTATGTGACGGCCAGCTCATAAATGCGATATCTCAAGAGCGAAACATTTGAATTATGCCATATTTGGTACACAGATAGCCTATGGTCCGTGGATGTTCCTTGTTGGTTTTGATGGTGATGTCATGCATATTAATGAGTAGGTGGGGCTTAATGTAAAAATCTTAAAATGTTTATATTTTTACAACCACATGTCTGTTTAGTTTCATATTTAGAATATTTCTGATGTTAGCTGGTTTGTTTAAGTTCATGATGTAAAAACATTGCATTTTATTACTATGCATAGTGGGCGGGGCTTAATACGAGTTTGCTGAAAAGAGCTTGTAAACACGTTATCTGAAGAACGGTAAACTGGATTCATGTTATGTTCCGTACATGTCCGTAGATGTGCCCTATTGTTTTTGATGGTTATGGCATGTGTGTATTAATGAGTAGGTGGGGCTTAATATAAAAATCTTAAAATGCTCATATTTTGACAATCACATGTATGTTTTGTTTCATATTTGTTATAATAATGATGTTATCTAGTGTATATGTGTTCATTGTATAAAAATTGGTGACTTTCATTAATATGCTTAGTGGACGGAGCTTTATATGATTTTTAAAAAAGCTTGTAAACACGATATCTCAAAAGATATGAACTGGCTTTATGTCATGTGTGGTACACAGATAGCTCATGGTCCGTAGATGTGCCCTAATGTTTTGATGGTGATTTCATGCATACCAACATTTTTGAAAAAGTGATAAATGGACAAGTGTATGTCCGTTTTGCATCATATTGGGCATGATAATATTGTTTGTTATGGTGTACATGCATTTGTTATCAACAAATGTCATTAAAATAACATGGTACAGGCTTATTGTGCAAGTGCTTAAGAAAATAAACACCATACTGTATCTCATAAATGGTATATCGGATTTTTGCCATATGTCGTATACAGGTGGATTATTGTCTGTACATATGTTCTAATTTTGTGGTAGTGAGGTCATGAATATTAATGAGTAGGTGGGGCTTACTGACAAATTCTTGATATAGGATAAATGAGCAACCTTTTATTTATCATACTTACTATGATAATGTTGTTAATTATTGCGCACTTGCTGATGTTGTCAATAGGTTCTATTTTATTGATCTGCATGGTGGGTGTGGTGTGGCTTATGAGTAAATACCATGAAAGAAATTTTTCATGCCATGCAATTACTTGACTGTTAATACAAAACTTGCAAATCAATCAGCATATAAAAAAAGCATTGAACCACAAAACGTTTTGGTTTTGGTTATTTATTAGACTCTTTTCCTGTTTCATATTTTAAATGGCAAAATAACTTAGAAGTTTGTGAATATTGAATTCGTTGGGTTTTTTGCAAGTCTGGAGGTAAAGCTGGGCTTTATTGATCTCATAATTTGGAGAATGTGGGGATTAGGTTCTTAGGATGGAGGTAAGTAGGGATTAACATACCTTAAGTAAGTTGTTGATTAGTAAGGGTCTTAGAATAGAGGTGAGCTTTTCATGTATCAATTAGGGAAGTGTTTATTATGGTCTACAAACAAGAAATATATGCAGCTGGTATTTAATCTGAAAAAATACTATTGGGTTTTTAAAAAAGGCTCAATTCAGAACATGGGACATTTCCGTGACAATATTTCATTTAGTGAATTTTGCCCACTGCACATGATACATGAGTTATTCTTGTTCAAGATTTGGTGTGTATGCTCCTAGGTCTGACTAGTTGGGTTTAGGGAGAATCATCTCACTCCATAAATGAATTGGTTTGGATTATGTTATATGTAGTAAGATATGATTAGAAGATTAACGTGTGAACTCAAAATTCAAATTGCCAAAAAATTGTCGATTATGAATCGATTTGGATTAAAATTGTGATTTTTTCTTTCTTCATAGCATATTATCTTCCAATTAAGTTGTTACTACATGTCTGTAGAGCTTTAAAGTTGAGCTACAGCATTATTGATGTTCTAGTTAGGGTTTAATCAATGTAATACTGTCACTCTTGTTTCTTTTAGGACCAACGAATCACTCTCAGGGTTTACTAAAAGCTTTTGATCTCATCCAGAAATCAACAACTCCTCAGAAAGAGAACAACTCTTTTGCAGGTTTGTTAATCTTTGACCTTCACAATGTAAAGGATTCATTCGGTGGTCAAGAAAGCTTGTCTTATATGAAAGAGGACTTTAGTAGAAACAAAATGGCAAAGAAATTTCTTCAATATCTTATTCAGTTATAGAGATATTCAAGTTTAAATTTCTGTCTCATCTGTGTAGAAATGACTGGTGTAATAAGTCTGCTATGGAAAGTTTGCGCCCCTATCTTCACATTCTTAACAATTGTTAATTTATTTTAACTTTCTTACTGTTTACTGTTTGAATTATTTTTCCTCAAACTTTCTTCAAGTGGTAAATTATAAGTACCCTTACTAGGTTAGGAATGATACAGAACTTTAAACTTAAATGTCTGCTTAACTGAATAAGATTTGGAATACTTTCATCACCATTTTGTTTCTTTTGAATCAGTCTTTTATATGAAATGGACTTGCTTGACCTACTAATCCTTTACACGAATATTAGATTCTGATGGGAGTCAATTGGTAAGCACTGGTACTCTCATTCACTTTGTCCAAAATAAATTAGGAGACTGCCAGCCAAAGGACATCAAAAATGATTTAAAGAGGGATTCCAATCAATCTGATTTAAAAAGGGAATCTGATTTAAAGAGGAAATCTGATTTAAAGAGGGAATCTAATTTGAAGAGGGAATCCAATCAATCTGATTTGATACATACTCTAGTAGCATCACTTCCATGGTGGTTGGTAATTGATTGGCCTGTCAGTGATTGTGTAAATATTTCGACCTATTAGAAACTTTGGATTTTAATGTAGTTCTTTCTCTGTGTTCACACGATATCTGGCCTTTTAAAAGAACTCTTTGCAGAAAAAGTGGATGAATTATTCTAATACATTTTTTACTCATGTAACTAAACTGATTCTCTTCCCTACATGAACTTGCAAATCAACCATAATCTTTTGATATGAATAATAAATCTGATTTTCATGTCACTCAATGCTTAACTTGAAAAAGACGAAGTGCAGGATGAAAGATCTGTTGTCTTAAAATCACCTGAATTGGCAAAATATATCACTCTGCTTTGTTCACTCAGTTCTCCATGAAGAAAGGGCATGATTTCATGCAGTCAACATGGATAAGGCTTTAGGTTTCAGGGGAATTTCTCAAAAGTTAGAAAATTGGCTATATAATGCTAAAAAATTCCATATTTCAACTTTCTCAAAAAAGAATCATAATTATACCAGTGTGTCAATAAAATTTGTTAAAAAAAGGTTTAAAAAAAAAACAAAAAAAAAACAGCAGAATAGAATGGCCATAGCGTTTTGGTTTTTCAGAAATATCATCTTAAAAATATTGCTGGCTATTGTTGATATTAGCTAAGCCATAGGGATATACAATTCACCAGTCAATGAAATTTGTTTAAATATGGTTTTAAAAAAAACCCAGCAGAATAGAATGGCCATAGCATTTTGTTTTTTCAGAAATATCATCTTAGAAATATTGCTGGTTATTGTTGATATTAGCTAAGCCATAGGGATATACAATTTACATTGTTTGGGAGGGTATTTTAATTTTCTAAATGGGTACCACAAAATACAACAAAAGGAAATATGTGAGTTTGGGTGTCATTTGTGTTAATTTATTGTATATCAAATATTGATTTAACTCTCAATCTGAACAATTTCTCATAATTCTTTTCATTGTTAAACATATATTTTTTTGTCTCTTGTTGTTGAATTTTTATGAATATTCATTATTATCTATTTCGCAGACTCAGTGATCCTGTATATGAGCGCAGGTAGAGTGACTCATCCCGAAGAGTACCAAACAGCCATCAACATCGCCATCAACGAAAACCGCATACTGAGAAACAGGGTAGTCATCATGACCTACCCTCTTGTAGAAGGTATGCCGTTCTCTTAAAAGTTTAATAAGTCTACTAACACTTTTGTTTTTCCATTGTTGTAAGTCTCAATAGACCATTTCATACAGAATTTAGCCCAACATTATTACTTCAGTCCTTTGACCAATCAACTTTTGAGTGGATTTAAAAGTTGTGATGTATGGTAGTGATGACAACTCAAAAATTTTCATAGAATTCTATCCTAAATTTCTGTCACTGAAAATCATCAGATCGTTTTCTCCAAAAAAAAATTGATAAAGGGTGCGATTGAGCATCCAAACCTCTTGGAAATATTCAACTACTCCCATTCAACTTATGTTGAGAAACAAGTTATCACCAGGAAATTCATAGGTTTTCTTGTTGTAATGTTACAAAATTTCAATGAAATAAATGATCCATAATCTATCATATTAGGCCTGAAAATTTAAATGCTGTGAAATGGTCAATAGCATATGTTGTTGCTACTTGTCCGTAGATTTGTTAAGTGTGAAAATTTAACATGAATATTTACCTCCGCCAACAACGTTAGACAGAGCTTATGTTTTTGCCTGTGTTTGGCTGTCTGTTTGTCATCATGATTGGATTTTGATGGAATTTGGTGTGTTGTTTTTGTTACTGTTTCAGGAAGAAGTGATCAAAATTTGGGACATATCAGAGCAGGCAAATGGCAGAAATGGAGGGGTGGGGATGTTTTAGGATGAGATCTGTCAAGACTTAGTTGCCAAGACTTAAGTTAAAAGTTTTTGATTGAATTTGCTGAACATTGGATTTGTGCTCTGAATGAAGATCCAAGCAATCAATTTTCTGGACTCAAAGAGACTTGCATCAAGTGGTCTCTGGAATCAAAGAAAATGAAACAATTGGTTTCTGCCATGATGGAATGTGAATCTTGAATAAAAGGAACTCAAACATGATGCTTCACCTGAATAAAACTGAAAACAATGGTATGGCCTTGGAAGAAATCCAGTCAGAAAATTCTTCAAGTGTTCAGATTGCAAATGTTCATTACAGATCAAAACTCAGGGATGAATCTTGGTGGACCTAGGATTACTGAGGTAGATTATATTGAGAGTGGGGATCAAAAACTCTCAAATTATTCTTAGCATGTTGGATTTGCAATGGGGGCAGAGGTATGCACACTAGAGAGTGCTAGTATTCTAGTTGAAGCTGTCTTCCCCTACAAATACCACAATTTTGCATAACTTGAAAAGTTCTCTAAACTTTGATTGGCAAAAACTCAAATTATGATGTTGTTTGTAATTTTATTTTTGATTTGTTTAGAGATTTTTGATTGTTTTTGTGTAGGTAACCTGACAGAAAATCTTTGTTGCTCTCCATAGACCATTTAGCACACTGCCTTTTACAGCACAGATTTGTTTTAAGTATATAAATACTTTATCAACTTACTGAATTTCTGGATCAATGTTTAGACTGCTCCTTTTAGATTTTTGAAAACAAACGGGAAGGTTATTGGGCAGTTATTTCTTGTAGTCTAATGACCATTATTGTTCATTCTATCAGCTGATGGTCGGACTGGTTTGACAGAATTGGCATTTTTGAGGGACCTCGCTGAGCAGGACAATGGAACCCAGCAGCATCCATCCATACAGAGCAGCATCCCTGAACGACAGGTGAGTTTATCCGATTCATTTGGGTGGGGAGTGGATGAGAGTATGGGTTGGGGGTGAGCGGGTTTTGGAAATTGTATTGTGTAAAAGATGTTGCCTTCTTTACAGTACTTTAATACTTCTTCCTTAAACTATGGGTGGATGAAGTGTTTGTGCTCCCATCAGGAACGTTAACAATCTTTCACGACATGGCTGAAGAGGTTTCAAGGGATGTTTCAAAATGTTGAAAATTTGCAAAATATTAAGAAAAGAATGTGATGAATAATTCGGGCTGTAACTTTTCAGTCTGTTGCATTCAAACCCAACAAAAGTATTGATAACTTACTGAGGAAAATATTCTTTCAAAATCCAATTGAATCTATCTGAAAAATAATGTTACTAATGATAATACAATTTCTATGGAGTATTTGCTTTGTCATGACCCGTGCATTAAATCCCGTTATTGCACGACCATGATTATTCGGTTTATTGGTGAGCATGTGAAGCATAATGCGAACCTATATAATGGTGATTTTGTCGGTCTGGCCATCCGGCCATCCACAGTTTTTCCTGAGATCCTGGAAATGTTAAAGTTTCTTCAAAATTCCTCACGACGATGACGAGTGAACACACAATTACTATGACGGGGTTGTCCCCTGCGTATTTGGTTATGATAGTAACAATGCTATCACGAAACGCTTAATACGACCCGGAGGAGAACACAGGTACGATGTACGGACAGACATAACATCGACAACCAAGTCAATGTCCACGGCCTTTGATAACCAGTTGTGGTACACTGGTGTGTCCACCCAACCCAGGGCCTCGTAGACACGTATGATACCCGCTACACCACAGTAGGTAGATAGAGTTCCTCAGAAAAAGCTTCTTTACATATCCTTATAGAAGGTTAGAATTTCCTTACAAAATGTTAGCTTTTCAGAGACACTTAAGACAGATTGAGAAGCATATCACAGAGCTTTGCAGGTTCTGCAACTACCACTTGCACAATATTGGCAGCATCAGACACCTTCTGACTCAAGAGACGGCTTCAGCATTGGCAAGGTCATTAATCCTGTCACGTCTTGATTATTGCAACAGTCTGCTTGTAGGTGCGTCACATGAGAACATCAAACGATTGCAGAGGATACAAAACAAAGCTGCACGTATTGTCACTAAAACATCAAAACGTGACAGTATTACAACCGCATTAAAGCTTTTGCACTGGCTACCAGTTGAAGCTAGAATCGAGTATAAAATATTGTGTTAAGCCTACCAGTGTATAGACGGATCAGCACCAGAATACCTCTGTGAGCTTCTGTCCATCTATCAGCCAAAAAGGTGTCTCAGGTCTAGTGACAAGCAATTGCTGGATATACCAAAGTGGAGACTAAAATCTTTTGGTTACAGGTCTTTCACAGTGGCAGCCGCCAGAAAATGGAATGATATTCCGAAATCCATGAAAGACATTAAATTTTTGAATACGTTTAAATCTCAGCTCAAAACATATTTGTTTAAGAAGTATTTTTGATTTGTATTATAATTTAATTTAATCGTTTATTTACATTAACCTATCATTTGTATTGTATAAGCGCTTTGAGCATACTCCACAGTGTGGATTAAGCGCTATATAAATGTACCTATTATTATTTATTATTATTATTGAAGAAAAAAGTCTACAAATCAAAACATTTGATATTTCCGTGGAAGATACCTGTAAACTGATATAATTTTCAAAAATTCTTCAGAGATCTTCAAGCGTCTCTCTCATAGCACTGGGGATTTAAAATCATGATTATTAAACTCCGCCTTTATTATTGTGTTTATTTGCATAAAGTTGCTACAGTATATGAATTGATCAGACTCTTTTATTTAGTATGCTCAGTCAGAGAGTGTGACAGGATGTGTGACAGGATGTGACTGCATATGGGTATAGGGAGGGATACCATGTGGGACATGGATGGGGGCCATGCGGGACATGATATCATATATACCATGTGGTATACACTAAGGGCTATATCAGGCATAATTATTTGACTCCGCCTTTTTTTTCTTATTCAACAACTCATTTGCATATAAGTTATAATATGAACTGACACTTTCATACATAGTATGCTCAATCAGGGACTGATAGCTAGGATGATACTTTTTATGGAGCCTATTGGATGGCATGTGGCACATGGGGTGGGATACCATGTGGGACATGGGATAGGATGTCATGTGGGACATAGGATAGGATGTCATGTGGGACATAGGTGGTATGCCATGGGATGTCATGTGGGACATAGGTGGTATGCCATGGGAGGTCATGTCAAGTGGATTATTCGATGTCAGTCATGTGGGACATGCGATGTCATGTGGGACATGCGATGTCATGTGGGACATGCGATGTCATGTGGGACATGCGATGTCATGTGGGACATGCGATGTCATGTGGGACATGCGATGTCATGTGGGACATGCGATGTCATGTGGGACATGATGTCATGGGACATGCGATGTCATGCATCACATGCGATGTCATGTGCGATGTCATGTGGGACATGCGATGTCATGTGGGACATGCGATGTCATGTGGGACATGCGATGTCATGTCATGCGATGTCATGGGGACATGCGATGTCATGTGGGACATGCGATGTCATGTGGGACATGCGATGTCATGTGGGACATGCGATGTCATGTGGGACATGCGATGTCATGGGGACATGCGATGTCATGTGGACATGCGATGTCATGTGGGACATGCGATTTCATGTGGGACATGCGATGTCATGTGGGACATGCGATGTCATGTGGGACATGCGATGCCATGTGGGACATGCGATGCCATGTGGGACATGCGATGCCATGTGGGATGCCATGTGGGACATGCGATGCCATGTGGGACATGCGATGCCATGGGACATGCGATGCCATGTGGACATGATGCCATGTGGGACATGCGATGCCATGTGGGACATGCGATGTCATGTGGGACATGCGATGTCATGTGGGACATGCGATGTCATGTGGGACATGCGATGTCATGTGGGACATGCGATGCCATGTGGGACATGCGATGCCATGTGGGACATGCGATGCCATGTGGGACATGCGATGCCATGTGGGACATGCGATGCCATGTGGGACATGCGATGCCATGTGGGACATGCGATGCCATGTGGGACATGCGATGCCATGTGGGACATGCGATGCCATGTGGGACATGCGATGTCATGGACATACGGTGGGTTGCTATGTGGGACATGCGGTGAGTTGCTATGTGGAACATGGGGTGGGATGCCATGTGGGACATGGGGTTGGATGCCACGAGTAACAAGAGTGTGACATAGGTTGGGATGCCATATGTGACATACATGTAGGGTAGGAGGCTATGTGGGACATTGGGTAGGAGGACATGGGATGTGATGCGATGTGGAACATTAAATAGGATGTCATTGGGAGGGATGACATGTAGAACATATGGTGGGATCCAATGTGGGACATAAGGTAGGATGCCATGTGGAACATCAGGTGGGATGCCATGTGGAACATCAGGTGGGAAGCCACTGATGCGGGACACACGTGGGATGCCATGGGGGACCTAGGGAGAGATGACATGTGGGACACGGAGAGGGATACCATGTGGGACATTGGGAAGTATGTCATGTGGTACATATGGTTGGATTAATGTGGGACATACATATAGGATGGGATCCATGTGGGACATAGATTGGGATGCCTTTTGGGTCATAGGGTGGGATGCAATGAGGGACATATGGTGGAATGCTATGTGGGATATATGGTGGAATGCCATGTGAGACATACTGTATGGTGGAATACCATGTGGGAAATATGGTGAATTGCCATGTGGGACAAGGCATGGGATGGGATGTCATGTGTGACATGAGATGGGATGTCATTTGTGACATGAGATGGGATGTCATTTGGGATGGGATGTCATTTGGCACATTGGATGGGATCCATGTGGGACATAGGGTGGGATGTCATGTGGGTCATAGGATTGGATGCCATGTGGGACATATGGTGGAATGCCACATGGGACAAGGGATGGGATGTCATGTGGGACATACATGTAGAATGGGATCCATATGGGACATATGGGATGCCATGTGGGACATGGGGTGGGATGCCATGTGGGACATTGGATGCCATGTGGGACATGGGATGCCATGTGGGACATGGGATGCCATGTGGGACGTGGATGCCATGTGGGATGCCATGGGATGCCATGTGGGACGGGATGCCATGTGGGACGTGGGATGCCATGTGGGATGTGGGATGCCATGTGTGACGTGGGATGCCATGTGGGACGTGGGATGCCATGTGGGACGTGGGATGCCATGTCGGACGTGGGGTGCCATGTGGGACGTGGGATGCCATGTCGGACGTGGTATGCCATGTGGGACATGGGATGCCATGTGGGAAGTGGGATGCCATATCGGACGTGGGATGCCATGTGGGAAGTCGGATGCCATGTCGGATGCCATGTCGGATGCCATGTCGGATGCCATGTCGGATGCCATGTCGGATGCCATGTCGGATGCCATGTCGGATGCCATGTCGGATGCCATGTCGGATGCCATGTCGGATGCCATGTCGGATGCCATGTCGGATGCCATGTCGGATGCCATGTCGGATGCCATGTCGGATGCCATGTCGGATGCCATGTCGGATGCCATGTGGGATGCCATGTGGGACGTGGGACGTGGGATGCCATGTGGGACGTGGGATGCCATGTGGGACCTTGGATGCCATGTGGGACGTGGGATGCCATGTGGGACCTGGGATGCCATGTGGGACGTGGGATGCCATGTGGGAATTGGGATGTCATGTGGGACATGGGATGCCATAGTGTGGGGCGTGGGATGCCATAGTGTGGGACGTGGGATGCCATAGTGTGGGATGCCATGTGGGACTTAGTGTGAGATACCATGTGAGACTTAGTGTGTGATACCATTTTTTATAATTGGCAGGGTCATATGGTATGAGTGTCAATTTGCATGGGCATGCGAACCATGATGGTATTTACCGTTCTAGTTGCATTCTGTTTTGTTATTTTTTATGAATTTTAAACAATCTTAACACAAATTTTGTATTAAAAGATTGTTTTGGCATCATGTTTATATTCATATGTACTGTATGGTTTAAAGGACTTTGCACTCGCGAATGACTTTCCTAAAAAGAAAATTTCAACTCATTTAAAAGTCTTTTGCTCCATGCATTCAATACGCATATAAAACTCCGCCTCAACAATAATCTTTGAATAAAGTAAAAAATCAGCCTCACTTCCGCCAACCAGCCAGTCATCTTCGTACTTTCAAAAAGCCTGTTGAATTTGTAATAGAAGCTAAAGTGTATGTATGATTACTAATCTAATTTGCAAAAAAAAAGATCCTTATTTGACTTTTTCTACAGGCTTATTGAAAATTAATTCCTATCAAATATTCTTCAAAGTTGCTTCATCTTCAAGAAAAGAGGTCTTTCATAATGATCTGGTAATGAAAACAAATATTTGTTTGATTGGCAGGTCAGAAGTTTACCAATGTATGGTTATGGAAGAAAATGTGATGTATTGTCTGGCAGAAGGATTTGTTGTACAACATGATATTTATGATAGATAATAACTTTTTTTTTTCATTCTTTTTTTCAAATATTCAGAAAGGAGTGATGAATGTTTTAAATCAAATGAGTAACTTGCCATCAACCGTCGGCAGGTTCTACACAATACTGATGGGCCCAGAAGAGCCAGAAATCACCTATTCACTTCCTTACATTGATCCTTATGGAAAGGGTAAGGGTGAAACCTTGATTGCCTTATTAATAAGTGTTTTTGTGTGATGTACTGTCCCAAAAGTCATAGTGCCCTTTTAAATCATTATGGTAATGCTGAATGAGGGGTATGGAGGGATTTCATCGCATGACTCTAATTCAACTGGAAAGTCATTTTGCAAGGAAAAAGTGTTTGCATGTTACACATTTCACACGTCTGATCTTCACACAGCTCAGACACATCACATGTAATGAAAACACATGTTGGACATGTAAAACACCCAGTGTTCATAAAAAATGTGCTGGTTGAAGAAAAAATGGCCAGATAAATTAATTTTTGAATATAAAATGTTATTTTAGAGACAAAATTACCCTCCAAGTACCGCCAAGTAATCTTAATCGGTGGATTTTAAATGTCTATTAGTGCGACTAATGGCACAGCAAGGTTCTATTATAATTATCCTACAAAAATAATCTTATATAACATCATGCAAACGTAAGTGTACAGCAGACGACAAGTGTTCTTTTTCCTTCAAAATGGCATGTAAACAAAAGTCATGTGACCTCATG
The DNA here is from genome assembly GCA_020152595.1 of Chiridota heheva. Taxonomy (NCBI): domain Eukaryota; kingdom Metazoa; phylum Echinodermata; class Holothuroidea; order Apodida; family Chiridotidae; genus Chiridota; species Chiridota heheva. The sequence goes on along the minus strand of JAIGNY010000164.1, from coordinate 15,082 downwards.
ATGTCAGCTAAAACATCCTTATTGCAGAATAGGAAATATCAGTAGTATAGTAGAAAGTAGAAGGATGGAAAGAACTGTATACCAACGAGAAAGGGAAAAAGACTTTTATAAGCCTTTACTTTGTGTGTTTCTTAAAAGATTAGTTCAGTGGTCAAGTGTGTTTATCTTGTATAAAAGAGGACTTCAAAAGAAACAAAATGAAGAAGAAAGCATTTAGAAATCTTATTCTGTGAAGGAGATATTCAAGTTTAAAGTTTGGTATCTTTTGTATAGAAATGACTGAAATCAGACTAGTTGTGATGTCACAGCCTCAGATTCCTCAAAGACTGTATTTTAAAGAAAGTTTATTTAATTTTTGACTTTATATTCTTTTTTTTCAAACTTTCTTTAGGTAGTATATTATAAATACTCTTCCTAGATTCACTTTTACTACTTTTTTGACATATCCCATGGTTTATAAGCCAAAAATTCACAGGACAAAATATGATAGAATACATAAAGACTTTAAGGAATCTGAGGTTATGACATCACAAGTATTTTGATTTCAGTCGTTTCTATACAAAGGATATGCAGTTTACACATAATAATAACATATAGTCCTTCAGCCACCAGTCCTCCCGAGTTATATCATATCTTAATTATTATAATCCGCCCTAATTATTATTATCAAGCCTAATTATTATCTTCTTACTTATCCTAAGTATTATTTATTATTATCAGCCCTACCTATTATTAGAATCAGCCTTTATTTAATTTATTAGCCCTTATTGTAATCATTAGCATGAATTATTATTAGCAGCCGTAATTATTATTAGCAGCCTTAATTATCATTATTAGGCCTAATTATTATTATCAGACCTAATTATTATTATCAGACCTAATTATTATTATCATCAGCCCAAATTATTATTGGCAGCCCTAATTATTATTATCAGTCATAGATATTATCAACCCTAATTATTTTTATCAGCCCTTCTGCCAGTCCCTTCTCCTTCCATTACCCCCTCTCTTTCCCATCTTATATCTCACTTAGCCTTTATATTAATCCTTTGTATCCCTTTCTTGTACCACTGTGATTTTATTTTTACTTTAGTTTGGCACATTTGACTCAGACGTTTGGAATGACGTATATCCACAACAAACAAACAAACCATGTTGTTATTTGTCATATTTCTCTGTTTACCAGCAAGTCTCATTTGTTAGAGGTGTTCCAAAGAGAGCACCATAACAACTACTTAGCAAATGTAATCCAATTATCAAATTCTCTCCTCCTTAGGTTTGATTGTCAGTCTCACCAAGCCATGCTTTTTTAACGACAACGTGTTGTTTGGTATTGTCGGGCTAGACATCAACCTGGCAGATCTACTTGAGGACATCACTTATTTTGAGGAGGGGAAGAAGTCCTACGCTTTTCTTGCAGATAGATACGGTAGGTAACAATGAGCTGGAATAACAGTAAAGAAAAGTGTTGGATTTTTCTCAATTTAGAGGTATGGTCGAAAATGAGGATAATATGATGAATAAATTATATATATGTCAATCATCAAGACATTTAGGAATTTTATAGGTGAAAATTCCAACGGCATCATAAATTTAAAATGGAAGGATATCCAAAGATAATAAATTCAAGACCAATGGGATGTAAATTAATCCCAAATATGATATAAATCTAAATAGAATTAATGCCAAAACATATGAATGCCTTGCTAGACACATTTTGATTAATCCGATGTGTGGCAAGTCTCAGTAATTTGTATTCCCTCGCCAACAAAATTGGTGAACGGGATGTAGCATCTTTAGCGCTTGTCCATTCATCCGTTCGTTCGTTCGTCTGTCTATCCACATCTATTGTCCGTCCAGTCTCATGCATTGTTCAGCTACTGGGGAACAAAATATTGCTGCCCTAGAAAGCAATTCCAACTATTTTTATAAAAAGAAATTTGTATAAAGGAGAATAAATGCATTCCAGGCTTGAATTGCAGCAATTAAAGTATTTATTCTGGGATGAAAATAAGTTGAATAATAGAACTGATGACTGAATGGAATTAATAATTAAGTGTCTTGGAAATAAATAGGGAACAAACAATACGGTTTCTCTAGAATAGAGTGGAAACATAATAGACTTATGATAAACTCACAAGTTAATCTGCAATGAATTTTCATTCTGATTTGGTAGATAGAACAGCTATATTTGGTTCATAAGGGGAAAAAAGTTGAACATGTTTATATTGGAAGTGTCAGATTTAAATTAAGGCTGGGGGAGGGGGCTGTAGTACAATGGAGTGAGGGGAGGTTATAGTGAAGGTTGGAATGATGAGTTGGTTAAGGGTATATTTGCTGGAAGGCAAAAGGTGGGTTGGGGTTAGTAGGTGAATGGATGATGGTAGGTGAATGGGGATGCTAGGTGAATGGGGGATGCTTGGTGAATGGGGCATGTTGAGGAATAGAGGATGGTAGGTGAATGGAGGATGGTAGGTGAATGGAGGATGGTAGGTGAATGGAGGATGGTAGGTGAATGGATGATGGTAGGTGAATGGATGATGGTAGATGAATGGAGGATGGCAACTGAAGGGGGATGGTAGGTGAATGGGGGCATGTTGAGTTAATAGAAGTGAGGGAATGGGAGTTAAAGGAAAGAATGTTGGGTGGAAGATGGTAGAATGATTGGTAGATGTAGGAATTAGGATGAAGGTGGGATGGCATGGGGGACAGGATTGGATGAAATGTGGTACAGGGTTGGATGGCATGTGGAACGATGGCATGTGGGACAGGGTACCATAGAATGTCGGATAAGATATCATGGCATATTGGACAGGGTGGGATAGCATGTAGGACAGGGTGGTGTGGCATGTGAAACAAGGTAGTGCATGGAATTTATGACAGGCTGGGATGACATGTGGGACAAAGGTGGGATGGCATGGAGGACAGTGTAATGACATGTGAGACAGGATGGCATGTTGTCTAGATTTCAGGTGGGATGGCACATGGGATAGGGTGGGATAGCATGTGGGATAAGAGGAATGGCCTGTAGGACAGGGTGGAATGGCACTTGGTACATGAAAGGATGTCATGTGGGACAGGGTAATATGGCACATGGTACAGGAAAGGATGGGATGTGGGACGAGGTGGCATGGTATATGGAACAGGGAGGGATTGCATGTGGGACAAGGTGGCATGGCATATGGGACAGGGTATATAGTGAGATGCCATCTTGATTGCAGGTGTGATGGCATATGTGTCATGTGGAATGGTATGTGAATTTTATGTATGATTTCCTGTGGGGAAGGATATAGGATGGGATCATGCAGAACAGAGGGTGGGATGGCAGTCATGTGACATGGGGTGGAAAGCATGTTATTAGCGGCAAGGGAATTTGTATCATTTGGGATGTCTGGTTGTTCAATGTATCACTTGTAGGTGAAAAAAATTCTTTAAATTAATTTCTTCAGAAATGATATAAGTTTGTTTTCATATCATTATTATAAGGTGTTATAAAATAAATGTATTTGTGGTATATTATTGTTTTGTAAATACCTGTAAACTTGTAGAAGATATATACGCTTTGTGGATAAACTTTTTCTATATTTTTTTTGTATATCTCATATTGATGGTCATAATTTTATGCTTTTGTTTATCTCAAATTGATGAAGCATCCAATATATCCAATAAATGTATTTATGTTTTTTGTAAATACCTGTTTACGCTTTGCTTTTTATATTTTCTTTTGTTCTCATATTTGTTCTGCAGGCCACACAATATCACACCCTTCTCTTCCGAAACCAATGACAATGAAGCAGCCAATATTTTTTGCTGATATCTCCCACTTTGAACAAGCCATCGATTTCAGCCAAGTCAGAAGCTCCATGCTAAGGTAAGCAACTTCTATCTGTTTAAAGATTTGAGGAATTTTGATATATACAAATTGTGGAAGACTGCTGCTCAAATTTTTATGTTAATTCTTGACATTTTTTCTCCATTTTCAGTCTTCGAAAATGATGAGAATATCTTCTATGCATAGTTGTTGATTAGGGGTTGGGGAGGGGGTTGGGGAGGGAGGGTAAAAAGTCTTTTTTTTTTTTTTTTTTGTCAGAATCATCTACTCTCCTTCAAGCAATTGATTCATGATTTAACAAACTAATGATTTACCTAAGAAAACAGGGAGGTCTGCCTATTGCAAATTTGCATATTAACTCTAAGAAGTTGTTGACGGTCAATTGTTAAAGGATTAATTCAGTAAGTGAAGCAATTTTATCGTAGATGAAAGAAGACTTTAAAATAAACAAAATGGTTAAGGAACTGTTTCAATATCTTACTCCGTTAAGGAGGCATTTAGGTTTGAAGCTCTTTAAGTCTTATCTATGTAGAAATGACAAGTGTAATAAGTCTACTATGGAAGGTTGGCACCCGTATCCTCACATTCTTATTAAAGGTTTAATGAATAACGCACAATGCGTTCAGTTCAGCATAATGCATTATAAGCTGAGCACAGATTCAGCGATGCACGAGGGAAGAGCCCAAGTGCATCCAGCGATATCTGTGGAGATTAAATAATGATCCTTCGAAAAAATTAGCAAAAACTCATGAAACAAAAACTTTTAACATTTTTATAATCATTTTCAAGATACTCACAATAACATTGATTCAGCTTCAATGTGTAGTATTCATCTGCAAAGTAACAAACTTAAAGATACCCATAATATAGTAATACATGAGCTAAAATAAACAAATCATTGAAGTCTTTGAAATTGTTCATATTTGCATAAAAAAAGTACCAAAATATATTTTAATTACTAAAACAATAGCAACTTACTTATTAACATAATGCAACCTGAAGCAGAATAGAAAGAACCTCAGTCAAATTGATTTCACTGTGCGTGTTCCCAATCTGAAGGCAAATTTAAGAGCATTTCGTGAGTACCTTACTAGCCTTGTACGTCCGTGTCATGACTCATGTTTGCAGGTAATACTACGTCTAACTTATCAGTAGATTTGGAGATCTGCTCTATTTGGGTTTGTGGACTCGTTTTATTCACATTATTTGTCTGTGAGTTTTGATAATTGTCACTAGGCTTGCCAATTCATTTCGGGGATATTCACTGTGACAAAATAGGCCTAGACCTATGTACAAATTAACCCTCAACCAAATATTTACCAGCTCGGGCTCTGTGACGCCTCACTTAGACTCATTACAACAAATGGCGGCGCTGATTTTCTGTGTTAATACTAACGTTAAACCCTTACTTATGATTAGACAAAAACATTAAGTTAACGTTAGAATGGGAAAATGAAAAAGTATCAAGTAACATTTAATTTGTGTGCCAGATTGTCTAGGCTGATGAAACGTCCATTTTTCATGCTGTAATTAGTTTTAACGTTAGGCCTTAGTAATAGGCCTAGCATTAATGTTTAAATTTAATTTCATTTGATTATCTGTTTTGCATGTCTTGAGGCATGTTCAAACCCTCAAAAGAAATAGAATTTGAAATCAAAAGTCATTCAATCAATTAAGTTGGACAATTTTAAAAATTCACAATCAGCAGATCAGTAAAAGATTAAGCCTTGCCTAGTAAGCCTATTTACGTTTTAGATAAACTAGCAGACAACAGTAGCATGTTTACAATTTTAGCCTTTGAAGTTGTCGGCCGGTTGCTTACTTAACAACTTTGATTGACAGGCCGGAACTACTTCCATTACTTCAGCACAGAATCATCAATGGGTTCTTGCAGTGCATTGTGATTATAGAGTATATATGAACAATTGTTAATGTACTTTAAAGAAAATATGTTAAACTTTTTTACTATTTGAAATTAATGTTTTCTCAAATTTCTTCAGGTGGTAATTTATAATTATTCCTACAAGATTCTGTTTAAATGCGTTCCAGACATACTCCATGGTTTTTAAGCCACAAAATAGCAGGACAAAATATAACAGAATACATAAAGGCTTTGAGGAATCTGAGGTTTTGATATCATAACTAGTCTGATTTCAGTTGTTTCTACACAAATAATAGCAAACCTTAAACTTAAATATCTATCCCCTTAATGGAATTAGATTTTGTAATGCTTTCTTCACTTTGTTTCTTATGAATTCCTCATGCATATAAGATGGACTTGTTTGACCTGTGAACCAATCCTTTAAGTGATTTTGATTTATGATATTGTCATGATTTTTACTCAATTTATAGACAATTTTTGTTTCCTTTACCTGTCCATACATAATTACCTCCGCCAACAAAGTTGGACGGAGGTTATGTTTTTGCCTACATTTGTTTGTTTGTTTGCCATCAAGATACCTCAAGAAGTAGTGACTACCCTCCGGATAAAATTATCTCCTTCCTTCATCATGCTTCCCTCTACAACCATATTTAGTCCTCCTTCCTCACCCCTTCTCTCTCTACATTATTTTTCCACCAATACACTTCCTCTCCGATCCCATCTTTCTGGCTTTTAGCTCTCGTGTTTCTCTCAATCTCTCTCTGTTTACTCTCCTTTCTACCTCTGGAATGATCTAACCTTTCTGGCACAATTTAACCCTTGCTGTTGTGGTGCCGTTAAACTCTCATCAAACAAAGAAACAAACTAGATTTTGAATAAATTTGGTGTGTGGTTTGTCTTTATAAAGAGGTGTTTCAAATTTTGGTTGGGCTGTATTGGCATAGGGAAAGGGCAAAAATGCAGGGGTGGGCTGTATTGGCATAGGGAAAGGGCAAAAATGCAGGGGTGGGCTGTATTGGCATAGGGAAAGGGCAAAAATGCAGGGGTGGGGATGTTTTGGGATTAGATCCGTTAAGAATTATAGTTCAAAGTTTTCATTGTAATGTAATGAACAATGAAGTTGTGCCCTGAAAGGATTTACAAACAACTCATTTTCTGGACTCTAAAGAAAATCAAATTTAGTGATTGGGTATCAAAGAAAATCAAAACAATTGCTTTTTGCATAAATGGAAAAAGATGGTATGTGAATCTTACCTGAAAAGATCTCAAACAATGAATGATTAGCATGAATAACACTGAAGATAACCCTGAAGCATCTAGAATGCAAATGGGAAATACTGATATCAAGTGAGGGAGAGATTATTTGGGGGGGATAAACCTTAGTGGGTCTAGGATTTCTGAGACAGATTGTATTGAGGATGGGGGAAAACTTTACAAAATGTTAGGCTTGTTGGAATTATCAAGCGGGAGGAGGTAGGCGCTTAGTAGACTGAGTGCCAAAATTCTAGATAACTATGCTGTGTGTGACACTTTCTCCCAGCTATTTTTTTAACATGTACTAACTTTTTTCAGCAAGCCATTTTATCTTTTTTTCAGAGGAGAAAAAGGTAGTGTGGATCTGAGACTGACCCCAAACAGAACAACACGTGCTAGATACTCGTGGGCACCGGTAAGTATCGACACAAATAGTTGTGAGAATTGATCAAGTCTTAGAAATTCTTAGCCAAATATAGCGGTTCTTGTTCAAACTAATTTGGCAAAACATATTTTTCATCAGAAATTGGAGAGCGATTTAAATGATGACATATGTAATAGATTTGCATATTTTCTGGAATAGATGTGCATGAAAATTGCAAATTAATTTCTTATTTTCTAAATGATGGGGAACATTTTTAGCTCGACTATTTGAAGAATAGTAGAGCTATTAGTATAGTATGGCGTCGGCGTCCAGTCAAAGTTTTTGGTTAAAGTTTTTTTTATTTTGTTGGTTAAAGTTTTTTTAATTTTGTTGGTTAAAGTTTTTGTAGTTTGTTCGTTAAAGTTTTGTTTGTTGGTCTGTTATGATAATTACATTCCTGAAGATTAGTCTTTGGATATATGGAAAAACCAAATAAAAGATTCTTTGCCTCTAAAGTATATTTAATAAGATGTCTTCGGTATCAAAAGATATAAGAAGATTAGTCTTGTGATGAATGGAAAAAAACAAATAAATTGTTCCTCATTTCTAAATAATATTTAATAAGATGTCTTGGGTATGGGTTTTTGGAGTAGTTTTTGGTTCGCATGCGTAGCATTATGCGAACCTATGTAATGGCGATTACGGCCGGCCGTCGGTTCCTGAGATTTCCTCAGAAATGTTATATTTCTTCAGAGTTTATCAGAAAAAGTTGAAGTTTCTTCAGATATCCTTATGGAAGGTTAGAATTTCCTTATAAAGTGTTAAAGTTTTTCAAAGATACTTAAGATAGGATTGAAGACAAGTTTCCTCAAAAGTCTACAATACATTTGATATTTTCTTAGAAGATAACTGTAAAATGATATAATTTTCCAATATCCTTCAGAGATCTTCAAGTCTCCCTTGGAGTACTTTAGATTTTAAATCCTTAAAGTTCTTCAAAATATTTGGGCACCAACAGTTGTATCAGGCATGATTTTTTAAACTCCACCTTTATTATGACTTGACCAGACTTTTTTATTTAATATACTTAGTCAGGGAGTGTGACGGGAGGGATGCCATGTGGGACATGGATGGGGGCCATGAAGGACATATGATTTAATATTTACCATATTGTATACACCAAGGGCTATATCAGGCATTATTATTTGACTCCACCTTTTTTTCTTATTCAACAACTCATTTGCATATAAGTTATTATATGAACTGACAGTTTAATACATAGTATGCTCAATCAGTGACTATGAAAGCTAGGATAAGACTTCTTATGGAGCTTATGAGATGTCATTTCAGACATTGGGTTGGGTGCCATGTGGGACTTGGGGTGGGATGCCATGTGGGACATGGGGTGGGATGCCATATGAAACAGGGTGGAATGCCACGTAGGTTATGTGGTGGAATGCCATGCAGGACATAGGGTGGATTGCCATGGAATGTCATGTGGGACAGGGGATGTCATGTGGGACATGGCAACCCACCCCATTTCAACAAGTCATTTGCATATAAGTTATTATATGAACTGACACTTTCATACATAGTATGCTCAATCAGGGACTGTGATAGCTAGGATGAGACTTCTTATGGAGCCTCTAGGATGTCATGTGGGACATGGGGTGGGATGCCATGTGGGACATAAAGTAGGATGTCATTGGGAGGGATACCATGTGGAACATATGGTGGAATGCCATGTGGAACATCAGGTGGGAAGCCACTGATGGGGGACACAGGGGGGATGCCATGTGGGACATAGGGAGGGATGTCAGGTGGTACATATGGTTGGATTAATGTGGGACATACATGTAGGATGGGATCCATGTGGGTCATAGCATGGGATGCTATGTGGGACATATGGTGGAATGCCATGTGAGACACTGTATAGTAGTTTGCCATGTGGGAGATATGGTGGAATGCCATGTGGGACAAGGCATGGGATGTCATGTGGGACATGAAGTGGGATGTCATTTGGTACATGGGATGTGGGATATAGGGTGGAATGCCATGTGGACATATGGTGGAATGCCATATGAGACACTGTATGGTGGTTTGCCATGTGGGAGATATGGTGGAATGCCATATGGGACAAGGCATGGGATGTCATGTGCGACATGAGGTGGGATGTCATTTGGTACATGGGATGTGGGACATGAGGTGGAATGCCATGTGGGTCATAGGATGGGATGCCCTGTGGGACATATGATGGAATGCCACGTGGGACATGGGATGTCATGTGGGACATGGGGTGGGATGCCATGTGGAAGATATGGTGGAATGCCATGTGGAACATCAGGTGGGAAGCCACTGATGGGGGACACAGGGGGGATGCCATGTGGGACATAGGGAGGGATGTCAGGTGGTACATATGGTTGGATTAATGTGGGACATACATGTAGGATGGGATCCATGTGGGTCATAGCATGGGATGCCATGTGGGACATATGGTGGAATGCCATGTGAGACACTGTATAGTAGTTTGCCATGTGGGAGATATGGTGGAATGCCATGTGGGACAAGGCATGGGATGTCATGTGGGACATGAAGTGGGATGTCATTTGGTACATGGGATGTGGGATATAGGGTGGAATGCCATGTGGGACATATGGTGGAATGCCATATGAGACACTGTATGGTGGTTTGCCATGTGGGAGATATGGTGGAATGCCATATGGGACAAGGCATGGGATGTCATGTGCGACATGAGGTGGGATGTCATTTGGTACATGGGATGTGGGACATGAGGTGGAATGCCATGTGGGTCATAGGATGGGATGCCCTGTGGGACATATGATGGAATGCCACGTGGGACATGGGATGTCATGTGGGACATGGGGTGGGATGCCATGTGGAAGATATGGTGGAATGCCATGTGGGATATGGGATTGGGTGATATGTGGGACTTAATGTGAGATGCCATTTTTATAATTGGCCAAGTCATATAATATGGGTGTCAGTTTGCATGGGCATGCGAACCATGACAGTATTTACCGTTCTAGTTTATCATAATAATGACATTCTTGAGTAGGAATCAAAATGTTTGTCTTGCCATGAGTAAAGAAGCAAGTAAAAGTTTCCAGGCTTTCAAAAAAATTTAAATTAGGGGTTTGGGAAATATAAACAATATGTGGAATGTGGTGTAGAAAAGAATTTGGATGAGGGTGGGATTTCATGTGCGACAAGGTGGAATTGTATGTATGGCAAGGTGGGGTGGGATGTAGGTCAGGATCGTTGGACAGGGTGGGTTGGCATGTTGGACAAGGTGGGTTGGCATCTTGGACAGGGTGGGTTGGCATGTTGAACAGGGTGGGTTTGGCATGTGGAACAGGGTGGGTTGGCATGCGGAACGGGGGGTTGGCATGTGTTGAACAGGGTGACTTGACATGTGTGACAGGGTTTAATGGCATGTGGGACATGTGGTGGGGTGTCATCTGGATTTCACTTGTGATGGCATGTGGGTCATGCATTTGGTAGAATGGTATACAGTATCTGGTTTTCAGGTGTGATTGCATGAAGTATAGGCATGGGATGATTTTTTAGACAGCTTGGGATGAAATGTGAGACAGGCTGGAATGTGCATTATTAGCAGTTAGGGGATTTGTATCGTTTCCAATGTTTAGTTTGTCATACGTTAAGCAATATTGTTTTGCATAATTTTGCTTTAAAGGAGACATCAAATCTACATAATCCTTATTTCATGTGATAGGAGTAAAAAAACAAATTTTCTGACCAAGTTTCATAACTCCCGAAGCAATCTAATACATTTTTTGTAATTATTAAAAACTTTATTACTACTACTTAATTGCACCATGGGAACTGCCATTTTTATTTCAAAACATGCAGATTATGATGTCATCAACCCAGCAGGATGTTGGAATGCTTTGTAATTCTTTATAATCTACCTCAAGTTTTCTAGCTGATGACAAACTTGTGTGAATTTATAAAGAAATACATTATAATCCTTATGTCCCTATTGGGGAAATTATGTCATCATGCACAATATTTCAATACAGAATTGAACAAAATGGTAGCCCCAATGTGTCGATTTCAAACATGAAGAACTTGAGATGGGAATAAGACTTTGACTTGCTGTGTTTGGCAGTTGGCTGAGGATGTTATCCTTTATCATATGAAATAATGATTGTATCAGACTTTAAGTCTCCTTTAATGTTATTTTTCATGCTGGATTTTGGCCATGGGGGGCAAGAGGGGAAAATTGGTCTTATGGGGGGAAAAGCCTAAAAATCAGACAAAATATGTCACTTTACAAAACGTTTTTTTGGGGGGGACAAGTGGGAAAAGTTCTCTCAATTTGCCATGCCCCTCCTTAGTGCACTCCATAGTGCACACAAAAAAAAAAAAAATTGGAAGTTGTATTACAATCCAGGATGTAGTTCTGGGAATGTGTAGGGGTTGGGGAGGATACAGATTGGATTTAAAAGAGAGAATGACATTCTTTTATTGACATTGGCAAGTCAGGGCCTCTCCTTTTTTTTTTTTTGTTCAATTGATAGAACTAAAAGATGTGTTACAGTTGTAAAGACTGCTAGCTTTTACTTGTTTTTGAGTTACTGAATAATGGTAACCTAGTGCTTTTTGGTGAGTATGTAAAGCATAATGCAAACTTATGTAATGGCGATTTTGTCCGGCTGGCCACAGTCCACAGTTTTTCCTGAGACTTTCTGAGAAATGTTAAAGTTTTTTTGAGATTTTCTCAGAAAATGTTCAAGTTTCTTCAGAATTCCTCAGAAAATATTCAAGTTTCTTCAGATATTCTCATTGAAAGCTGGAATTTCCTTACTAAATGTTAAAGTTTTTCAGACTCTTAAGACAGGTTGAAGACTAGTTTCTCTAAAAAGTCTACAAAACATTAGATATTTCCTTTGAAGATAAGTGTATGATGATATAATTTTCCAAAATTCTTGAGCGATCCTTAAGTGTCTCTCAAAACACTGGAGATCAAAACCCTTAATCTTCTTCAAAATATGTATCAGACATGATTATTAAACTTGGCCTTGTTTATTGTGCTCATTTGCATAAAGTTGCTACAGTATATGAACTGACAAGACTTTTACTTAAGATGCTCATTCAGGGACTGTGACAGGATGTGACTGCATATGGACATAGGGAGGGATGCCATATGGGCTATATCAGGCATGATTATTTGACTGCCTTTTTTTTCTTATTCAATAAGTCATTTGCATATAAGTTATTATATGGACTGACAGACTTTTATACATAGTGTGCTCAATCAGGGACTGTGATAGCTAGGACAAGACTTCTTATGGAGCCTTTGGGATGCCATGTGAGACATGAGGTGGGATGCCATGTGGAACAGGGTGGGATGCCATGTAGGATATATAATGGAATGCCATGCAGGACATAGGGTAGACTGCCATGGTATGGGATGTCATGTGGGACATGAAATGGTATGGGATGTCATGTAGGACATGGGGTGGGATGCCATGTGAGACATGAGGTGGGACACAGAGTGTGACATAGGTTGGGATGCCATGTGTGACATAGGGTAGGAGGCTATGTGGAACTTAGGTAGGAGGCCATAGGGACATGGGATGGTATGCCATGTGGTACATAAATTAGGATGTCATAGGGGGGGGGATACCATGTCGAACATATGGTGGGATCCAATGTGGGACAGGTGGTAAGCCACTGATATGGGACAAAAGGTGGGATGCCATGGAGGAAATAGGGAGGGATGCCATGTTGGACACAGGGAGGGATGCCATGTCGGACATCGGGAGGGATGCCATGTGGGACATAGGATGGGATCCATGTGGAACATATGGTATTATGCCATGTGGGTCATAGGGTGGGATGCCATGTGGGAGATATAGTGGAATGCTATGTGGGACATGGGATGCTATGTGGGACATGGGATGCTATGTGGGACATGGGATGCCATGTGGGACATGGGATGCCATGTGGGACATGGAATGCCATGTGGGACATGGGATGCCATGTGGGACATGGAATGCCATGTGGGACATGGGATGCCATGTAAGACATGGGATGCCATGTGGGACACGGGATGCCATGTGGGACATGGGATGCCATGTGGGACATGGGATGTCATGTGGGACATGGGATCCATGTGGAACATGGGGACATGGGATGACATGTGGGACTTGGAATGTCACGTGGGACATGGGATGCTATGTGGGTCATGGGATGCCACATGGGACAGGGATGCCACGTGGGACATGGAATGTCACGTGGGACATGAGGTGGGATGCCATGTGGAACAGGGTGGGATGCCATGTAGGATATATAATGGAATGCCATGCGGGACATAGGGTAGACTGCCATGGTATGGGATGTCATGTGGGACATGAAATGGTATGGGATGTCATGTAGGACATGGGGTGGGATGCCATGTGAGACATGAGGTGGGACACAGAGTGTGACATAGGTTGGGATGCCATGTGTGACATAGGGTAGGAGGCTATGTGGAACTTAGGTAGGAGGCCATAGGGACATGGGATGGTATGCCATGTGGTACATAAATTAGAGGATGTCATAGGGGATACCATGTCGAACATATGGTGGGATCAATGTGGGACAGGTGGTAAGCCACTGATATGGGACAAAAGGTGGGATGCCATGGAGGAAATAGGGAGGGATGCCATGTTGGACACAGGGAGGGATGCCATGTCGGACATCGGGAGGGATGCCATGTGGGACATAGGATGGGATCCATGTGGAACATATGGTATTATGCCATGTGGGTCATAGGGTGGGATGCCATGTGGGAGATATAGTGGAATGCTATGTGGGACATGGGATGCTATGTGGGACATGGGATGCTATGTGGGACATGGGATGCCATGTGGGACATGGGATGCCATGTGGGACATGGAATGCCATGTGGGACATGGGATGCCATGTGGGACATGGAATGCCATGTGGGACATGGGATGCCATGTAAGACATGGGATGCCATGTGGGACACGGGATGCCATGTGGGACACGGGATGCCATGTGGGACATGGGATGCCATGTGGGACATGGGATGCCATGTGGGACATGGGATGCCATGTGGGACATTGGGTGCCATGTGGGACATGGGATGCCATGTGGGACATGGGATGCCATGTGGACATGGGATGCCATGTGGGACATGGATGCCATGTGGGACATGGATGCCATGGGACATGGGATGCCATGTAAGACATGGATGCCATGTAAGACACGGGATGCCATGTGGGACACGGGATGCCATGTGGGACATGGGATGCCATGTGGGGCTTAGTGTGAGTGCCACTTTTATAATTGTCCGGGTCATATGATATGGGTGTCAATTTGCGTGGACATGCGAAACATGACGGTATTTGCTGTTGGAGTTTTTCTTAAAATATGTGGGAAAACTCAAAGATATTTTGAAGCTTGGAGCAAAATAAGAAAATTAACAAAGCAAATGAAAATGTAAGTGCACCATTCTCTAGCTTCAAATAGTCGAGCATACTGTCCTTCCGACAGTAATTTATGTTTTCAAATCTGTTCTTGTAACATTTGAATGATGAAAAATTGGTGAAATTTTCCAAGAAATACATAAAGATTAGTACAGGAAGTGCTGTGACGACACCATAATGATGACTTATCCTCAGTGCGAAAGTCATTTTTTACATGAAAGAATATTTTTTTATAAAATTTGGTAACTTCTTCTAGGAAAGATATCAACATG
>JAIGNY010000163.1:125000-130518 GCA_020152595.1 Chiridota heheva | reverse complement strand
TGAGTTACAATCTATGAAAGTTGAGAAACAAAATTATCAACAAACTTTGTGATATGCATAAAAAAACTGCTCAAAATCTCCATCATGTCTTTAACCAGATTGGGCATCGATCCCTAGCCTGCAAATTCTGTGCCCTCCTTGTGCTTTTTTCATATGCTGATTGATTTGCACGTTTCTTATTAACTGTCATGTCATTGCAAATCATGAAATATTTGTTCCAGGATATATATTTATAAGCCACGACCATCATGCATGATGCAGATCAATAAAATAGACATACCTATTGACAACACTAGCATGTGCACAATAATTAACAACATTATCATAACAAGTATGATGCAAAACAGACATACGGTTGCTCATGTATCACATTTGAAGAATTTTAGGTTAAGCCCCGCCTACTCATTAATATGCATGGTATCACCACCAAAAACCAATAACGCACATCCACAGACCATGGGATATCTGTATATCACATGACTTGAATTCAGGTTATCATTCTTTAAATACCGTGATTACAAGCTTTTTTTCAGCACAATCATATTAAGCCCCGCCCACTATGCATACAAATAAAATTCAATGTTTTTATACAATGAACATGTACACATTAGCAAACATAACTGTGCCAAATACAAAACAAAACATATATGTGGTTGTTAAAATATGAGCATTTCAATTTGTTTACATTAAGTCCAGTCTACTAATTAATATGCATGACATTACCACCTAAAACAATAAGGCACATCTACGGACCATGGGCTATCTGTGTATGACCTATGCCTTGAATCCAGTTTATCATTCTATAGATATCGTGTTTACAAGCTCTTTTCAGCAAAATCATATTATGCCCCACCCACTATGCATATTAATGATATTTAAAGTTTTTATACTATGAACATGTGCACAATAGTAAACATAACTGTACCAAATATGAAATAAATATATACACAGTTGTTAAAAAATAGGTTTTTCAAGATTTTTACATTAAGCCATGCCTACTAATTAATATGCATGACATCGCCACCAAAATCAATAGGGCACATCTATGGACCATACGCTGTAAGTATACCACATCTTATATAAATCCATGGTACCGTTCTTGAGAGATCGTGTTTACAAGCTGGCCATCACATACACACATACACCCAGACTGCACCCACACCCCCACACACGCCATCATGACCACATAGGTCCTGATGCAATCGCATCGGAACCAAAAATGAAAACTATATAATGTGGAGACTGCCAAAATGGACTTTCTTGGCATGGTAGTGTCCTCATTTGAGATAAATCCTGGCTACGGGCCTGATCTGTATACATATATCTCCTAATTTTAGTCTTTGAGGGTGATCAGAATGTCTTTTCAATTGATTAATGTGATCAGGGGTATGACTGATTAAAACACTGCCTGAATCAGCTACTCAATCTCAATCAATAAGTGATGGTAGCTAAGCTTAGGTATTTTACATCCCTATCTCAACATCTAAGAAGAGATGTCTGATAAACCAGTTGTGAAGCACATGGTATTGATCTTGGGACCTCTAGCCAAGCGATGTATGAATACCACGAAGAGGTCTGTGACGATGGCTGATTGAAAAACAATAACATCAGAAAATAGAGAGGCCTTCATATCAGATCCATGCTTAGTATGCATCACAACTTTGCATATTAAAAACTGCCAATATTCAAGAGGCCCCTTACAGAAAAAAAACTAGCTTGCAGTAAGCTTGGGACAAGCTAACATTTTAAGTTTGCACAAACTTGCTGCAACCTTGCTGTAACCTTGCAGCAAGCTAGTATTTGGGACAAATGCAAGCTTGCTAGCTTGTGCAAACTAACATTAGCTTGCGAAAGCTAGCAATGAATATTTGTTAGTTTGTGCAAGCTTGCAGAAAGTTTTTACCATGCTTCCAGAAAGGTTTTAACTATAGCTTGCCCAAGCTAACAGTTTGCATGTGTCCCAAATACTAACTTGCAGCAAGCTTGCAGCAAGTTTGCACAACTTAAAAAAGTTAGCTTACTGCAAGCTAGTGGCAACCTAATTTTTCTGTAAGGGGCTGTAAAGCTGTAAATTTTTAACCTGATGTCAAGGGAAGTTTTTGCATTTTCATAAGTTTTAATGCATTTTTAAGCAAGTATCATGCAGTTCGGGAGCAACCTGAAAAACTGGGTACTTTAAAATACCCAAAAAATTGGATACTTTTGTGTATTACGTCATCGCATGAGCCTACACATTTGACTAGCCCACATTAAACATATGGAGTTTCTAATTTTCCGCTCTGGATTGTCCACAATTTCATAAGATATCCTGAAATTTTGGAGACCGATAGTAAATAGATATTAAAAACTTTTTGCCGCTGCTTTTTGAAATTCATTGTCACCTTTTTGAGAAAATGAACAAAACAGACTGCCTATGATCTGTTTGATTGATTTTCTCAAAAAAGCAACAATGAATTTCAAAAAACAGCAGCAAAAAGTTTTGAATATTTATTTACTAGCAGTCCTAAAAATTTCAGGATATCTATTAGAATTTTGGACAATCCGGAGCGGAAAATGAGAAACCCCATATGTTTTATCCAGAGCGGAAAATGAGAAACCCCATATGTTTAGTGTGGGTTCGTCAAATGCGTGGGCGCATGCGATGACGTAATATATAAAAGTACCCAATTTTTTGGGTTTTTCAAAGTACCCGGTTTTTCGGGTTGCTCCTGAACTGTTATGGTTGTGTCTTTTGAGCCACATATAAATTCCTCTAAATGTGACAATATTCAATTTCAATCTATTTGATCACCCTGTGCACACCAGGGGTCAAAATTCAATTTTTTGCCACTGTTCCACAGAACAGTATTTTCTCAAATAATACCGTTCCGATCAAATTTCACTATTCCAACTTTTTGCCAATAACGGGACAATTTTCTTTCTTCAAAATGGGCCTAATTTACAATTACTTTATTGGTCGATATGTGCAAATATTTATGTCAGTTATTAGTATTACATGTAAAGTACATGGTGTATAATCCAGTTGCGTACAGTCATACACGTGCAAGCAGCCTTGCGTATGTGTGTTCACGATTAATTGTGCTGGAAATTGTAAGCAAGGTGGGAAAAGTTTTTTCTTTCTGAAAGAATTTCTTTTAAATGATAATCTTGTTTGACAACATGCACTTTTTTGCATCAGAATCATTGATACCACATGCTTGTGAAAAGAACACTGTTCCACTGGAACAGTGATGTTTAAAATCCACTGTTCCTGCATAAAAAGCACTGGCAAATTCGACCCATACACATCTCTCATATATATGAGTACACCAAAAATAATCTTTGTTTCTAGTAGCTGCGATGTACACTCAAACTTCCAGCTCTTACAACGAACGATTACACTGAAATGTACACCTGCAACTTACATCAGCAATATAACACCTTTCTCTTTTCTACTAATTCAGTTACCAATTCTAGAAATGAATAAATTGGAATAAATTAAACCCTCAAAAACTGATCACAGGGTACAATAACAATACCGTGATACTAAAACCCTAGCACTGAATTATTTTGTAACAAGATGCCAATATTTGCAGCAGCATGGCGTATTCCTATACAAGTATAATAAAACAATTACATAATGTATCAGGGAATAACAGGTGCACAAATAATTATGTCAATGCAAATGAACTCTTATGTTACTTTGTTAATGGGTAATTGCACTTAATTGTAGGAGACATATGTTTAAAACTTTGATATCCCATATCAAAATATGAGAGGTATCCCTGCAAGACCTACATGTATGATAGTTTGGGGACGAGAGAGATATAACACAATGAGGTGTACTCAAGTAACCCGTCCCAAAGAGTTCGATATTGGGTACAATATGCAACAGAGCTTGAACTACATTTTGTCTTTCTTTTATTGTTTCAATTTAAATAAAATTGAATGCTTTATCAGGGCATATAGAGACATCATTTACAGGATAAGAAAATTAAAGAAGAAAAGAAAGCTAAAAAGTAATAAGAGAGCCAAAAGAAAAAAAACATCAAATTGCATACTAGTTCTATCCTTTTTTTCTTATCACAAATCTCAGTCAGATTCAAAAGTACTTCTTCCAAAGTTTAAATTGGTCATGGTCACAGGCAGCTGTAGAGGATTTTAGTTGGAGGGATAAAATATGAACATCCTTTTAATTATACACTAAGAAATCTGTGGTGGCAAGTGCCCCCACACCCCTTTGTTCTAATGGCAAGTCACCCATATGACTACAGATGAGGAAGATGTAAAAGTAATGATAAACTGGCAGTGCACTGCATGGCATTTCAACTGATGATATCAGAAATTTGCATATATTCTAAGTAATTATCAGTATATGCCTAAAAACTTAAAAGCTGCAAAATGGATATTGATATTTAATGACATCAATGCAATATTTTGACATGATTTTGTTTAATAATATAACTTTATTGTCTTTCCTGTAATATTATCAAAATTCTGCAGAAATTTGCTGAAAAGCTGAAAGTACTATATATATATATATATATATATATATATATATATATATATATATATATATCTATCTATCTATCTATCTATATCTATATATATCTCTATCTCTCTCTCTCTCTCTCTCTCTCTCTCTCTCTCTCTCTCTCTATATATATATATATATATATATATATATATATATATATATATCTCTCTCTTGATATATATATATATATGTATGTATTTATATATATATATATATATATATATATATATATATATATATATATATATATATATATATAAAAACAAAATAGTAAAAATGACAATGTCTCTAGCCAACAGATTATTTTATAAACCAAATATTTCGAAAACTCCTGTTTCCTTCTTCAGTGGTATGAAGTTAAATGACGCTAGAAGATAACAGCGACGATAGCTTGCGTTAGCACATTTCAAAGAGCGCCAAAATCATGCACGTAAAATAGTAGGCTAAAGGAAAAGCGGCAAGAGAAAAAGACACAAAACCAAAAAACAAAAACCGGCGCCAAAATGCGCTGAGGCACAAAAACAAGAGAAGGACTAATGAGACGAAGTGAAAGTGGAAACATTTTCCCTAAAAACAGAAAAAGGAGAAAGATAAGACAGGTCTTTATTAAGTCCATGGATGTGGCTCTTAGTTTTAATCATAAACACATCACGCAGTAAACCACGTTAGAAGAATCACAGGAAAAAGTTCCCGGTTTGATCACGTTATTCCTCGGGAGAGATACCGTCTCATCCGTGACTATGTGCATGCAGATTTGACAACGCGGCTTCCTGCAGGGTTTATTGCCTCGCCCAGGCATCCTGCGCGATATGTTGGAACGTACCAACAAATTCCTAAGACTCGGCGGCTGCTTTAGTGCCACAACCGGTGGTGCAGAGAAAATTCCTCCGACCTCCGGAAATTTCTTACATTGGTGAGACTGGAACCTCTTTCCGATTGAGGTTCAATAACCACAAGCAGTCTATTCGCGATTTCGATGGTGACAGTGAGGGTTATCCCGTG
>JAIGNY010000163.1:0-120000 GCA_020152595.1 Chiridota heheva | reverse complement strand
TTAAAACTTTGTTACTCATCAGGTGCTTTTGGAATATGTTAAACTTTTCTGATAAATAAAAATTCTCTTCTTGTCCATATACCTGAAGTATTTCCAGATTATCCTTCTTTCCTTTAATACAAAACCGCTTGAAAATCTTGTTGGGTAATCAGTTAATCTGACTTCTCACTTGAATATGATAGAAATACATACCAGTTGATTTCAAATACCTTTTCATTTTCTTCACAAAGATAAAAAAAACGCTTCACCAGAAATCAAGTGAGCCTATAGCTGTCACTCTCAACTGCACAAGAAATGATAATCTAGATAAATTACAAATCTACCTTTCACAAAAGTGCAGTTACTAGCAAGCGTTTAACTTAGGTAATTTAACCTGACAACTGTACTCTTCCACAGCACCATCAAAACTTACGGAAAACTGTAAAACATGTTACAAAATGTAACCTTTTAAAATATTTATGATTTAAAAATATCATGGAATCTATAGCTACATGATGGGCTATTTTCATATTAATTTTGAACTACAAATACAAAATATGTTTTTCTGCAAATGCACAGAGCATTGGCCATTCCTTAAATGAAGGCACTCATGAAATGCTAAACTCAAAACATTTTTGAAGCTGAGGACTTCTTATCTTCTTACAGCTTTTACAGAATCGGTATAATGTATTGAAGGAAAATGTTACATACACAATCACGTCTAATTGTGTAATAAAGTTGAAAAACACCCAAAAGGAAGTTAAATCAAACACTACTCTGGAACCTAGCTGCAACAAACATCCCTTACAGAAATTTTAGCTTGCAACATGCTTGCAACAAGCTCCAATTTTTAGCTTGTGCAAGCATCCTGCAAGCTTGCTGCAAGCTAACATTAGCTTGCACAAACGAGCATGAAATATTTGTTAGCTTGTGCAAGATTGCAAACCATTTTTGCTAGCTTGTGCAAGCCTGCAGATAGTTTTTGCTAGCTTGCAAAAGCTAATTTGTTCCAAATACTAGCTTGCACCAGGCTTGCAGCATGCTCACGCAAGCTCAAAATATTAGCCTGTCGCAAGCGTGCTGCAAGCGTGCTGCAAGCGTGCTGCAAGCTGCTGCAAGCTTGATGCAAGCTAATACTTGTTGCAAGCTGTTGCTGCAAGCATGGATTGCCAAGCTTGCTGCAAGCAACCACAAAATCAAGCTTGCTGCAAGCTTGCTGCAAGCTAATATTTCTGTAAGGGATGCCCAACCACAAAATCATGGTCTTTATTGAGATCTTTTACACTTGCAGATGAAAAGTCAATATTTTGAAATTAAAAGTACAAAAACCTGCTTGTACCTTTGTGTTTGTAAACTATAGGTAACAAAAATCAATCCATGTACAAAGCTTTTTACAACAGATGGCAAACATATTAAATGATTAAACAAACTTTCTTAATAATGCAAAGCCTTTTTTTCTTTAAATGGTATTATTGTCTATAAAATGTTTCTTACACTTTCAGAGGGAATTGATTTCCGGAAAACTTTAATTGGAAATTGAATGACTCGAAGATAACTATGAATATTTGAATAGCTGTAGAAGTAAGCATGTATCCCAAAGGATTATATACTTGATTAAGAGTTTTTATATATTTGAAGGTTGTTTAGCAAATTAACAACTCTGACATTTCCATTGGGGTAAGGATGTGAGCATACAAGAGAGTAAATTAAGGCAAAATCTTTACATTTTAAAACCTGTCAAAAGGTTTGTCCTGGTCCAAGCCCCTAATGGGACATCTCCCATGGAGAGAAAGAATTACACATCCCCCGATCAGCAGAGGGTACCAGACTGTCAGTAAAATCCATCTGCAAATTCTTTCATAACAAATGAAGTTACAATATATTTTCTCTATTTTAACTCTTGAGTATCAATTTTCAACTCACTTTCAATTTCATCACCATTTATTAGTCATCTTTTCATTATTTACAATTTACATTTATGTATACATATTTACAGAGACAATAGAGTTAAACATAGAGAAATGCAGAATTTATATACATTCAGAATGGTATGAAAAGTTAGTAAGGGAAATGCACGAGAAGTTCATAAGAAATTATAATTGTGTTTCCCTGCAAGAAAAGTTATACAAAAAATTGTTTAAAGCAAAAGTTACAGGAAACCCCCCCACCCCCACCCACCCCCACCCACCCCCACTCCACCCCCACCCTCCAAAAAAAAAAGAAGATATCTAAGTTTTATATAATGAGTATTTTTGCAGTAAGACAACATACTTTTAAAGTTTTGAGGAGGATAATTGTTTAAATTAATGAAAAAATACTAATCTGATACCTATGCAAGTCAAATAAATTCAAACATTTAAGATTTAAATAAAGAAGTGGGGCGTGGGAAATGAAATCTTTATTTGAGATAAGACGAAAAGCTTTATCCTGTAGTACAAGAAGATGATTTGTTTGTTTGATGAAGGCTTAACGGCACCATGACAACGAGGGTCAAATTGTGCCTGAGACGTCAGATCATTCTAGAGGTAGGAAGAAAAGGAAACAGGGGGAGATTGAGAAAAATACAAGAACAAAATGTCAGAAAGCTGTGATCAAGAGAGGAGGTGCATGCGTGAAAAAAACAAAGTAGAGAGAGGGGGTGCACGAGAATTAATATGGTTGTAGAAGGAAGCATGATGAAGGAAGGAGATAATTTTATCCATAGGGTTTTTCTGAAAGAACTAAGCAATTGAGTTGTGGGGAGCAATGGAAGCTCTGGGAAGGTTGTACAGGGGGCAAGCGAGAAGAACGTGATGGACTGTGAGGGTGCAATGGCAATTGTTGTAGAGGGGTTGGGGGAGCCAATAAGAAGGTGGGAGTGAGTGAGGTGGGTGTAACCTATTCTAAGACGGGTAATACGAACGTTGTCGATACGAGAGAGGTTGCTGATAGTGGGTTTGACCGGAATGGTGGGTTGGACAACGTGGAGTTTCTTATCAATTTGGAAGTTCCATGAGGTTTGCCAGCGGTCACGAACAAGGGAAAGCGATAAGCGGTTTGATGTCAGAAAGGGTTTTTAGTCTTGTGACATGATGTAAGTTCCACCCCAAGCAATATTACAGTAAGAAAGGTATGGGAGGATAAGCACAATATACTGCCTTTAATATGTACATGTGAAAAGGCAAGATGATTTTTTTAAATTTTCTAAGAATACCTACAGCTTTAGATACTTTTTGAGAAATATGATAAATACGTTCCTACCAGGTTAAAACCTTGTCAAGAAATAAACCTACAAATCTAACAGTATTTGAAAAAGGAATTTTCGAGGTATTAAAGCAAACTGATTTCTTAACATTTTCATATATAGTGTTCATTCCAAAATGCAGATCTGAAATCAAATGGCAAAATCCTAGTATAGTAGTAAATTGCTATCATCAAAAGCCAATCAGCACCATGATGTGAGAGATTTAATGACGGTCAAGCTATTTTCTATAGCAAGGGTTCTTAAATTAAAATATGCAAAGGGCCATCATTTCACAACAGCTTCAGGCCTTGGGCCAATAGTGTGGCAAAACCAGCATCATGTGACAAACAAAACCCATCAAAACAACCCCTGATTACAAACAAGTTGAGAGCGTGCACGATTAGAAGAATGCACGCTAGATATTGCCGGTTCTCTTATCCACCTTCCTTTGACAAGCCGCGAGACTAATTTATAGCAGAACTAAATATAACATTTTATTTGATAAGCCCCGATGTTTTAGTGAGCTGATCTGCCTAGGAAAAAAACAAAATAAACGAGTATTATGCGATTTTTACCGATCTCATTTGGATTGATCTTACATGCAATGCACTGTCATGCAATGCACTGTATTGCATTATATAATGACTATTGTTCGCGGGCCAGATTGGATTGTCTGGTGGGCCAGATTTGGCCCGCAACCCGCCTATTAGGAATTGCCGTTCTATAGAGTCAAGATTCCCTAGCTGCTGAAAATCTCTATGTGATTAGTTTCCAATTTTCCCTCAGATGAACTCTTAATTAGTTTGGTCATTTTATTTTTTGATGACATATATTAAATATCACTCTTTTTAAATTTTGCCAGCCTCTTATGTTATTTTAATAGGGCTTCATGTATTCCCACTGCAAATTATCTCTGAAATATTTGAGACAAAAAGGTGTTAATCATATTTTGGTTGATAAAAATCTATAGGCGTATCTACTGTTACATAAATAATGAAACCCAAGGCAAGAATTATATTTAGGTGTTAACAAATCATAGATCTTCAAACTTTTGTCAGTGAGCCTTATTGTATGCCCAGTACTGCACTGTAGGTCAGCATTCAGGGAAGGTCTATTATTTGGTATAGCTAAACCAGCAAATAGTTAAAGGTAGCATACAGTAATAGGCTCTCTGAACCCCACAGAGTTTTAAATCTAGAGAAATGACACTAACATGCACTATAGGTATTCTTTTACTCATTTATAATTCAAATTGATTGATTGACTGACTGACTGACTTACTGACCAACCGACCGGCTGGCAGAGTGATGACTGATTGATTGATTTATTCCCTTACAGAAATTTTAGAATGCTGCAAGCTAGTATTTGGAACAAATACTGGCTTGAGCAAGCTAGCATTAGCTTGCTCAAGTAAGCGTAAAATATTTGTTAGCTTGCGGAAGCTTGCAGATAGTTTTTGCTAGCTCTCGCAAACTAGTTTGTTCCAAATACTAGCTTGCAGCACATTTGCACAAGCTAAAAATTGTTAGCTTGTTGCAAGCGCACTGCAAGCATGCTGCAACATCATCATCATCATCACCACCATCACCATCATCATCATCATCATCATTTATTTATCCTTTTTTATCAATGGGGAGGAGGGTGGGGCAGGTGAGGAGAAGCAGTGTGTTAAACCTAAACTAGATTTGTGTAGGTCAGTCAATCTTTGCATGGGTAACTGAATTTTCTACAATTCTAGTGGATTGATAATGAAACTAATACAATCAGGTGATCATGCAATATAGTCCAATTAATGAAAAAATTAATCACAAAGCTTGATTTGTTACACATATTTCAAGCCAGAACTGTCAGCTCTGAACAAAAAAATGGATATATAGCACAGGATAGCATCAAATAACAACAAATATCAACAAAACAATGGGAGGGAGGAAGGGGGTGTCCAGTTTTTAAATGAATTCAAAATTGATCATATTACATCTTAGCATTCATACCATGAATCAAGTCTTGTTCCATGCCAATTTTGTTCTCCAGATATAGAAATTCTAGATAATTCAGCATTTTGGACGATACACAGAGAACCTAGATAATTCAGCACGCATTGAGCAATATTTGAATTTAGGAGGGAGCTATACTGTTCTTTGACTTTGATCAAACAAATTTAATGGCAAATTTGCTCTTTGGTTTAATATCCTGCAATTAAATCTCATCACATGCATCCACTCAATGATTGGCGGAATTTCACATTGAGAAGTGATCTTCACGGTATTGGTTTGTCTACTAGTGGATGCATGGTCACCTACTGTGCAATTACTTATTGAGAATAATAATTGAATATAATCTTTAAATTTTAAAAATAGCAAGTTTTCTTTGAGTTAGAACTGTTCAAAGTTTGATGATGAATGCAAAAATTGTTGTGTATGAAAACTACAGAAGGCACACAGCTGAAGACCTTGTCTTTCAGCTTCTTTTTTTTTTTTTTTTTTTTTAAATGTTTCAAGAACTGCTAATTATTATAGCACAAATTTGTAACAAAGCCATGAAGTAAAATTATTCAAAAGTTATGAAATGATCTATTTTTAATGATTTGGATGGCAATTCTTGGTATTCCCTCCTATGCTAAAACATTTCAGCATATTGTTTCTGCAGGTCCAAAAACATTTAAGGCCTCATTTACACATCCCTCTAAACATTTCCCCCCTTTTTTTTAATATGGAGAGTTTTGAAGATTTACATACAATTTCTAATTTAAACTTTTTTCATTAATGATTTATACAAAGTACAGATGGAGGGAATTAGAACAGATCCATATTTAAACAAGAGAAGTAAAGCAAATACTTGTCAAAATTGAAAATTGAACAATAAAGAAACTAAAATGATCAACAAAATCTAACAAAATCAAAACAAAACTTGGTGGTCTACCTCACAAAGTAATGAAGTGTTTTAATTTAAAGCAATTATCATCTGAATTAAATAAAACTGGGTCGAATTTCAATACATTTTCGAATTGGAAGTAAGGAAAAATATTTACTACTTTTTAATTAGGACAGTGGTTTTGCAATTTCACAGAACAGAATGAAATTTGTCTAATTACTCTATTCAACCTGTTCTCATTTAACAAATCTGCAAATGAAAAGTTTCCATTAAAAATCCCACTTTCAATAAACTAAACCAATTTTCAACAGGCCTGCACGGCCACCTTGAAAATTAAAGTACCATACTTTTGTTTTTCATGGTAATGGTGTGGTTAACACGTTTCCTGACCTTGTGTTGCAATTGGCATATGAAAGTAATTAAGCTGAGCAATAATATAGCCAGCATATAAAACAATAAAATTTCATACTTTCCCGGAAAAGTGTTTATATAAAAGTTGTTTGATTATTCCTTTCAAATTCTGGGTAAGAACCATATATTTTTGAATAGGCCTATAGTACTAGGAAGCACCTCTAATATAATAAAGTTTATTGTGAATAGGTACTTAATCACCTGAACCCTCGTTGTACAGCTTCCCCTCTAGCCCTCTCCCCCACCTTTCACAATTCCATATCTAATACAGTTAAAACATATTTGAAATTACATTTGAATATTATATCTACTTATTTTTGACACACCCAACACAGAATCTTAATTTCATATTGTTTTTAACACAATATTTTATACAATTTGATTACTGTAGTCAGGATGTTTTACCCTTTTCTATTCTCCTATCATCTACCCCTACCCTGCAAAACATACAAATTCTACCTCCTCTACAATTATACTCCTTTATTTACCATACCTATAGCTGCATGAACTGGAATCAGCTTGCAGTTAATTGCATGTATTGGAATATTTCTGACTCATTTTACTCTTACTTTACACTTCACTTTACCTTTACTTTTTCTTTCTTTTTAGTTTAACTCTTACCATGGAGCTATTAACCAAAATTTCAGTTAATAGCTGCATGCTTTTACACAACCAGCAAAATGAAATCATATTTTGTTTATCAGCTGCAAAATATTACATCAATGAAAAACGCCCTTCATGGATTCTTCGACTGAAGTGCAAAAATGACATGTATAAATGAGTCCCATTTTCTCACCAAGTCTAAAAATGGAAACTTTCTACATTCTATAAAAGTATAATTAACTATGCACTATAGAAGATAGGGCAGTTGAACTTACTGGAAAATGTACTAATAATACACACATCAAATATAGCGTAACACACACTAATTTGCATAGTGCTGAAATGTATTTTAATATACTTAATGCACAGCTCTATGTGCTTTATTTGCATCAATATTCAGAGACAACATAACACTGGGAATACACAGTCATGGGATGTAACCAGCCTTTTGGATTGGGGGGTGGTAAAATGAAAAATGAAAAAATTATTAATTGCATAAATTTTTCTCTCTAATTTGTTTTCTCTCCAAAATTGTGTCAAAAAAAGTCAATGCAAAAAAATAATAATAACCTTTTAGCAAAATTTCTAAACCATTTTACCTTTTGGGGAGCCGTTGGGGTCAAACAACCAGGTCAACCCCCCCCCACCCCTCCCTTCTCTGGCTACATCCATGGAATCAAGGGCGTAAGCTTTCTGAATTCACTACGTATCTACTTGTGAAAGAATAATTAAATGGCTCACGGCTTTTATAAATATGTCATACTCAAAGCTGCATTTTGGTTTTCAAACAGTTTTTGAATACGCAATACAGCTTAAAAAGCAAACAACTATTAAGAATCTCCATAGACAATGAATGCAATCATCCATTGTAGTACATGAAGCAAAAAATTGTCCACAGAATTGATAATCAGCATCCATTTTTGTCATTAAAAAATGAGATTTATAAAAGCGAAAAGCAAATTTACAAAACAAAAGAAAGCAAACAATAACCATCGCCATGACAACAGCAAAAATACTCACACAAGTTTTTTCCTGTCCCTGGACGTTAAAGTACTTTTCTTCTCTTTTTCCTGAAATCGCTGCCTAGGGTGAGAAAAAATGTGTGTGAAAATTATTTTAAAAAGGTGAAAGACTGGAGATAATAAAGCAAGTTCAATGATAGTACCACCATTATATACAATCAAAGAGCTTTATATTCACACAGCAAGACATCTTATTATGAGCTGAGTATACGGTTAACCTTATTCCTCTAATTATGACTAAAAGTTCGCAACACACTGAATCTGATCCACAATTGTTGGAGTTAGGGCAAATGCACAATCATTAAGTACAGTTTTTTGGAGAGATTCAGTATCTTTCAGTTCAGCAGGAATTAAGTGAGTTTCAGGTGAGTGTGGCAATGACAGGAAAAGAAAGTGAGTCAAATGCAAGGGTGACAGAAGGAAGTCGGGAGCAACGGGGGCAGAAAATAAAGTGAGGGCACTTTTTTGACAGTAAATGAGGGGCACTTTCATTTAAAAATAAGAACTATCGGAAGGACAGTAGGCTCGACTATTCAAAGCTAGTATAGAGAATGGGCTTATTGAGGGAAGTATATTCAGAAATAGGGTAGCAGGGGAATATGATTTCAAATTACTTGAACTTTAAAAGATCTGGAAAGATGCACTTACATTTTCATTAGCTTTGTTAATTTCCACAACATTTAACTACAAGCTTCAAAATATCTTTGAGTTTTCATAGAGATATTTTAAGACAAAAAAAAGCCTCAAGGCTACCTTACCCATGCAGTAAGTCAGAAAACATGTAAAAGCTAGCAGTCTATATGACCATAATACTTCTTTTACTTTTATCAATTGAACAATAAAGAAAGGAGAGGCCTTAACTTGCCAATGTCAATGAAAGAATGTCATTAAGCCCACTTTCCAACCTGTACCCTCCCCCAACCACTACACATTCCCAGAACTACATCCTAGATTGTTATACAACTTCCAATTTAAGGAAATATGTGTGTCAAGCAAAGTCAAGCAACATGTAAAATGTACAATAAAATTAAAGCAAAATTATGCAAAACAATATTGCTTAACGTATGACAAACAACACGTTGGAAACAATACAAATCCCCTCACCACTAATGATGCATATTCCAGACTGTCCGACATTCCTGCATCCCAACCTGTTCCAAATGTCATCCCACAACTATACTCCATGCAAAATATATTTTGGATCTCAGGTCAAACATTTTGCAGCAAAGTCTATTTTTATGCAAATAACCTAATTAATATGCACACTATACCTCACCGTTAATTAAGTGTGAACAATGCTCTTCACAGATACTGTATGATCATTTGTTTAAACAAAATCACCACACACAACTTTAAATTCAAGAGATACCACAGATACAAATATTCATTGTTATGCAAATAGTTTATTTAGTACGCATACACAACAACAACAACCCCCTCCCTTTAATCATGCTCAACTGATTAGTACCAATGTCCTCTACCACTAAACCAATTTATTATCTCAGGTTAATTATCTTGTACGAAAGTCTATTGTTATGCAAATAACCTTAATTAATATGCACATTACACCTCACCATTAAGTGTAGACAATGCTCTTCACATATATGATCATTTGTGTAAACAAAATCCCCACTCCCACTGTAATTTGAGACATGTCACAGATACAAACATTTTCTTTGTTATGCAAAAATGCTAATTAGTATGAACACACAACCCCCATTCATGCTTATTTGAACAGTACCCATGTCCTCTACCCCTGTGCCAAATTACATGAATGTATACCATTCATAACTTTAACTTATGAGCTCATGTTAAACATTTTGTACAAGTCTATTAATATGTAAATAACCTAATTAATATGAACACTTCACCTCACCATTAAATGTAGACAATATTCTTCACATATATGATCATTTGTGCAAACAAATCTCCACATCCACTTTAATTTAAGAGATGTCATAGATACAAATATTTTCTTTGTTATGCAAATAGGCTAATTAGTATGCACACACAACCCCTAATCATGCTCACTTGAACAGTACCCCTTAACCCTCACGAAATTGTTAGAGCCGATTCGGGCAATACATGAAGCCTAAAATTGAGAATCCGTTTCAGGGCCGAAGATAATGCTCAAATGTCTGGGCTTAATTCATGACATTGGAGCATGACATGAGGCCGACATTCAAACACAACATGAGGCCGATTTTTGAACAAGACATTAAACTGACATGAGGCCAACATTCAAGCACAACATGCGGCCGATTTTTGAACACAACATGAACCCTACATTCAATGTCGGGCTTATTACAGAGGCCAAATATTTAAATGAGCATGACATGAGGCCGACATACAAACACAGTATGAGGCCGACATTGAAGCACAACATGGGCCCAACATTCAATGTCGGGGCTTAATACTGAGGCTAAATATTTAAATGAGCATGACATGAGCCCGACACTGCAGGGGCCTGATATCAGGCTGACATTCTGGCTAAATATTTAAATGAGCATGACATGAGGCTGACACTGGATGAAGACATAAGCTTGAAATAGAGGCTGACCATCAGTATGGAGCACAGAACATGGAAACGACACTATTGCACTCTCTAGAAACTTTTAAAATGGAGACAGAGAAATTAAATTTTCAAAAATCAACTGTATATTTCAAATTCTGATCATATTGAAAGACAATAGTAAAATGTGAAAATGAATAAATGACCATTAAAAATTAATGTATCAAAACACTTATAAAAAAAAGTTATCACAAAATACATAAAAAGATAATGCATACTTATACATAATTTTTTGGTCCAATCAGAACCAAAAGATTTTGTGGTTGCAATGCTTTTTTTCCATAAGCTGATTGATTTGCAAGTTTTGTATCAACTGTCATGTCATTGTATTTGTTCCATATTTATTCATAAACCATACCTAGCATGCAAATCAATACAAACAGAACCTATTGACAACATTAGCATGTGCACAATAATTAACAACATTATCATAGAAGTATGTTGCACAAGCAGTATGCTCATTTATCTTATTTCAAGAATTTTAAAGCCCTGTTAACTCATTAATATTAATGACATATCTACCACAACTGTAGGACATATGTACATACCATGTACCACATTTTGTCAAAGTCCGATATATACTGTTAATGAGATATGGTTTTAACTTAAGCCATACTCAGCATGCAAATCAATACAAATAGAACCTTTTGATAAAATTAGCGTGTGCATACCCCAATGAATTTAAACCTAGAAAACTTAGGTTTTCCATGGAATAAAAGCCTGGAAAGCTTAGATTTTATCCTGGGAAATCCAGGGTTTTCCCCTCAAAAATCCTAGTTCTCCTGGCTGATAAAAAGCTAAGATGAGACAGAAAAAGCCCATTATACAAAAACCCAGGAATCCCTTAACAGAAAGAACAGCCTGGAAAAGCCTGGTATGCCTGATCCTAAGAAGTCCAGGTTTTTTTTTATTGAATGTAACTCAGATAGGAACTTCAAGCCTGCTTCCCCTAACTCATGAAGAGCCAAGATAAGACAGGAAAAGTGCAGAATACAAAAATGCAGTAACACCCTGGAAAAGCCTGGAATGCTTTAAGAGAAGAGAAGCCTGGTTGCCATCCTTCTTATATATATATATATATATATATATATATATATATATATATATATATATATATATATATATATATATATATATATATATATATATATAAATATAAATATATATATATTTATAAATATATATATATATATATATATATATATATATATATATATATATATATATATATATATATATATATATATATATATATATATATATATATATATATATATATATATATATATATATATATATATATATATATATATATATATATATATATGTATAGATATATATATATATATATATATATATATACATATATATATATATATATATATATATATATATATATATATATATATATATATATATATATATATAGATATATATATATATCTAGATATAGATATAGATATGTATATATATATATATATATATATGTATATATATATATATATATATATATATATATATATATATATATATATATATATATATATATATAGATCTAGATATAGATATAGATATGTATATATATATATATATATATTTAAATATATATACATATAGATATGTATATATATATATATATATATAAATATATATATATATATATATATATATATATATATATATATATATATATATATATATATATATATATATATATATATATATATTTTGCCTCAATATAGTGCTGCTTCAGGAAGATTTGTCTACTCACCCAACAAAATACTATTACACTAAAAGAAACTGCAAACTGAAAACAAATGTAAATATAAATTCAAAAACAATTGATCAAAATGTAAAGTTTCAAAACAGATCGATCAATACCGGTATGTAATTTCAATTATTTTTTGATGATGGCATCTTTTCTGTTTTTTTTTTATTATAGCAGATCCCTCAGCTTGCCTCTGCACTGTGTAATCGCTGTGTTGTACAAGTACTTTTGCACCCGAAGACCTAAAAAGAAGAAAAAAAGGACGCAATACTTATTATTTGTTTCACGTTGGTAGGTGGGTAGGAAACTGTTTACAATTTTTTCCAAATCCCGGAAGCAACTTTTAAGGCCTAGTTAACTAAGGACCAATTGCTTGCTGTAACCAATCCTCGCTTTTAAGGATGAATACAGTAGGTAATTTTTTGACAATTAAGTTTATATTGGGTAAAGAAAAATTACTTCTACTGTAATAGGTTTATACCATTAGTTTTACAAAGTAATTAGGGAAAGAACATCTGTTGAGGGATTAGTACAGGGATTAAGTAAATTCTTAAGATATGAACAAGGACTTCAAAAGAAACAAAATGAAAAAGAATTGAAAAATAGTATTCCGTTAAGGAGATTAAGTTTAAAGTTCTGTATCATCAGTAGAAACTAATGAAATTATACTACTTGCAATCCCACATTCTCAGATTCCTCAGCATTATGTACGTATTCTATCATATTTTGTTGTGTGATTTGGTGGCGTAAAAGCCATTTGGTATGTGAGTAAAGTAGTGAAATAGAATTTATCAAGGAAATAATATAATTTAACAGCTTTTTTTAAGAAAGTTCAAGGGAAAATAATTCAACACTAAAAGAGTTTAAAAGAATGTGAAGGTGAGGAGCCTAACCTTCCATAGTCAACTCACTACACCACTCATTTACAGATAAGAAAGAGTTTTCAACTTGAATATATCCTAACAAAATAAAACAAAACAAAAACAGAATGATATTGAATTATATAGTTTCTTCACATTTTGTTCTATTAAAATCTTTTTTTATTAAAATAATTTAAATAAACTTGCATGATAACAGCCAATTTTGGGTGGTTGGCCCTACAACAATCATTTCATCATATCAAAATTTCCAATCAAATTTTGACCAAGTGACAATAGCATGACAGCTATTCAATTTAAATTGGACTAAAATCAGATCTAATTTAACACTGCTGTGTAATGTGGCACACAAACTCACAGCTTGCACATTTAATTTGATGGATAAAAAATATTATGATATTGCTGAATTCCTGTTGTACTCAATACCTTTGAATATGACATTGCAAATAAGTGAATGCTAGAATAAACTCTTGAAGGAATGTTTCTGAAGGGAAATTGAAAATGTTTATAATCACATTGATCTTCTCAATTCTTATGTTCTTCAGTTCATTATTTTTCATCAACTTGTTATGAGCCTGACTTCGGTTTTACAACTGTTTCGTATTTAAGAATATTCAAGATCGACAGAAAGGATTTGGAAAAAAGACAATTTCTATTATGGATGTATTATTGTAGGCAGTATACCCTTTAGTTTGTGGAGATCAGTGCATTAATTGGTTCTTCATGAATAAAAGCACACATAATTAAAACTGAGGTACTGTAACAGTAAAAGGTTATACAAGTTAAGTGTTCATATTTATAATCTACAGCTACAATTCTAGTCATAATTCAGAAACCTTCAGGCATGCCCTTACTTTCCAGCAATTTAATTTGTGTCAAGAGCTGGTCTTTGCATTTCAACATTCTTGTTTAATTGTGTGTTTGCCCAGGACACTGCTGATTTTCACATCCTCTGATGAAAACAACAGGCTTGTCAATTTTTGGATGGCCTTTATTGCTGATGTTCTACTCGTTTTCCTCCTGAAATGAAGATATCATTCATTACATACATGGTTCTTACAGATATGGGTTGCTTCCAAATTCCCCGACCCCAAGATGCACACACAAACACAACCAGCATTAAACTCTGTGCTAACAAGGACAAATGTCCAGAAAAAAATTACAAGGATAAATACACAAATGAAATTTAATATTGTTCTTCCGTGATTCCTTCAAAATTTTCTGAATTCCCAGATATCTTCCTGCAGAGAAAACATAACCCTTACAATACAAAAAAACCTAGTTTGCAGCAAACTTGTAACAAGCTTGCAGCAAGCTTGTGACAAGCTTTATTTTTAGACTGAGAAATTTGAGGATGTGACACCAAAACTTCACAACTTCAGTTCAAATTATACTAAACTTCATATCTCCTTAGTAGAATACGACTTGAATGCTATCTTTCACCATTTTGTTTCTGTCGAAGTCCTCTTCAACATTAACTCCATCTAAAAATGAGCCCATTGCTTTGACCACTGAAATTATTCTTTTAAAAGAAGCTCTCTTTTTATTTAATGGCTCACCTTTGCAAGTGGTAAATACCACCAGGATTATCTTCAGGAGGAAACCTGCCCATTTCCCTGTTGAGGTTGCCTATGTCTTATTTCCTCTGTTCATTGTCATAAAACAGCCTTCAAACAAGGCAGCGTTATCCTCTGTTATCTGTAGAGAAAAAGTTCAAATATGTTCATGCAAAGCTAATACACAATTTTCTCTCCAACTTTAATACTAAAGCTATCATTTCAGATAAAATGAAATAAAAATGTTAGTAATAGTAAGTAGTAATTTTGTTGGGTAGGTAGGGTTAATCCAAATGAGCAATATATATATATATATATATATATATACCAATTTTTCGAAAAAAATAAATGGATTATTTTTAATAGACAGTTGACTCTAATGCAAATGCTTACTTTCTTTGTCTTCCCAACAGTAAAGTAAGGGATATTTCATATTATAGAAAGCACTTTAGCCTTGTATGTTGGCAGCATTGTGAAACTTACACCAGGTTTTGATTTTGTTTATTTTTGAAAAATTACTAACATTTTAACCAACCAAAATTGGTGTATAAATGCAAAGTGTATTTACCATATATTCCCTAATAAACGTCCTATGTTGTTTTTGGTGGTGACAATCATGAAGTCACACGTAATTTGAGTAGGAATATCGTAATCTTAAATACACAGTGTGATTTAAAACTAGGCTTCAGCCAAAACTTTTAAAAAACTGTAAAATTGCCTGAAAAATACAGTCAAAATAGTTGAAGTTGCTATGCACACAAGAACTGACTGAAAAATTACTTGTTGAGCAAAATTAATCCTGCAAAAAAAAAGGGGAACAAATCAGAAAATAAAGAGAATCAAATGTTCAAAAAAAGTGAAGTTCAGCATAGTTACGACCCAACTGCGGCATTTCGAAGAGGCAGGTGATGGCATACTTTCAAAAAATTTTAGTCAGAATGAAGCTCCAGTTCTGGCTTACGGCAAAATATGCCGGGAGAGGTGGGTTTAATCATAATGAAAGTGTACCATTCATAATACTTCTAGACAATGTTTTTTTGCATTTTTTTTCTTCAAATTATCAAATGCACAGAAGAAATACATTTTCATGGTTTAGAAAACCAAACTGAAGCAGCACAGCTAAGAGGTCAATACACTTCATATACCAGTTCTGCAAACTTTTATTTTCCCCGCGATTTTTATTTTGCCTGCGGTTCTGTAAGTACATTTGAAATTCAACCTCAAATAAACGCACCACTTTTTGAAATCACTTCATCTGATTTTCGTTTTTATTTTGAAATCTTTTCAGCGCATGAATTTATTGTTTAAGACATTCCATTGGAAATCCAATAAAAAGTTTTAACTATATAAGTCTTCACAGATCTCATCCTAAAACATCCCTACCCCTCAATATCTGCCCTTCCCCTGTTACTCTAAGTCCTAAATTTCAATTACTTCCTAGAAAAGTAATAAAACCACATAGCAAACTTAATGAAAATCCAATCATCAGTTATTGAGATATCTTGATAATAAACAAACAGAGGCGAAAACATAACCTCCGTACAACTTCGTTGATGGAGGTAATGTTTTTCCAACGAAATGCAATGCAAAATTGAACAATATACGACCTCTGACCTTCTAAGTGACATGTCCCATTTTGTGTGGGACACAACCATATTATCACTTTCCACCATCCCACCAAGTATCAACCTAATATCTCTAATAGTTTTACCAGGGCGCACAACACAAAATTTACCATTTTCAATCCATCATTAGACCTTTGACCTTTAAAGTACATGACACAACTTGTGCAGGACAACTTCACATGACCCTACACCCTCCCACCAAGTTTTAACTTGACAACTTTTACAGTTTTCTCTCAATGCACAACACAAAATTAAAAAAATTCAATCAATTATTTTGACCGCTGTCCTTTAAGGTACATGACCCAATTTGTGCAGTGTATGAATATAAGTTCACCTCACCCTCCCACCAAGTTTCAACATGATTGCTTGTATGGTTTCTCCTGTACACATGACACAAATTTGTGTATACTTACACACACCAAATAACTTAACACCTCCAGAAAATATGTTCCAATTAAAACATATTGCTTAAACTCCATAACCCTTAAATATTAATCCTAAATAAATACCCCAAGAAATTCAAGAAATGGAAATAATTTTACTTACTTTTAAAGTTTAGGCCATCTAATTTCCAATACAGGCAGGATCAAATAAATGTGCTCTAACGTTAGCTATTACAATTTTCGCTTGGCAATAACATTTTTATTCTCGAGGTCAGAGTTGACATACCTGTGTACGAGCTCAGTGCGGTTTTGCTAAGTTTGGAGGGGAATCTAACATTACTATGGGATACTTTTTATAGATACTTGTCACCTCAGCCAGTCAGTGAAAATTAATGGTACTGTTGGAAACTATTATCTAATACAGAACATATATGTAGAAATCTAAATTCTGTCCAGTATTTGATAAAAAAAAAAATATAAAAAATGTTTTTCTCCCATTGACTGCAATGATAACTTACTGTTTATTTTCCCCTTTGAATGAAGTTTAAGATCGTCAAAAAAGCATTGTTACATCACCATGCACCACAACATTCCCGAATGTCCGACCTCAAGAGTTGATCAACCACTCTAAGCTATGTGTCTTAATTTTGACTAGGCTACCTCATGTCATGTGATCAACTGAACTGTACAGATAGAAAGTACAATATAGCCCAACATACATGGAGGTTTTTGAAACCTTACTTTAAACCTTACCTACAGGTAAGGTTTAGAGTAAGGCTTCAAAAACCTCAGCGTGACGTCATTCGCCCTATACTACATATAGGCTGAAGGCCGAGAGACAAAACTTCCTATACATACAATGTGGGGAAAACGTGATGCGTTTATGGACGCCATACTTGTTCCAGTATGCTTTTTTCGTACAAGCTTTGAAAAGAACGGTACACATTTAAGTGAATGATTGATTTCGTAAGAAATTGGTATATGAGTCTAAAATTGTATACTTGTTGATTTTAATTTGCATTATTTTTCTGGATAAACATTTACATTTATTGCCCTTTATGTTTTAACTCAATTTAAGGCATATTTGTTCGATAGTACACGTACGCATTGCGGGAAGATACAATGTGTATGTAACAAGTTCTGCTCGAAAATTACTTGGATTGACCACGAAATACCTAAAATGTTTTATTTTGGCTTAATTAATGAATAAATTTCAACGAAACACTTCAATTTAATCAGAAATTAGTGCAAAAAATAGTACTGACCAATAATTCATACAATTTGGTGATTGTGTAAAAAAACAAAAATTGTTTTTTGGCACTGACGTTTGTGTTATGGCTCTGACATAAATCATAACATAACAAGATTACGGGCTAAGAAGGGTTAGTCACCCCATAAAAAGCCCAAACTAAGACCACCAACACACACACGCATACACCCAAAGACGCCCAGAGTTAGTAAAGCACTTTTTAATGTTAACCTTGAAATTGTGAACAGAATTAGAGCTAACTACCCACTCGGGCAAACCATTCCAAATCAGTCATTAGTATAGCAGTGAAACCTCATTAACGTCGGTTATTTTTCTATAATCATTGATTAAATGGTTGAATGAAGGTTTTTAACCTTAGCTGTAGGCCTATCTAGATATGTCTGTCCTGGAAATTAACTTATGCAACAAGGCCATAGGCCTATGCCTAACGCTACTAACGTTAGTACTAACATTAGGCCTATGACTGTATGAGTAGCATAGTCGGATAGTGGGCCCCCGAAGTTAATGCAGCTAGCCCTAAGGCATTTTCTTTTTCTTTATGAATTCTATTTTGCTTTATGATTTTTTTCCCTCATATCCTACGACTGTTCGCTAGATCATAAAACCATTAAAACCATTCACATTTCAATCAGAGCAGGGAGCAAATATATTCGACCTAGTATTATTTATCCCACTTTCTTTCGCAAAATATGCTTCCTTCTCTTGATAATCACTGCACTGCATGTCCTAAGTTAGTACTCTTAGTTCTTAGCACAAAAATATTATACTCAAATTTTCAAGAGGTCAAAATTTTAAGCACCACTTCAATGAATTATTAAAGACATTTAAGTAACAAAGGATTTACTAAAGAAATCGTCAAGGTCGTCCTGGCCTGTAGTAGGTCTTTATAACAGAATGTTTAAACGAACTTGATAAAATGTTTTGCTATTATGATGGTTTATATTTTAAATACTTTAGTTTTTTTTGCCTATACACAACCATATGCCTTCAAGCTACTAATGTGGTAAAGAAATACAAATTGAATTATGCCCAGTATAATCCTTTTCACATACTGACATACTAAGATATGGTGGTCAACCTGACAACTATTTGTCACTATTATATATATATATATATATAAATATATATATATATATATATATATATATATATATATATATATATATATATATATATATATATATATATATATATATATGTATATATATATATATATATATATATATATATATATGTATATATATATATATATATATATATATATATATATATATATATATATATATATATATATATATATATATATATATATATATATATATATATATATATATATATATATATATATATATATATATATATATATATATATATATGTATATATATATATACATCTACTTTAGATGTATACCTTACATTTTATTGTTAAACCTGACAAATATTTGCTACTCTTGTGTGATCTACCTCAGATGTCTACCTAACACCTTTTTAAACCTGAAAAAATTGTCACTATTATCTACTTTAGATGTCTACTGGATGTTTTCTTAAGATATCTAATTCACATCTTTAGCTGTCTAATAAATATCATCCATCACACTTAACCACAAGTATAATGTATTGCTTTACACTATAAAATAGCTATTAATGTTTAATGTAAAACACTGAAAAATATTTCTATTCTAAGAGTTGGCTTAATGGCAACCCATGAACAGTTTTAGCTTTTAAGCAATGTATTTATACTTTGCTAAGACAGCTAGGCTTAATAAAAGTCATTGGCTGTATCATAATGATAGTTTAACAAAAACCTAAACGAGTGAAATATGCATAAATAATATTTTTCTACTATGAAAAAGAAAACATTGCTGTGAGTTGTATTTACAGGGTGCCTGACAGTAAGTTGCATATAACCATGACATTAAAAACTTAAATTGTAATAACTTGTCATTCCATGCTAAGGTAATTAATTCTTAATAGCAAATTTATTAAGAAGTATGCACTCTCTTTCAGTAAATACTTCGCAAATGATTTATGAAGTGAACTAAATTGTGGTGTTTCTTATATCCAAAATCAGCAAACTATGTGAAGTGAAGCTGATGAAAGTATAGTAACTGCAGTGGGTCTTAATACTAATGTTTCTTTTTCTTATTTAATTATTTTTCAAGTTAATTTTAAATTCCTTGGTAAAACATACAAATAACTTAAGTTTTAGACAGGGACAGGGTGGCATTAGGCAGTTTCAAGTTGTAGGGTAAATCTAGTTAACTCTAGTTAACTTCAGTACAAAATTGATAGTCAGTGTAGGCCTAAGCTAAAATGAACAATGTTTATGACTGCTCAGTCTCCCTTCATAGCTCAATTGGGATACCTTTCAAGAATTTTCTTTAGAGATTTTGAAATAACCCTAAAGTAACAATTAATTTGTTTAATTAAATTATTTCACTTAGACCAAAAAGTTGTCATTTTTGTATAAATTGACATTTAACCTAGGCCTAGCCTAGTAGGCCTACGCCGGCTGCCCGTGGTGGAAATATCCCCAGTACGTCTAACGTTAGCCCTAGCCTACCTCGAAACTTGTTAGGACCAGCGATGCGGTATGTTCGAGATTTGGCAAAAATTGATTCAGATTCTTCATACGTACGCCAAAACCCATGTATACTGAGTATAAACAGACCTATTCTATGGTGAAATCATGCCAACGTCTAAAAGTTATGCCAATCTAATCTTAAATTATCTCGCAGAACTGGAACAACACAAGTGGTAGGCCTCAAGTTAGTGACAAAATGCATGATTCAACGTTAATTCTGTAATTTATTACTTTTGTTCTTAATGATAATGGTTCCTGTTCTCAAAAAAAAAAAAATCTTAAAAAGAAACTTGGCTGGTTTTCATGTCTGCACAATGCCATTTAATCTAAACGGAAATGTTAAAACAGCAATTTTCAGTGGAATGAAAAATATTCAAAAAAATGGCTCTCTATTCGTAACCTGTCATTTCCTCCGCCCGGTCCAGCTGGTACACTATCACTCAGTTCGTTACCCATGCACTGTCCACCGGTCGCATAATTGACCATGCTGGAACAAGTGTGCCGTCCATAAAAGCATCACAATTTTTTTGTGCAGAAGTTTTGTCTCTCGGCCTTCGGCCTATACGTAGTATAGAGCGAATAACGTCACGCTCTCTGCCTGTAATATGTTATTTTCAATCCTCCTTGTACGGTGGGCAAATTTCCAGTAGGCTATCCTACCATTCTTTTCATTTTCAACTCTTCAAAAATGCCATACATTATTCAACAATGGTATGATAAGATTAAATATCATACAATTCTCGCCTAAATAGTTTAAAATGGTCACTCGATCACGCAAGACAAACAGGTCAATAAAAAGGCTAGTA
Source organism: Chiridota heheva (assembly GCA_020152595.1). NCBI lineage: Eukaryota > Metazoa > Echinodermata > Holothuroidea > Apodida > Chiridotidae > Chiridota > Chiridota heheva. The sequence goes on along the minus strand of JAIGNY010000163.1, from coordinate 98,449 downwards.
GAGGAGAGATCGCTTGCTAGGCCTAACATTAGTGTAAACATACAGTGTAGGCCTAGGCCTAGCCTATGTACTTCACACAAGCAATATTGCAATGTCGGGCAAGTAAAGAAAACATTTAATTGCAACTTTTTCCTTGAAGAATGTTGTTTTATTCTTCATCTACTTCAGGAAAAAGCTATTAAACATCAATTCCTTTTCAATAATTGTAAATTTAAGCAAAACCAAAGGAGTAATATACATACCTATTTTGACAACAATCTCCAGGCACCAAGTTCAACTGCCTGACAGCTAGCAAGTTGCCAAAAAGTTTGAATAAATCGCACGAAATAAGCCACACCCACCATAGCAACTAGGTGGGGGCAAACAATCCTCAAATCGGCAATCGTGCATTACCAATTGCAATGAATTGGCATTTAGATGCTCGCGAAGACTGCAGCAAGATTTGGTCCATCTATGGCACTTTTCCGGATTTTTAGCAAAAGGGACAAACAAAATTTAGTTTGCTAAGTGTTCAGGGTAACAGCAATCAGATTAACAAAGCCCGCAGCAGGCCTGTAAGCACAATTTTTGTTCACTATTTTGCCTGGTCGGTGACAGCAGCCGTGGGTGACTGCCCCCATCGGTGACGGCCGCTGTGGGTGACTGCCGCCGTGGGTGACGGCCGCCGTGGGTGACGGCCGCCGTGGGTGACGGCAGCCGTGGGTGACGGCCGCCGTGGGTGACGGCCGCCGTGGGTGACGGCCGCCGTGGGTGACGGCCGCCGTGGGTGACGGCCGCCGTGGGTGACGGCCGCCGTGGGTGACGGCCGCCGTGGGTGACTGCCGCCGTGGGTGACGGCCGCCGTGGGTGACGGCCGCCGTGGGTGACGGCCGCCGTGGGTGACGGCCGCCGTGGGTGGCGGCTGCTGTTGATGAGAGCCGCCGTTGGTGACAAAAACAAAGAGGGTAGGATTTTATACCTTCCTGTATTGTTTCAAGCGAGGTGTTAAAAGAATAGGAGATAAATAAGATCTTTATGAAAACGAAACCATTTGACCTTCTTTTTTTTTCGCCCACGATTAGAATCGATCTTAGAAGCCCATCCATATCTTTAAAAACTGTTTTAAAGTCTTTAAAAACTGTTTTAAAGGTGATTTTAGTTACTATTATCGAAGTATTTTGGACTATTTTTCTTTCCGTAAAAATCGTCTGAGCTCTCCAGAGTGCGGTCAAAGTTCAAAACACTGCCATCAGGCTATAACATATTAGCGTGTGTAATATGTTTTGAATTATTTGTGGAAAAAATTAAGATAATATTTATAAAGTAGAATTATATAATCTAAATATTTCTTGATGTTTTATTTACTTGTTTTCGCACACAGATTTTTTAAAACAAAACTATTTAATAAAATTATATGAACAATAAAAATGTTGTCAGTAAAATATCAACTTGCAGTTAAGTGGAACATTCTAAAACTTATTTGCGGACATTGAATAATTTATCACAAACGTGCGGTGGAACATTCTAAAACTTATTTGCGGACATGAATAATTTATCACAAATGTGCGGTGACTAAGAAAATGGCGACCAAAATATCTTGGAATCTTGGAGAACTTTATCCCGTCGTGGTGCTAAATAGGTAAAGATTCAGGAAGTTTTTTTTTTTTTTTTTTGAAAAGTGTATTAATTAGACCAATTGATGTAAAATTATCTAGAAAATAAGTTACTTCTCAATCATCAATTTTCTACAACTAGTGAGTTTTAAAAACATAGGAATTGTACCTAATCTACAACAACCCTCATACGGCAATCTCAATATCAACCTGTACTGAGGCACAGGTGTTCCCAGTATTATTGCAACCTATATACTTATTACATATATGTAACAAGGTAGGTCCCCTCCTACCGCGACTTTCGAACCGTAGGTTATATGAAAATTCCTTTTTTTGACCACTCGCATATCTTAAATACATTTTCTTTACTCAACTCACATTTGCCGGAGACTCCTTTTTTTGTTTATAAGCCATGGGCAGGACTATAGGTTAATTTATGATACAAAAACTATTACATTTTGCATGGGTAGATATATATATATATATGTATGCAGCTTGAAAACAGACATAAAATCTGGCAGACGTATTATGCTTGTTTGTGTTTAACAGCACTTTAACAGTTAAAAGTCATATGCGCCAAAATCAATATTGTTCCATCTAAGTACGTTAAAAAATATAAGTAAAATACAAAAACAACCTTATTATCATAGCAATTTTCACACAGAATTACATGCATGGATTATGTGATTAGAAATATATCGGTTTGTCAAAATGAAACACTGAAAATAGTCTTTTCACAAAATAGGAGTCTGTAATAATTCATTCTATGTGGCATAAACCAATGCTAAAACTCACTAGCCAAATCATTAGGGAGCTGGTTGCTGTGAAAATTTATATTTCAAAAATGTAAACTGCAGATGTACGTCGGGAGATATGACAAATTCAATCACACGATTACATTTTAAAACCTGCAGGTTGGTAATTTACAGAAATCCAAGATTGGTTTTATGAAATGTGGTGTCGGCTAATCTATGACGTCAGCAGACGATACCAGTTATGATAACTATTATACACATTTACTGAATGAAGATCTATTTTGTCATTTTGCAATCAAATTTTTGCAATTAAAGTTGGTCTTAGAAAATATAAAATGTATGAGATTTCTAAAAAAACGATTCTAAAGGTAATGACAAAAATAGATTGCTATATTAATTTTATATGAAAAAAATTTAACTCGTGATTGAAAAATTAACAAAGACTGAGAATAAATACAAATTTATGAATGGGTGTAAACCCTTTTGTAAAGGCTGGTTGGATTGGGAGGTTTAACAGCACAATGATAGCAATTAATGGTCGATTGTGCTGGAGAAATTCAGAAATGTTGCAGGTGAAAAGATGTTAAGAGGAGATACAAGGTGAGCAGGGAGTAGGTAAATGGAGAGGTTAAGATATTGTATATCTGTTATATATATCAACACAAACTCTTAATGTAGATTAGACAGTACATTGCACGAACAATGACAAGAGACCATTAAAGCTTAAAGCAACAAATGTATTTACCAATGGTATACAGTACTCAGTAGAATCACAAATTTCTGATCAGTTTCCGACATAAATATATTTTAAAGAAACTATTTACATATCTCTGTAGGTCATGTGAGTATGGCATATTAAGACCTACCCAAGCTCTCCACGATTTTTATCGTTATATCTCTAAAGTATAAAGGTCCAACTCTTCATTTTAAAATTATACTTTATATCATTATACAAACATAATTTTCACAAACAAATTAAATTTCATTTACACAGAGTTAGACAGTTATACATTTGATTGAATTAATCAGATTAATAGAGCAATAAAAAGCAATAATACATGAAATGGCTACTGTAAATGATACTTGCTGCACACAAATTAGAATGCGATACAATATCAAGTATATCCAATATAAATATAATAAAATAATCTTCTTATTTAGCAATTCTAATTTTGCTCCTATTTTCACTTACATTTTGACTGGTTGTCTAATTATGGATTATACAAAGTGATATTGTCTACTAACTGTGGTGTAGCGCTTATCATACAAGTCTACAGACCACGAGGCCCTGGGTTCAAGCCTGGGTTGGGTAGACATGCCAGTGCACCACAACTGGTTATCAAAGGCCATGGACATTGACTTGGTTGTCGATATTATGTCTGTCCAAATGTTGTACCAGGGAGTTGAATTCCAACTCCCTGGTCGTACCTGTGTTCTCGTCCGGGTCGTATTAAGCGTTTCATGATAGCATTGTTACTATCATAACCGATTACGCAGGCGACGACCCCGTCATTGTAATTGTGTGTTCACTTGTTGTCGCCGTGATATTAGTGAGTTTGAAAAGGGGTTACACAAGATTAAATCTTTGAAATGTTACAATAAGATTCTAAATGTTATACTTTATGTTCTGGGAAATTCTCCACAGATGGGGCCCAAGACCTAAAGCCTTTTAGCTCCAGCTCCTGGGATCTTCCAGATTCATCTCCAAATGAACAGCATGCATTCTCTGACAATGTTCCCCACTCTTTTTTATGACTGAGAATTAATATTTCATCTACACTATAATATTTGAAAGCTGAGTATAGCTAAGAGGTCATCCCTCAAATCCTTAAAACTGACAAAGGATCATCCCCTCAGTCATCGAGGCCTAAATTTATCTCTATAATGTGCAGTTGACAAAGTAATTTCAAAGGAGAATTCACTTTAAAGAAATAACAAATGTGAAGGATTAGACTATTCATTCTTAAAATTTGTTACAAAATCATGATTTACTGATATATCAGCAAGGACAGTAGGTCGGACAAATTTGAATTGACAGTTACTGTAGATGCATAACACAAACTGACATGTTTACAGGGAAACCTGAAAAACATGGACATTTTTTTACCTAATCTTCGAGCACAAAATAAGGCCAAACAAAATTATCTTCATCAGATTCAAAATTGTCCTACATGCATAATTCACCCTAAATTCTAATACTCTGTGTGTAAAACTCAATAAAAGTAAAATATATTCAAAAACCTTAAAAAATACATGTTTTACTGATCCAGTTTTACATTTTCGTTAAGAAACTTGAGAGGATGTGTGAATAATTAGAGAGCTAGGAAAGATAGGATTGTTCATTTAGAAAAAAACACCAGAATCCAGCTGTCTATATGTGTAGGGCACAAAAATCCATATGCAGAAATGCAAATGAAGCTATAATTGCACTTCAAATAATTAATCTTTTTGAACTGGGGAACTGGAAACAGCATGAAAAAAGTAAAGCAATTTAGCTCCAAATGATATTTTTGTGAACACATGATCTGTGAAAAGTGGGCCGGGTGGGTCACATCTCAGAAAAAAGGTATGTGTATCCGTTACAGCTACGGTATGTATTGTTTCAACTTTAAGGGTCCATAAATCGGCAAAAGAAACATGCATTTGTCCTGTGGAACATTTTTTCCCATCCATCACTCTCATATTGATGTTGTTTAATTAAGCTGAAATTACAATAATTTTGGGTTAAAGATGAATTTAATCCCATGCACAATTTCCCCCATTGTTAAATCAAATTTGAAAAAGGAACACTTCAAAATCATGTCAAATCTCATTCACACACCATCATCATGGCAAGAAAAGCTTGTTTTTAAATGGAATTTTCTGCACGTTCAAACAAGTTTTTGAAAAACTTTAAAATAGGCTCAAATATGCTTCTCATGTGCCCCAGGAAAAACTTCATTCTAATCAGAGAGCTGACAGATACACATACATACGTACATTTCAAACTATATAACCTGACAGTTCAGTCTGAAATTTCATCCCATTTTGCTGAAATTTCATCCCATTTTGCTGTAAAAACTATACACAATGAAATAGACAAAACTCATGAATAAAATATATAAATCAGTGACTGAAATAACTACAATTGAATTTTAAATTAATTCTTCTTGGATTTTATAGGCCTTGTTTTTGGCTTCAAATCAAACAATTCTGCTCTGACATCCACAAAATAGAAGCTTTAACAAATGGTTCAATATGCTTTCTTTAACTCAATGACATCGAAATAAATTCAAATTATATTTTTTTATTTTCTTATACTGAACCAACATTTTTATCAATTGGATTCTATCCTTTGACAAAGTCATAAATATTTATAACAAATTCTGAAGAATAATATCACCCACTCTGAATATTATAGCCATTTCTGACACGTCAGCATTCTCTGTGTGCACGCCTGCTTTTACAGCTACCTAATTGCCTAAATTTAATATCCTTTCTTGTAAATCAGTGGCTGAAATCTGAAATAAACTGACCAGCAGTTCCAATCTCACTTAGGTCTAATTTCAGCTAATTAAGACACCATGCCTTGCTCCAGTGATATTCCAAGCTGACCTAAAGATTCTTCATCTTTCCCTGAAGGTTTCTAACAAGTTTCAAGAATTGCAAGCCAATAAATTGCCAGGCAATTAGGTTAATCGTCACAGTTGCCTACATCGTATCGTGAAAAAAGGAGGTTGATTGTCCAAATCACTGAGGGAGAAACAATGTTTGCATTTATGCAATAGGAAAAATTGAATAGGAAATTGAAACTGGGGTCTTTAAGATAATTAACATTTAAATGAAATTGCAAAATTCCATACAAAATAAATTCTTAACATGCAGCAATATTGCTGCAATATTTCTGCAAAGGTGAGGCTGATCAAAATTGACTTTTAGCAAACCATAGTGCAAAATGTCCTGTCACAGGTGAGCTCAATCACTTTTTAAAAATATTTTAAACATGGTTGCTAAACTAATGGTGTAAAGATGTGGCCAGGGGTGCAGATCTATGTCTGAAATTAAGATGGGAGGGAAGGGAGGGGGGGGGGGGGAACTTGAGCAGTGGCGAAGCTAAACTTTTTTGGACGACAAAGGAAGGAAAATTTCCATAAATGTGTGAGTAGCCCCCCTCCCTCCTCCTTCTCTAAAAGAAAATGAAAAATGAAACATGCAAACCTAAAAAATGTGTTTGCGATTGTTCTGGCAAAGATTTAATCTATTCCAGAAAATGAAAGAATGAAAATTGAAGCAAATCTCATGGAAATTGAAGATAATTTCTCGTTAGTTGAAGAAATTTTACCAAAATTAAAATGCACGGAAATTGAATCAAATTTGCAGAAAATAAAGAAAATTACATGGAAACTGAGGCAATTTTCCCAAAAATGAAGAAAATTGTGCAAAAATTGAATACAAGTTTCACAAAAATCAAGAAAATTAAAGCAAAAATACCCAATTTGGGTTTGAATATGGATGCTTTCAGTTCATTCATTCAAATTTTCATATAGGGGCCTTCTCATATTTTTGAGATGGCGAAACAATACCTTCGCCCTCCTGGTATTTTATCTGAGGAGGAAATCGCCCCCCTTGACCCCACGTGATTTGCACCTAGGGATGTGGCTATATGGAGGGGTATATGGCAGATATAGCCCACCTTTACCCAACCAAAGAACGGTTCTCATATGCAGCTACACAATTCTGAGAAATACCTCAAAAAACACAGCTTTACTTTTTACGAATGTGAGTGTGTGGTAGCATTTTTAGTGTGATAAACTCATTTTTACACAAATGTGTGGGAAAATTAAACTTATTTTCAATACAATAAAAAATTATGCATAATTGTTTCACCTCATACTAGATGAACATGTACATGTATGACTACCAAACTTCCTTTAAAATTTTAAAATAAGTTCATTTTATTTTCTCAGCTTGATTGCATATATTGTTTATAGCAGCTAGTATAATATTTACAGGGGTGCATGGCAGAACCACAGGGGTAACAGCTAGGGGCCACTAGAGTAAGGAGGCACACAAATGCAGGAGATTCCCTTTTAAAAGTTATGAAATTATTCTTTGTCATTTTTGAAGCTTAATTGAAAGCAAATCAAAATCGTTTATAGTTTAGGACTATTACCTTTGCAGGCATTTAGCACTTTACCACTTTACTGGGACTAAAACTGAATACAGAAAGTGCATGCCAGGCTGCACTGGATTGTATGTCCCCCTTGCCCTTCTAGAATTCCAATTCAATGACGGGTCGCTGCAAATGCTATCCTTGAATATAGCATCAGTAATGTCCACTAGTTGTGGTGCACTGGCGTGTCTATACCACCCCAGGATTGAACCGGGGCCTGTTCTGTAGAAAATAACACTGTTCCTTCTAGCCAAAATATATCAGTATACTACTATGTGTTAGAAAAACACTGTCCAAAAAGTAAGGGCTGTTTAAGTGGATTTTAACACAAAAGCTTCATCTGACACTCTGTATGATGTGGATATTACACAAACACCTTCATCACTTGATCAAGTATATTCTAAAACAAGTTACTCATCGGGATAAAAAGTTTTGGGTAGTTGAGTTGAGATTTACCATCATGTCAATGGTGATGATATTTAGTACAGTTCGATGTAAGATAATTTTTGATTATAATCTAGGGCACCCATAAAATACAGCTACACCTCAGATCTTTGTCAATATATACCTTTCATATAAAACTTGAGTAATAGTACATTTATCTAATATGTTCCAATGACTCATAATTATACATATTTAATGTGTCCGGCAGATACATGTCTACAGGTTAGCAATTAATTGAGACACACTTTTTAAAATGTTTTCAACTTGGTATTGGGGAGAGTACCACAACATATGTCAGGATCTTTCTGGAGGCGCATTTCAACATTTGCGTTCAGGATGCATGGTGCTCCTCAGGCGCGTCTGTATGATCAGATTAAAAGACTGTTCTGATCTTGACAATTCAATTAACAGGTACCAATCGGAAGATTTGATTGTGTGGGTAAATAAGCGACTGTAACAAACAGTTGATGCAACAGAAAAAGTTATTTGAGGTCGGATTAAAGACAGACATGCATGCACACACAATTATTTTCGAGCTTACATTACATTTTCTATCTACATTAACTTTCTTTAAGCTCATCATCAGCTTGCGAAGTTTCATATGAAGTCATAATTCTAAAACAAACTCAACTTACATATCCAGTTTTCAACAGAGTTCAAATTGTAAGCACAAGTTAGAAATTTTAAAAATAAACAGTTGCCAGATCCCTTTCCCCAACCCCAAGCCACCAACATCTAAGCATACCCCTGGCCAGGTTGGTCAAGTGACAGGGTTAAAGTACCATCACATAATATTTACAGTTAAAGGGATGCTCGACCGGAAAATGAAGTCATTTGGAAAAACTTTATTTCAAGTGACCAACTTGCACCTGATGGTCAATGATAAAGGTACACTCCAGTATTTTCACCCTCTGCTAATTACCCTAACAGAAATGGGATCGGGTTCTGTACTTCAAGTTAATCGTGAGCTACTGTATAATCTTGGACAAAACTTGTTGAAACACTTGGTGAAAATGTGTTATGCTTTTCATGAACATACTTTTCTATTTCAAATAATTCCACATTTAGGAATCATAAATGCTGGAAAAAATTTCCATTGCTTCTTTAATCTCTGTTCTTTCATTTCTAATTAATATTTTAGAATCAAACATTTTTATAATTTCTTTGACTTGGCCAGTGTCCTCCTCCCCTACCTCACTAACCCTCCCCATTTAACGTTGGCCTTTGTTAATGTTTTTTTCTGGAAATTACTTTAAGACAAAATAAATTTAACATTTAAAAGATGGAGGGGGTAGGGAGTTACAATTCTCAGAAAAATATCAAAGAAGCATAACACTATAAACAGGAGTTGCCATAACATATGTAGTTCTCACAATGTTGTTCCAACAGTTTTGTCCAAGATTGTAGATTACACTAGGAACCTTCACAAGCTTGCAAAAACAATAACGCTTTTGCACAAATTTTAGCTTGCAGCACGCTTGCAACAAGCTAACATTTTTAGCTTGCACAAGAATGCCACAAGCTTGCGCAAGTATGCTGCAAGCTTGCAGCAAGCGTGCTGCAAGCTAGTATTTAAAACAAAAGCTAGTATTTGGAACAAAAGCTAGTATTTGGAACAAAAGCTAGTATTTAGAACAAGAACAAAAGCTAGTATTTAGAACAAAAGCTAGTATTTGGAACAAAAGCTATTATTTGGAACAAATACTAGCTTGCGCAAGCTAACATTAGCTTGTGCAAGCTAACATTAGCTTGTGCAAGCCAGCATAAAATATTTGTTAGCTTGCGCAAGCTAGCATGATATATTTGCAACAAGTTTTGCTAGCTTGCAGATACTTTTGCTGGCTTGCACAAGCTAATGTCCAAATATTATCTTTCAGCATGCTTGCTGCAAGCTTGCAGCATGCTTGCGCAAGCTTGTAGCATGTTTGCGCAAGCTAAAAATATTAGCTTGTCACAAGTGTGCTGCAAGCTTGCTGCAAGCTAATATTTATGTAAGAGTGAGCTTCTTTGAGGCCTTTAGAAGCCCACAACAAGCAGGCATAAGCTCACTGCAACCTGCTGAAATAAGCTACAGAACTAACAGCTAGGGAGCTCATACGAGCTAACAGCATGCAAGTTTGACAAGTTAACGACAAGCTTAAACAGGAATCAAAGTTTTATGACGAATTTCATGTACAACTATAAACCTACACAAGTGCTAAGCAATAAACACTATTTGGCACAAAAAGCGATGCAAATTTCAGGTTGAATTAATCTTAAATATCATGACACCAATTGCATGCAGGACATGTACTCAATTATTCTAGGGGTCACAAAGTAAAACCTGTCCCCTTCACATTTTTATTTTGACTTTTAGCTGATTGCTCGTCAATTTTCTTGAATGATTTATTTTGCTGTCACAAAAATAAACAGATGTTTGTTTGGTCAAATATATAAAAGTCTGTATGCTGCGCTCACATTAAAAAGTACAGTTTTTTGTGTGATTGTCAGAAAGGTGAACATTATCAATATACCCAGGGATCAGTGTGCCACTTTATGGCACATCCCTGGTAAGCTTATTCTTTGATATTGCTTCAGTAATTCTGGAGATATGGCTCAGCAAATTTGAAAGGTTTTACAATTTATCCAAATTATGTAGGTAATGATGCATGAGCTAAGATGGCAAGAAAGACCATAGTTGTTATTTACAACTTTCAATCAAATTCTTTGTGTCTGTGATTGGAATTCTTTTAAATACTGTATCTTCATCGGCAACCTGCATATACTAGCTGCACTTAAAACATCTAGTATATAATAAAACAAGAATAATGTAAATTAATTTAGGACAGGAAATTGAGATGTCATTTTGTTTGGAATTAGATCAAAAGTTCAAATAATGGCAAACTAGGTACTGTTGCTGAGATCTGGTGGAATATCAGTACAGCTTAATATATTACCTGTAGCTCTGCTCCCTGGCATATTGACAATCTTTGATTTTTGGAACTCTCAGTAATTCAGGAGACAAATAAGGCTCAGCAAATTTGAAAGGTTTAGCCAAATTATATAGGTAATAGCACATGAGTTAAGACAGCAAGAAAGACTTTATGTTATATTGCACAATTTCAATCAAATTCATTAACCTTCATGTCTGTGATTGAAACATTTTTTTAATCTTCAGCTCTGCAATATCATGAACTCACTCAAAATATCTTAGCATATGTAATAAAACAAGAAAAATGTAAATTAATTTAGGACTGGACCAGCTAATACTGGCATATAGTTCGAGACTTTTAAAGTTTTGGCATTGGAAATTAGGCTCCAACATTATAAGTTGGCATATTACCAAGGGTGGAATATGTGTCACTTTCAAAAAGGCACGTACATCACTGGCATAACAACAATTAATATGGCTCAACAAATTTGAAAGCTTTAACAGTTGAGCCAAACTATATAAGTAATGATGCATGAGTTCAAAAAACAATAAAGTCTAATGTTATAATTTATACAATTTCTATCAAATTCAGTGACTTTTATAATAATAATAATGATAATAATAATAATAATAATAATAATAATAATAATAATAATGATAATAATAATAATAATGATAATAATAATAATAATAATAATAATAATAATAATAATAATAATAATAATAATAATAATAATAATAATAAATAATAATAATAATAATAATAATAATAATAATAATAATAATAATAATAATAATAATAATAATAATAATAATAATAATAATAATAATAATAATAATGCATTTTTATATAGTGCATTATACCAAATGGTCTCAATGCACTTTACATAAACAAATATAACATAAGAAAACCTTAAGATACAAACAGTAAGAGAACAAAAAACCATACTTAAAAAGATACAAGCAGAATAAAGTTACAAGGTCCAATGAGGGTAACTCATGAAAAGGTGTGTTTTCAATACACTCTTAAAAACATAAAAACATCTGAAGTAGGGGCATTTCTGATGTAGATTGGGAGAATGTTCCAGAGTTTGGGGACTACAGATTAAAAAGAACGGTCACCATAAGTCTTGGTGTTAATTTTTGGCAGCTTTAGGAGAATAGCACTGTTAGATCTGAGTGAGCGAGTTGGTAATTGTAAGGTGAGTAAGTTGGAAATATAAATTGGAGCAATACCATGAATGGCTATGTATGTGAGGGTAAGAAGCTTGTAGTTTATTCTTTAACAAATAGGAAGCCAATGCAGTTGGCGGAGGATGGGTTTAATGTGAGATTTCTTACTTGTGAGGTAACTAATCTGGCAGCAGTGTTTTGAATGCGCTGAAGCTTTGAGAATTGTTGAGAAGGAAGTCCAAATAAGATACTGTTGCAACAATCAAGTCTGGATGATACAAATGCGTGAATAAGTGTCTCAGTCGACTTTTGATCAAGATATTTACGAATTTGGCTGATTTTCTGATGGCAAGTGAAGCAGAGCGGCATATGTTATTTACATGTGGCAACAGTGTAAGCTTATCATCAAAAATAACAACCAGGTCTTCGACACAGGAAACAGGAGATAAACATGAATTACCAATCATAACAGAGGAAACTGGAGTAGTGCTTAAAAAACGTGACAAAATATGAATTACTTTAGTTTAATTACTATCATTAAAAATTAGTTTGTTGTCTGCACACCATGTCTTGATTTCCTCTACACACGATTCAAGTTTTGCAATACTCTGGTATTTTTCGTTTCTATTCATTAACACATAAACCTGTGTATCATCTGCATAAATCATCCCATGCAGGCCAAGAGATGTAATAATGCTTTCCATAGGGGAAGTATGTGATAAAAGTTTTTTTTTAATATCTTCATTAGAATCTATAAGATGCACTCACTCAAAATAGTCTTAGCATAAAACAAGAATACAACCAGAAATTGAGAAGTCATTCTGTTTGGAATATAGTAAGATCAAAAGTTCAAATAATGGCAAAATGTGATATTTAGGTGGTTCTGATTAATGTCCACACAGCAGTATATAATTATCTCTGTGGGAAACAATGAACTATAATAGTCCAAATATTGGGTAATACTGGCATAAATCAAGACTTTTTCAAGTTTGGTTTTTCTTTAAAAAAATAATAGTAATTATTGTCTTGATTTCATCTTATCCACAGTTTCGACCATGCCACATTTTTTTTCTTGTTCTCAGTTTTGTAAGGATGTGATTTGTTAACCATGGAGCAGCACTGGAGCATCAGAAATTTGCATATTATGTAGTAAGAATTTAACCTGAAAATTTAAAAAGCAATCTTGCCTTCGGGCCACAATGTGTGATTGAACTTTCTTTAACCAATAGCATGTTGTGTACATGCCCTTTATTCCCCAACCAGCGTTTTTGGCTATTTTCAGCGGTTCAGTTAAAAACACTTAATCACCATTGACCTTCAATGTCACTCATGCATGGTAAATATAATTATCGATTAGATAAATTGTTAACAAAACCAATTAATCTCTAAACAATAAGACTTGTAGCTGGTATATAAAATGTGTTCTCATAGTATAGAGGAAAGTAAGGATATCTGCATGATTTTAAGCATACTTATGTATTATATATACCCTAACAGAAATATTAGCTTGCAGCAAGCTTGCAGCATGCTTGTGACAAGCTAACATTTTTTAGCTGGCTTGCTGCAAGCTGGCACATGCAAGCATGATACAAGCTTGCAGCGTGCTGCAAGCTTGCACAAGCTGCAATTTGGAACAAATTAGACAAGCTAGCAAAAACTATCTGCAAGCTGGCAAAGCTTGCAAGCTTAAAGCTAGCAAATAATTTATGCTAGCTTGCAAAGCTAATTATAGCTTGCGCAATCTAGAAAGCTATTTTCCAACAATGCTTGGCTTGCACAAGCTAGCAAAACTATCTGTTAGTTTGTCGCAAGCTAAGCAAAATTTCTCTAAGGCTCTAGAGCATATGCATGATGTACAATATCAAGGTCTTATTGTACCAACTAGTGCCAACACTGTACAGTCATTAATGGTTATCTTGACAGATTGGTTTTATAAAGTATGATCATATAATCTCGCATCTATCATAATGATAAGCAAGTAGACTGTTAGAAACAAATCATAACTCTGTGGCAGACTTGTCAATCAAAAGAAATGACATATGTTCTTTAAATTCAATTTGGTTAAGACAGCTGTTTCTGATGTTCAGCGTATTCTTGAGCTACTGGTATCCCTTACAGAAAAGACTAGCTAACAATAAGCTTGCACCACACTACTTTTGCAAGCTTGCAACTAGCTTGCTGCTAGCTTGCCGCAAGGTAGTATTTGGAACAATTGCAACCTTGTGCTAGCTTGCTAGCTAACATCTTGCAACCTTGCGCTAGCTTGCTAGCTAACATCTTGCAACCTTGCGCTAGCTTGCTAGCTAACATCTTGCAACCTTGCGCTAGCTTGCTAGCTAACATCTTGCAACCTTGCGCTAGCTTGCTAGCTAACATCTTGCAAGCTAGCAGATAGCTTGCTAGCTAACATTCCGCAAGCTTGCAGCTGACTGTTAGCTTGCAAGCTTGCAAGGTTGCAATTGTTCCAAATACTACCTTAGCGCAAGCTAGCGCAAGCTAGCTAGCTTAGCGCAAGCTTGCGCAAGCTAAGCTAGCGCAAGCTAACATTTTGCATAAGCTATTCTAGCTAGCTAGCTAGCAGCTAACAAGCTAACATTTTGCATAAGCTATTCGCTAGATTGCAAATTGCATGCTTGCAATTGTTAGCTTCAAGGTAACATTTTGCAACTTTGCATCAGCTAGTTGTTAGCTTGCAAAGTTTCCCAACTACTAGCTTGGAAATTTAGCTTGTAGGTAGTTTAGTAGTCCATAAAACTAATGAGCTGATAGCCCTGGTTTCCGTGAAACAAGCAGAGGAGAGCCATGTCCAGATGCAATAGAATACAGATGTTCAGCCAAAAATGAAACCTGGAATGTCTCGTTTGAACCCTGACTCTAGCCACTACACTCCCCCTCATAGGGTATAAATCTACATCTATTACCTGATTGACAAATAAAAAATAATAAAAGGGAAACAATCATTAAAGAAACATGTTTATTGATCAAAAGAATAACAAAAAAAAAGTCACATTCATATAAGGATCAGGACAAAATGTTAGGATTATGTGGAGGCAATGTCCAAGCCTTATTAACAAGGATGCTCATGACTCAATGAGTCATATGATTATCAACAAAAGTTCAAATAACAGCATACTGTATCTAATCTGTGTAGAAGTTGTTTGCACTTGTTTAATATACAAGTTTTTGTGTATTATTTGCAGACTTAAAGATTTACTACATACACCATTTTTGTGTATTTTGGCTCAGTCATGCTTATAAATTTTATTTCACTACGTGAAGTAGGATTGTTTAGCACTGCTGTAAAGGAGTTGATTTTGCAAGCAAGAGGTTCCAGGTTTTATTCCAGGCAGAGGCAGCTGTGGTGTGTCCTTACGGTAGGTAAGGCCCTTTATCCATCCTGCCTTTGACAGTTCCACTTTAAGCTTCCAGCTTAGCTGGGGAGTGATCAACCATCGTTGTTGACTCTCATCCGCTTGTGCCACATGGGCCTTTAAATATTACTGGCAGTGACTTACAGTATATTAGCAGCTACAATTTCAATTCTCGTACAAGGCAAATTCTCTAGGAGCTAGGGACATAGTGGCATGATGCATCACCGAATTGCCCCACAGATGAATCAGTTGCCTAGTACAATAACTGATTATTTTTCAGATGCCGATTACAGTAATTACTTTTGAATTAAATATTATTTCTTGAAATTTAAGTGCTGAGTCTTTCTGTTTGTTTTTTATTTTTCTTGCATAAATCTTTATCGTATGATTTATTTCGTTGTTCTTTTTTTCACATAACTGAGGAATGTCAATTTGTTTTACCTTTGTATATCAACTCCACATACAAGCTATGTCTTTGGGACATTCTTAAATGTAAAAAAAAGTGATGCATTTTTGTAATAATTTTCAAAAACTTTTACTTTTTTCTCTCTTCATCAAGGTATTATCCCTTACAGAAATGGCGAGCTCGCCACGAGCTCGTATTGAACCTCTCTGACGAGCTCACGGCGAGCTCGTTTCTCATCTTTTAACTTGAAAAGCTAGTTTCTTGTGACAAAGCAGTTAACAGCAACCTTTGCTTGTACTTTTTGGGTCAATCAAATTCACCTGGCAATAAACTGTACCTAACAAAAAGACAGCAAGCTGGTATAACGCTTTAAGATACATACTTTTATCTAATCTATAACAATGTTCTGTCTGGAACAAGGTGATGGAATGAAAGATGTGTTTAAGGGTGAAAGTGAATACCAAATATCACAATTTTCTGAAGATAACAAACACATTTCAAATAAATTTCAAATATTAAAAATATTCTAAGGTATGTATAAGGCTTATATATAAAGCAAGATATAAGTATACTGTATATATCAAGTATACTGCTCCTCGCGCAGCATCTGTCAATTTCTAAAATAGCATTCTGATGGGAAGCAATCCGTCACTTTCATAGATTGGTGCTCCTGCTGTTTCCTGTCTCTCGGCACAAATTCTGAAAGAATGAAAAAATATATTTATATAAATAAACAGATTATGTTCCTACAAAAATGAAATCATGTTCATGACTTTGCTAGGCAGGGGTAGCACCAGTGGGGTATGCGGAGGGAGCATCGTCCCTAAGAGCTCCGGTCTAGCACCTCTACATCTGGATTACTTTATTGTCTGGAAAATTTACTGAAAACAAAAGGGGTGAAACCAGTGAGATTTATCTTGTCAAAGAGGCAAGTTACATTCTCAGAGAAATCCTGGTAAGACCCTTGCTGCCAAAAAAGGCCATTTAGCAAATGCTTTTCTATGATTAATCCTGCAGCTGGGGACCCATGACTTCTCTGGCACAAATTGTCACAATCTAAGGACCTCTCTAATTTCTTCAGTATTTTCCCCCCTTCAGCCAGGTGGATTAAACCAGGTAAGCAAACGCTGCAGGTTTGCTCAAAGATAAGCAATACATGACCAGCAAATGGGAACAAAATTGACACTTTTCCACTTGCCAAGTGAACAAATTGAAATTACATGAAGTGGGAGAGCCTAAAAGAGATAAATTGCTAAGCTTTGAACATTGACACATTATATGAATCAAAATGAATATTTCTTTTGATAAAAAGATTTTGTTCTTATGGAGTTTGCCCCCCCCCCACCCCCTAATTTGAATTAAAGTGATGATTAGATAAAGAAAACGAGCTACTAATTACAATGGATAGATCAGTGTTGATAAACATCAGCAAAAATATGAAGTTAGGCCTATCTCCAATATAGGCCTATCTCCAATATAGGCCTATCTCCAATATAGGCCTATCTCCAATATAGGCCTATCTCCAATATAGGCCTATCTCCAATATAGGCCTATCTCCAATATAGGCCTATCTTCAATATAGGCCTATCTCCAATATAGGCCTATCTCCAATATAGGCCTATCTCAATATAGGCCTATCTCCAATATAGGCCTCTCTCCAAATATAGGCCTATCTCCAATATAGGCCTATCTCCAATATAGGCCTATCTCCAATATAGGCCTATCTCCAATATAGGCCTATCTCCAATATAGGCCTATCTCCAATATAGGCCTATCTCCAATATAGGCCTATCTCCAATATAGGCCTATCTCCAATATAGGCCTATCTCCAATATAGGCCTATCTCCAATATAGGCCTATCTCCAATATAGGCCTATCTCCAATATAGGCCTATCTCCAATATAGGCCTATCTCCAATATAGGCCTATCTCCAATATAGGCCTATCTCCAATATAGGCCTATCTCCAATATAGGCCTATCTCCAATATAGGCCTATCTCCAATATAGGCCTATACAATTTTGTTACACTTTTATATAGTTATACCAGGTAAAAATATATTATAAAATGGGCAAGTTACAAGTTACTACACACTTTGCCATGTTGTTGTTTACAATTTTAGCATCTGTCCCTTTTAAAGTTCTTTGCATGTATGGACTTATGCACTGAACCATGCACTGAATTTATTGTTTTAATTTCCAAAAAAGCTTGTCAAATAAACTATGAAATAAGCAATATTTTATCCAATTTAGTCAAGTTTTCTTGCACCACTTATTTTGCCATATCATTGGTGCCAAAAAATAGTTCTTACCTTCATACCTTGATGGTCAATTGCATTGTTATCCACAATAATTGGGTTTGCTGGAGATTATATCTTGTCAAGCCAGTTATGTTTGTCCTGAGAGTTCTGTTGGTCTTCAAAATAGGTGCATTTATTTGAGTCTGCCATAAAAAGGGATCAGGGCAATTGCCAACTGGTGAGTTTCTTCTGTTACTCTGAAAACAATTCAACAAGGTCTGTTGGAAAATAACAAATTTATCAAATATAGAAATATTATGGTAAGCTACTGTAATACTTCAACCAAGTGATTGGAAAACCTTATTAAATATGCTCTGATATATTAATCTTTCACCCATTCCTCTACCATTCCATCCTAGGGAAAGCACCAGGTTTGGCATGAGGATAGACAGCCCCCTCAAATTTCAATGATAACCTTTAAATCCCAATCTTACTGATATCCCTCTCAAATACCAATAATACTGCCCCTCCCACCCCTCACCCCCCCCCCAAAAAAAATATCCCCATTTGAGTAATAACATATATACTGAACATTATCAAATAGGCCATGAATGTAATATTAATGTCTTTTTTAACTGTCTGGAACTTAATCTTCTCTGCAATAGATACCAGCTTCCATTAAAACAAATTAGTTTTCTCTACAATTATGACTGCAAATACAATTGCCTTTTTCTGGTCTTTTGAACTAGTCTTTCATTATGCTCCAAATTCTCTGATCTCAAAATTAACTTAGTTGAACTTCTTGTCTACATTCTCTGCATTAATGATCTCAGATAACTCTTTGAAATTTACACAACAAAGCTTGGCCTAAGCTCTTTGGCCTAATTACTGTTTGATTAGAGGCCAT
This sequence comes from Chiridota heheva, assembly GCA_020152595.1. Taxonomy (NCBI): domain Eukaryota; kingdom Metazoa; phylum Echinodermata; class Holothuroidea; order Apodida; family Chiridotidae; genus Chiridota; species Chiridota heheva. Next base: position 79,501 of record JAIGNY010000163.1, on the reverse strand, counting down.
ACATACTTCCAAAATTTAACTAAGATTAGTGAGGAAATCCTAAGTTTGTTTTAAAAACATGTTTATCATACAAATAATAGATTGTATAGAAAAAGAAAAGAAAATGAACTTACATTTATAGCAGAAATCACTACCCTGACTCCTGTAGACATGCTAATAACATTTGCTAGTTTGAACAGTAAATGCCTAAAATGGCGTCTCTCTGGTTTTAAATTCAAACTGTTTGATCTTCATAAAGAACATCCTGTGTTTTCATTGGCTAACAGGGATAACACTTCCTCCAACTTGTGCGCATGATAGAAATCTGATGTCAGTGAACTTTCATTTAAACACAGTGTTGCTTGTATAGCCATGGAGCATTGAGATGGAAAGAGAATTTTTTTTTTTAGTAAAGAAAAGTAAGAAAACTTGAGTATTAGGAATCTCTAAATACTGTCACAGATTCCTTGTAAGGAGATTACATAAAGGTTATGTACACAAGCCTGTGTGAATTTGTAACAGAGAAGTGGTTTACAGCTCCATGGGTGAATACAGAAATGGAATGGATTAAAAGAGGGAAGATTTTGGCCATGCTGAGTTCAGTTAAATGCAACATTGGGGATGAGACATACAACATTATGGGGCTGAATGCATGGCATATTGGAACTTATGAGTTTCAAGGGATTTGGTCATGAAAGGGAGAGGAATCAACATGAGGCAGAGGCAGGGGGTTGTAAGGGTGACATGGGGAGTTGTGGGAGATAGTATCATTGAACATGTTTGGTTTTTGGGAAAGGATAACATCCAGTATTTAGTTTGTTCATGTGGAGAGAGGATGAATATGGAAGAGTGTGTCATTTGATCAAGGGATACTGTAGCACCACTGAGGTGTTGGTCAACATAAAGAAATTAATGAGCTTGAGGAGACTGAGGAATATTGCACAATAAACAAAAATGTTTAGCACAATTAAAACATTGATTAGTATAATGCACCCCTCACTCAAGTTTGCATTTGTGACAATCATGCTTCTTTTGAGTACACATCTGACCAAGTTATTATTAAACTGGTTGAATGATATATGTTTTACTGATGAACTTTCAGATATTTGATTTTATTTATAATTATTTTATGGTCATATCTCTTTGGTTTCTCATCTAAATCAATGTAGAAATAATAAGAAAGGAAATATTAAAGATGAAAAATTATCCACAGATTTCCCACAATGTGTTTATTTCTAAATATTTCTCTCATGGGAGTTACACTTGAATTTGTGTCTTACATATTTCTTATGTGAGACTGGCTTCAATTTGTGTTCTTACATGGAAAGTTTGTCTAATTGTTGATAGAGGTTGCAAAGAGCTTGTCAGATTGTTGACGAGCTTGTGGCGAGCTCATCTATTTTTTAATGAGTTCGTCAGATTATTGACGAGCTCGTCACAAGCTTGTCCAGTTGTTGACAAGCTTTTGGCAAGCTCGTCTATATTTTACGAGCTCGTCAGATTATCAACGAGCTGGTCACAAGCTTGTCCAGTTGTTGACGAGCTCATCTATGTTTTGACGAGCTCGTCGCGAGCTCATCAACCATCTAACAAGCTCGCGATCTCTTTTTAGTTGACGAGCTCGTTTTTGTTGACGAGCTCGTCTTATTGTTGACGAGCTCGTGGCGAGCTCATGGCTATGTCTTTGGGACATTCTTAAATGTAAAAGAAAAGTGATGCATTTTTGTAATAATTTTCAAAAACTTTTATTTATTTTCTCTCTTCAACAAGGTTATTATGTACTTATTTACCAATCAGAATCACAATGAAAAGTAAGTTTGAAAATTGCAAAATAAATTGACATTGACTTTTTTTTTCTTCTCAAGAATATGTCTTCTTACATTTATCTTTATGCAGAAAGGGGGATGTTTCATCACACACAGAAATTAATTAAGTTACTGTATGTTTGAATTTACTTTTCAAGACTTTCAAGTTGATCACTTTATATTAAGTAAAATTACCCCTAGCTATCATCACTACAGTATTTCAGTCACACTTAAGGTTCCGACATACTGTAGTACTGAAAATCTCAAGTTTTCACAAAAGTCTAATGTTAAGTTTGTAACATTTATTTTGGGAACATGTTGTAGAAAATATTAGCTTACACAAGCAAAAGTTTAATGTTAAGTTTGTAACATTTAGTTTAGGAACATGTACAAAATATTAGCTTACACAAGCTTGCAAGCAATTGTGTAATAACTTGCATAAACTCTCAAAGAAATTGTGTTAGCTTGCACAAGCTAACAAAATTTTTGATGTTAGCTTGCACAAGCTAGAAATATTTGATGTTAGCTAGCGCAACCTAAAACATTTGATGTTAGCTTGCGCAAGCTAGCAAAAATTTGATGTTAGCTTGCAAAGCTAGCAAAAATTTGATGTTAGCTTGTGCAAGCTAGCAAAATTTGATGTTAGCTTGCGCAAGCTAGCATGATGTTAGCTGATGTTTAGCTTGCTAACAAAATTACATGCTAGCAAATTTTTATGTTAGCTTGCAAGCTAACAAAATTACATGCTAGCTTGCGCTAGCTAGCAGAAACTTCATGTTAGCTGTAAGGGATATCATACAAGAATAAATGCACGTTAGGGAAATATTCATACTCTTTCTTAATGCTTATACAATAACTCATATCTACCCTTTTGATCATCAGCAAATGATGTCAATCAAATTAACAGAGGTAGTGCAAGCAGAAGAATTTAGTGTTAGCTTGCTGCAAGCTAGTGTTAGCTTGCTGCAAAAAAAAAAAAAAAATTTTAAATACTAGTTTTTCTGTAAGGTACAAGTTACATAAAAGTTATATAAAAACCCCAGTAAATTAGAAAAATAAAAATTTCTGTAATTATTAGTAAATGGTAAAATACAATAACGTCAAGATGTAAAAATATATATATATATATATATATATATATATATATATAGGCCCACATACATATATATACACATATACACATATATACACACATACATATATATATACACACATACATATATAAACATAAATGCATACACACATACATATACACATATATACACATACATATACATATATCAATAAATATAAAAATTTGACTTAAAATCTTAAAACACAAACTATCAGACCGCTTTCAAGTTGAACAGGGAAATAGAGTTGGGTACAAATGAAAACCTGAATCTATTATGCTTGGACCGTGGCATACAAAGTCTTTTCCGTGAACGGCGGAAAATATGTAGTGGGAAGAGCGGATGTGTGTTGTCATTCAATATTTTAGTTATTTTTCTGAGCATCATGTTATTGTCAAGATCGAAACGGACTTCAGACATATGTCATCACCAACAACATGGCTTGCGGCCCTTACGATCTTCTCCAATTTACTAGTCAAATCTTTGGTAAGCAGCCCGAATATACAGATAATACTGAAAGTCAACATGCTTTGTATTACTGACTGGTTAAAGAGCTTAAGAATAATATTGTCAACTTTGAAGTATTTCAGTTTACGTAAAAAATACAACCCTTGTTACGCCTTGGTTCTAGTTGCATCAGTCTGGTCTTTAAAGTTAAGTTTATGGTCAATGATAGTGCCTAGATATTTGTAATGGTCCACCTGTTCAACAACCTCATTATTAACCCTGATTGGAGCATAATCACATGACCGTTTCCTTCTCCTTGGTTTTTTTACAGTTCAATATCAGATAGTTTTGATTGCACCAAGTAACAAAATCACCAATTTCATCCTCATACAGAGCAGTCATATTGAAGGTGACCAGTATAATCACGGTATCATCAGCACATTTGTTTACTTCTGCAATCATTAGTGTACAAGCAAAAGAGGATGGAAGACAGACAACAACCCTGGGGCACACCTGTACTAATGGACCAAACATCAGAGCATAAGCCATTCATCTTAACAAACTGTAGTCTGTCTCTTAAATAATTTAAGATCCATGATAATAACCTACAATTGACTCCCATATTTAACAGCTTGTTTATCAGCAAGTGCGGCTGGATGGAATTAAAAGCACTTGAGAAGTTGACAAATGTAGCTTGAACAAAAAATTTGGTATTTCCAAGTTTTCAAGAATCTTATGCAAAATCATTCAGACTGCATCATCAGCACTTCTTTTGTCTCTGTGGGCAAATTGCATGAGATCTAAAATAACACCATTCTTATTTAGCAAAAACCTGAGAATACGTTTTTTAAGACATTTCATTATGATCGAAGTAAGTGTCACTGGACGATAGCTATTTAGGGTGGTAACTGTATTTGATTTTGGCACTGGAGAGATTGCAGATGTTTTCCAAATAACAGGGATCTCACCAGTATCAATTGTGTCCTGAAATATTTCAGTGAAAATTGGTGCTATATCTGAGCAGAACATAACTTAATTAATTACTTACACAATCTGGCCCAATGGCTTTATGTGCATTAACCCTGGAAAAAGGCATTTGAATGTCATCTACTGATAAAATAACCCTGTCAATATTATTGCACATATCAGTTAACATTGCACTGAGAGAAAGCTGTTCATCATTAAAATCAATCATGTCAAATCTAGAGTAAAACTGATTTAGGTTCATTAACAAAGTCCTTGGTGGCATTTTTACTACTTGACGTTTTTAGTTTGTGACCAGTGATGTTAGACATAACTTTCCACGCTGCTCTACTATCGTTGCACTAAAATTTACTTTCAAGTTTCTTTCCGTAATTATATTTACAGTGTTTAGTTTCCCCCTTAATTGCCCTTTGTTTTGCTTTTGCTGTTGCGCAATCTTTGTTATGGTAGGCCTCATGCTTCTGCTTAATCAACATCTTCAATTCTTTTGATCTCCATGGTTTGCTGTTCGAGAATACCCTCCGTGTTGTAGTGGGTACAATAGACACAACACAAAATGTAATATATTCATTGACAGCTGTAACCTTCTTATTGATGTCGTCATCATGACACACACTCCAGTCGGTGCTTTCAAAACACCCGCGCAATTTATTCGTAACTGCTTCTAACCAGTCATGGTAGGTAACTTTTGTCGGTGTCTTTTGTTTGACCATCTGTTTGTAAAGCGGTAGTATGCACACTGTACTATGATCGGAGCACAGCTTGACCTTGAATCTACATTTAACGTTTCCAGAACATTTGTCTAAAACAGCATTCCCCACTTGTCAATATATTGCACAAAATTAGGATATCGAAAGTCACATTGATTGAAATCTCCCATAATAAGTTGTACATCAGGATTTGATGCATTAATATTCTGGATCCTGTCTGATAAGGTATCTATAGCTTTACTATTGTTCGCCTTTGGGTAAATATAAACAAAAATAATGAACAACAGACCAAATTCCCGGGAAGATAAAAAGGCCGCAATCCAACGGTCAGTAATTCTATGTCCTCACAACAATACTTCTCTTTGACAACATAGTTATTGCACCAGGTATTATTGAAATAAAGACAAACACCACCTCCTTTAGATTTTTTTAAACTATGATCGCCGTCAGCTCTAATAACAGTAAAATTATTAATTTCAACTGCACTATCAGGAATATCGATTTATTAAAGCCAATTGTCTCTGTAAAACACATAACATTAGAGTCGCAGAACTCATGTATAACTCTCATTGCGACTGAAAGTTCATCCATTTTATTCTGGAGGGATCTAACGTTCCCAAGTATAATTGTGGGTAGAGGAGTTAAATGCCTCAAACGTCTTATACGACCCCGCCTTTCTTACCTCTTTTACGCTTCTTTATGTCCTTGGGGTAATTATTGTAATCAAATGGCCTAAGCATTTGAATAGGGGGTAACGGTTTGAGTTCAGTAGTGTTGTAAGTAAGTCTCCATACAAGTCCATCACTAAAATCATTGGAAAAAGCTCAAGAAAGAGCAAAAAACACAATAAAAAGCACAATAGTCACCAATTTGAGCACACAACAACATCTACCACCAAAATTAATGTTAAAACGACAAATATCCATTGTAAAAATGTTGGTTAAAAACTGAGTTTTACTGACAGGATGTCGCCACAGAGCAGCGCCAATCTATGCAGAACCAACTAGCTCCAGACTGCCAGAATAACCACCACAAAAACATTGTGACCCTCAGACAAAGCAAATAATATAACAAAAACTGATTTTAAGTCTTTAAATTAATCAAATATATTGTGCTATATCAGTAAAAAAATGTTGGGCGGGCGTTTATTAGGGTAGCGTCAAATGTGGTACATGTAATTTAATATAAAACAATGATCAGCAATTTTTTGGGGGCAAAAGAATCCCCATGGCTACAGTAGCTGCCACTGTGGCTGCCATGCACTGATGGACAATGTGCTGTTAGCTATAAAAAAATTCAAAATATGAGCAGGTAGGCAGCTAAGCTAAATCCATCCCGAGTCATTAGGCTCATTAGTTGGTTATCCCCGGTTTCCATGGTGCAAGTGGATGAGAGTACATGACTTCCCCAGATGCAGGTTAACTCCCCAGGTTAACTCTCCAATGGTACTCATTTTTCACAGCTGAGTGGACTGAAGCAAGTAGAGTAAATAAAACAGGGTTGAAAATAACTCTCGCCTGCTCACCATTGGTGAGCGAGAAAAACTGTGCAAGTAAAAATATTATAATATACTATGGCAAATCTAAGTTGTATAAATGATTGCCGATCATGACTTTTGTTGTATTTTCCAAGCATGGAGTAAAGCTGCCTTGCTCAAGGACACAATGTAGTGCTCGCAGCAGAAATCGAACCTGATACCTTTTACATACAAGCACGACTCCTAACCACTGAACCACTGCACCTCTTACAGGTAGGAAAGTAATTTGGTATTTTACATTCATTTCTCAATAGGGGTGGGGAGGCAAGAACCCAAAACATACATGTATTCACAAGAGAAACAAATTTCAGAGAACTATTGGTCAATTTGGGAAATTTCTTTTATTATTGGAAATTTTAAGTAAATTTTGTTAATTGGTTGGCAATTTTTTCGATTGTGAAGGAAATTTTGACAATTTTCGGGAAATCTGTTGATCGATCGATCGATCGATTACAATATTTACCTATTGTTTCAATTTCCCAATTTTACTTCCCAACCGGGAATACCAAGAAGTTGAAATCCTCTCAGGCCATATTATCATTTTTATTTTTGCCTAACATAAAGTGGGAGGTTCAAAAGCCCCCCTTTTTTTATATTTTGAAGAAAATGTTGTCAATTTTCCAGAAATCTGTTGACAAATTTGACCAAAAATTAAATTTTTACCAATTGTTTAAATTTTATGTTAATAATTTCCTAATTTTACCCCCCAACCGAGAATACCAAAAAGATGAAATCCTCTCAGGCCATATCATTGTTTTTATTTTTGCCTAGCCTAGCAAAATTAGGTAGGGGAGGAGGGGACTAAAGCCAAGTAAATTTTGCCAATTTTTGGAAAATCTGTTGACAAATTTGACAAATTTTCAAATTTTCCCAATTGTTTTTTTTATGTTAATATTTTTCCAATTTTACCCCCAACCGGGACTACCAGGAAGATGAAATCCTCTCAGGCCATATTATTATTTTTATTTTTGCCTAGCAAAAGTGACTCCCCCCCTTCCCCCACAATCTCTGCGGTCCCCGTTCTTATGTACAGGAACAAAATAATGAATGTATGTGTGCCCAAAAGCAGGCTGTGTGGTGCTGGTCAACACCTGCTAACAATTGACACAAATCAAGTCAAATTCTTTGGAAATCTTACTAATGTCATATATAAGAAGTGACAAAATCATTGATTAAAATTTTTATTTTTGTTGGATGTATGTAAAAACAAGAACAGGTGGACCTGATCAATACAACAGGTGAAACCAACTGACTTTAAGTGATACGTCTTCATTAAAAGCTAATTAATGATGTTTATTCAAACACAAGGCCATATTTCAAATTGAAGAAGAAAGATGTTTTAAATTACTAGCTTTTGGAGTCTGATGGCTGTAAGAGTGTTTGCTGGGGAAAACATGATTGGGGTCAAGGAGGAGGGGGAGGGGCAAAATGTAAACATTTTATTAAATATATATATATAATTCAATACAAAATCACAATGAATAGCAAATCTTTTGGGGAAAGACTTTCTATTATGGGAGCCTCAAGTGTCAAAAATTATTTACATCAATTATTTGTAAATAATGGCATTATGTTCAAACAAGAACTTTTGGAAGGACAGTATGCTGACTGTTTAAAGCTAGTGTAAACAATGGGCTTGTTGAAGGACGTAAATGCCGGTAATGGGGCTAGTAGAGGAAGTTATTTCAAATTACATGAGCTTTTGAAGGATGCACTTACTTTTCCCCTTTCTTTAGATTTTTACATTTTACTGCAAACCTCAAAATATCTTTGAGTTGTTATCAGACATTTTAGGTCAGGTTACTACTACACCCAGTAACTCAGAAAACATGAAAGAAATCTGTATAAATGAAACACCTCTTTTCAATGCATCCATTGAGTCACAAAGAAGGGAGACACCCATGATTTGCCTATGTCAATAAGGTATTAAAATATTAATAATGTATCCTTGCGGCATGATGCAATTATTTGTTATTTCTTTGGGCATTTACTTACCGAACTACCCTCTCCATTCATCTTTAAGGATTAATTCAGTGGTCAAGTTAATTCACCTTATGCAAATAAGCTAATTAGTATGCACACACAACCACAATCATGCTTAACTGAACAGTCCCAATGCCACCTACAATTGTAACAAGTACCAAATTATTATCTCAGGTTAAATATTTTCTACACAAGTGTATTGTTATGCAAATAACCTAAATAACATGCAAATTACACCTCACCAATAAGTGTAGACAATGCTCTTCACAAATATAATCATTTGTGTAAACAAAATCCACACTCCCACTTTATTTTATGACATATCATAAATATAAAAAATATTTAAAAAAAGCTAATTAGTATGCACACCCAACCCTCCAATCATGCTTATTTGAATAGCACCCATGTCGTCTACCATAGCTGTGCCAAGTTATTCATTACTTAAGTTATGCGCTCATGAATGTTAAACATTTTGTACAAAGTCTATCGCTATGCAAAAAACCTAATTAATATGCACACTTCACCTCAGTGTAGACAAAACAAAATCCCCACTCCCACTTTAATCTAAGACATATCATGGATACAAATATTTTCATTGTTATGCAATTATGCTAATTAGTAAGCACACACAACCCCCCATCATGTGTCCTCTACCCCTGTGCCAAGTTACATGAATGTACACCATTCATAACTTAAGTTATGCATTCATGAATGTTAAACATTTTGTAAGAGTATTCTTATGCAAATAACCTAAATAATATGCATGCACAATTCACCTCAACATTAAGTGTAGACAATGTGCAAACAAAATCCCAACATCCACTGTAATTTAGAGATATCACAGATACAAATATTTTCATTGTTATGCAAATAAGCTGAATTAGTATGCACACATAACCCCTAATGATGCTCATTTAAACAGTACCCTATATGCCAAATTACATGAATGTACACCATTCATAACTTAAGTTAGGAAAACTTTATTCAAAAACTTTAACCTGACAAAAAAATTAATTGTTATGCAAATAAGCTAATTAGTATACCCACACAACCCCCAATCATGCTCATTTGAACAGTACCCATGTCCTCTACCCCTATGCCAAGTCACATGAATGTACACCATTCATAAGTTATGAAAACTTTAACCAAAAACTTCAACCAAAACTTTAACCTGACAAATATTTTTATTGCTATGCAAATAAGCTAATTAGTATGCACACACAACCCTCCACTCATGCTCATTTGAATCAGTACCATGTCCTTTACACCTATGACAAGTCACAGGAATGTAAACCATTCATAACTTAAGTTATGAAAACTTTAACCAAAACTTTAAGCGGACGCCGATGCCGACGCAAACGCGAGGTAGTACAATAGCTGTACTATTCTTTGAATAGTGAAGCTAATAATGAGGTGCTATACATAGACTTTTTACTTAAATTTTTTGTGGTATAATTAGTTTTTGCATTTTCATAATCTTTTTTATTCTATTATTTAAGAGATAATGTAGAAGTACTTCTTTCAGTCATTATTTAATTAATTATTTAGCATTTAATAACATTCATGTCATATAATCAGGCCTGCCAACCTTTAGGATCACCAAACTGTATTCTGAAACAACAAAATTTGTGATTTTGATAAAAAAAAACTGTACTCTTCAAACGAAATGTACAAAACAAAGGTTTACTGTAACTAAAAAAAAAATTACCACTGTACTTTCAGTTTCTCTTATTGTACGTGGCAGTTGCCTTTTTGCATTTCTGGAGTGCTTCATTTTTTAATGAACGTTGATGGGATGGAATCCCTGCTGCTTGCCAATAGATCTTGCTAGTTAAACAGTCTGATAGAACTGGAGTACTTAAACTTGATTGGAACTCTGTTGCAGGTAGGTTGCCTTATGCATAATTAACTTGTAGTCTACACTTTTTGGCGGCAGCCGCAAATGGTTATAATCTTATTCTGAATCTGAATCTGAATCAGTTAAGTCGGCAAAAATCTTTAAGAGGACATGAACGCCAACCGAGCGTAAAAAGTATGAGTAAAAAAATATATGTATAAAAATATTTAAAAAATATTTAAAAAAAAAAAAAAAAAAACCTATTCTGGTGCCAAAACACGTACAATCGTATTTTCAACATTTTCCTGTATTAAATACGGCAAAATCGTACTAGCTGGCAGGTCTGTATAATAAATAACATTATAGGTCTAATAATAGCATTATGTATCATATGACATTATATGCCATATAATAACATATGCCATATAATGACATTATATGCCATATAAGACATGCCATATGCATTAATATGGCATATAATGAAATCATATGCTAAATAATGAAATATATGACATATGTCATTATATGTAAATTTTGTTGGACTGTCTTCTATAAGAACCAATGAAGTTAATTATAAATATGCATTTTTTATTATCTATTGCCACTATGTACAAATTAATGTGTTTTACAGCTTCTTCATGCAGTGCTACAGTGCACATTGTACATGCATGCTGTCCACAGATACTGGATATATAATAAGATAGATTCCTTACTCTGACTGCAAGGTGAGGCAACCTTACAGAAAATGAGCTCGCGATGAGCCCTTCATTAAGAAATGAGCTCGCGATGAGCTTGTCAGAACTTAGATGAGCTCAGGCGAACTTGTCAAAACTAAGATAGCTTGTCAAGGGCTCGTCAATACTTAGATGAGCTCGTCAAAACTTAAACAAGCTCGTGCCAAGCTCGTCAAAACTTAAACGAGCTTGTCAATAATTAGACTCACCATAATTAAAGTCACCTGCCAATAAGCATACAATTCATTCTGCCATTTGGAAGAAACAATATTTATACTTTCGAATTTGCGGGCGCATTTCCCTGACGTGCATATTTCCATGACGAGCTCATTTTTCCTGGATACTCTGACTAGCTTGCCATTTTGACAAGCTTTTGCCGTTTTTGACGAGCTCGCCATTTTGACGAGCTTCGCCCGTTTTGACGAAGCTCGCCATTTGACGAGCTCGCCGTTTTTGACGCCATTTTGACGAGCTTCCGTTTTGACGAGCTTTTGACGAGCTTCGCCATTTTGACGAGCTCGCCGTTTCCATTTTGACCGTTTTGTGAGCTCGCCATTTTGACGAAGCCGCCGCTTTTTTTGACGAGCTTCGCCATTTTGACGAAGTCGCCCGTTTTACGAGTTTTTGACGAGCTCGCCCGTTTTGACGAGCTTCGCCCGTTTTGACGAGCTCGCCGTTTTAGCTTGAGCTCGCCATTTTGACGAGCTTCGCCGTTTTGACGAGCTTGCCATTTGACGAGCTCGCCGTTTTAACTTTGGACGAGGAGCTCGCCACTTTTGACGAGCTCGCCATTTGGTTTTAGCTCGCCATTTGACGAACTCGCCCGTTTTGACGAGCTCGCCCGTTTTTTGACGAGCTCGCCATTTGGACGAGCTCGCCATTTTGACGAGCTCGCCATTTGACGTGTCTATCTTTCCCTTCCCTTACAGAAATGGTGAGCTTGCTGTGAGCTCTTTTTAACATTTTGACAAGCCATGAAAGAGGTTCAATAATTGTTCTCGGCGAGCTCGCCATTTCTGTAAGGGAAGATAGGTTTTCATTAGATAGCATGTGTACACAGAGAGCATATGAAAGAATCCGTGTTGAATATTCATATATAGCAGTCTACTCAGTCAGAAGTTCGAGTAGACTTACTTTTCCTTAATTTAGGATTCACTTTTGATTAAAAATGGAGTAATTGGTTAACAAAAACAAATTATTGTATGTTGATTAAGTTTTTAGTAGATAGGAAATATAAGATTTTTCAAGTCAAATTTTTACAAAGCTTGCCTGATTTTGTGGGTGCATGTAGTATGTAATTCGCTTATTAACATGCGTGCTGGTACTGCTTATGCATCTACGGTACAAGGTGTCAATGATTTTAATGTTCACTAAAGTAAATTTATGATATCAATCTAGCACTCTTCCATGTACAGATGTATAGAGATGTTAGTGGGCCTGCTTGAGAGAGGTCTTAAATGAGAGCCAAAGGCGGCAAGTGGCAACACCACATCACACAGACCTAGCCTATGTGCACTGATGATTCGTATGGCCTGTATTTCGCTAGTGAGATAACATCTCTCTCTGTATGCCCTACATGCTATGTACTACATGCAATACAGTATTTGCAGTCATGTAATGGCTATAGCTTATACTACAGTCAGATGTTTATCTGACTATAGTACTTCACCATTTGACTAGTTTTAGTTAGGGATGTCACTGTTGCTCAGCTTGCCTTCAACTTCTTTAATCAAGATACCAACACCATACCCCGTGTTTCAGGCATGGCCTACTTTATCATTACAGACATCTACCAATATTTTTGGGGGGGTTTTTTGCTGACCAATTTGTTCAATTATTTATGAGATATCACTGATCTCAATTTCAAATTCCATGTTAGGGGCAATCAAACAGTAACAGCACTGTGCTTAAGCTTAAAGGACTATGGACATCTAGCAAATTTAAGATGTGAAAGAGCATGGAAATCTGAGTGGAATAGTTTTAAGAATTTGTGAGAAGCTTGTTTAGTTTTCAAGTTATGACCGACAAATTTTCAAGATTTTTTAATTTGTGCGGAATGTGTGCTATATAGTAAGAGGAACACAACTCAAAATCTTGATGTAATTCTTTCATTTGTCTTTCAAATTCACTTGTGAATTTTAAAATGTCTATTCTAGATACATGATTTAGGGTATGATTAAGTTAAAAATAAATAATAAATTGCCCAAGTCCAATGCTATATTTTAAACAAAATTAATAGAGGAATATAAAAAAACAATTGTTTGTACAAAAGGTGAGGAAAGATCCTTCCCCCATTGATGTCACAGATCATTGTGCAATAATAGCTAAAAATTAAAAATGCTGTAAATTGGTCAATTATTAACCAATTTTGATGGAATTATTTGCTGTTTAAATAGTTAGGATCATACTTTAAACAAATTAAGCCCATGTTGCCTCTAGCCATCCATAGTCCTTTTACAGTTTCCAAGCAAGCAATGATTTCATCTGGCATGACAAGCCATATACATTTTTTTGTTCAAAAATCATTTGTCTTTTTGTATGCTAGTGTTTGTCACGCCGCACACATGCGAGCTTATAAGCTCACATTAAAATTCAAAAAGCATTTACACATATTGTTAGTGTCTACATTAGTAAAGTTTAGTAGGCGTAGCCAAAAACTGTGTGGAAAGTCCTTGGGTTAAGGTAGCTAGATAATTACAGTTTGCCTTTGTCTAAATGCCTGACAAGTTTAGTTATTTTCCCTGAAGGGTGAAGGCCAATTTGCTGGTTTTTGAATGAATAATTGTAAAACCTATTAATTTCATTCCCCTGGCTCTTCAAAGCACACAAGCTTCTTGTTGCTGTGTCATTCCTTGAGATCACTGTCAATGTCTTATAATTAGGCCTACATGCTCAGGCTTACCAGAAACAAACCCTGAAGGAAGATCTGAAGTCTCTGATACATTATTGAGAGGAATAGTTACTTTAGTCTCCATATTACAATACAGCCCATGGATTATTACATTGTTGAGAAAAATTTAAATGCAATTTTAGATATACAGTATAATTGCCCGGTATATCTCTTGGAGGAAAAAAAACACATTATTTTGAACAAAATTTATTTTGTGTTAGATTTTGTGATATTCACCTCTGGAATGGTTTTTCTTATTGATTTACTGCATAAACAAAAATTCAGAATAATCAGCTAAAGATAAAATATGGGCTTTATAATTGCTGAAAGTATATGAAAAGAAGTCAATCTCAAATCCAATGTGTAGGCTGACTAGTGAGAAGGTGAAAAATGTCTTTCCTTCATGGTTGACAGTACCACATTATGTGATTTAATCGTCACATTTTCTTACGATAAAATCAAATCAAAATGACATAAAATTTGACATGTACAATTCCAAACAGTATCTTCCCCATTTAATCAATCATTTTCTTGACAATTCCATACAGTTACCAGTATTTTCAACATCTAATCATTTTCATAACCTTTATCATTTGTTCCTGCAAGGCTGCCACCTGAGCTAACCAGGTTGAAATTATTAAATCACAGATGAGAGCCTCATTTACAACATTAAAAAAATTCATATAAACCAATCATTTTTCCAGCAAGTACAGTTCTGGATCAGATCATGATCCTCCTGACTACATAAGTCATCAAGATTCTTATACACTAATAAATCAAAGTAATCCTCTGAATATACAAGACAGTTGTATCCTGCGGTTGCATTATGCTTCCTGGTTGGTCATAATGGGATGTCCAACATGATATTTTTCTTCCATGTCACTATTCTTCTGTTTTAGTGTCATAGTATAATTTCCTTCTGCATAGTTGTGCATCCCCATTCCCTTCATTGCAGGGCTTCTAACATCTTACATTTTACCAAAACCAAAGTAAGCTTACGACAAAGATGGTGATGAACCACTTTAAAAGTGATTTGGTTGCTAAATCAAAACCAGCATATTTACTCACTTTAAAACTTGTAGTAGAAGTTCATAGGCTGTTATTAAGGTTCATCTAATTTGGATGTACACCTTCATATACTCGCATTCAATATAGTGGGAATAAATTCAAATAATTACTTCAAAGCTTATAAATGTCATTGTCTAATAAGATTCTACTTCTAATGGGCATTGTTGAATTATAGTTTGTGGCTCTTAAAGTGTGAATAGTTTTAATCACTAACTATGAAGTAATATTACCTGTTGAGGTTCAGTTTGATCAATTAACTGAAAATGTTATTTTTGTTTTTGTATAGTGTATTGGACATTCACAGCCTCAGAGAGAAAGACTTCAGACACATTTTGGATTTGACATTCAAAATAATAATAATGAATACTTGTTATGCGCCAGTATCCATCAAAAATGATGCTCATGGCGCAGCGACACAACAATCAATGCAAAACAATGTGAACAAAAAAGAAATGTTAGTTAAGAATACTGCAAAAAAAAAACATACATACAAGAACAAATATAAGCTTAAAATTGAACGAAATCAGAACACATGAGGAATGTCTTTAATGATGATTTAAAAGAATTGAGGGAAGGACTAAGTTTTATGTTGTCTGGAAGTCTGTTCCATAAAAAGGGGGCAGCAGAAGAAAATGAACGTTTACCCCATGTTCTAGAAGTACGTGGAATGGCTAATTGAAGTTTGAAATTAGAACGCATGAACTGGCGGGGAGACTTATATGGGATTAAAAGATCAGAAATATATGTGGGAGACAATGCATGAGTAGACTTATACACAAAAACAAGTATTTTAAAAACAATTCTATGATGAATTGGTAGCCAGTATAAATTCCTTCAAATGGGAGTAATGTGTTCATTTGGTTTACTTAGGGTAACAATCCTGGCAGCAATATTTTGTAAGCGGGAGAGACATTTGATTTGATTAGCTGGGAGACCATATAAAAAAGAGTTACCCATATCAAGGCGGGAAGAAACAAAAGCATGAACTAGTTGTTCAGTGGCAGGCATTGTTAAATATTTTCTGATTAGTCCTATGCTACGTAAATGAAATGATAAAGATTTAGAAATTTCAGAGATATGGTCAGCCATTGAAATATCAGCATCAAAAATGGAGCCAAGGTTACGAACTTTAGAGGCTACACATACTTGAGCATTTCCAATTTGAAGAAAAGGGAGGTTGATTTTGTTACGCTGACGTTTGGAACCAAGAACAATTAATTCAGTTTTATCATCATTTAACTTTCAAAAGTTGGAGGACATCCACTTGCGTATTTCAACGATACATGATTCAAGTTTATGTAGTGCAATATTTGCTTCAGCAGCTTGATTGGGATTAAACGAAATATATAATTGTGTGTCATCGGCATACAAGTGGTAATGAAGATCATATTTACATATAATTTTACCAATAAAACTAGTATAAATGGAAAACAAAATCGGACCGAGTACACTCCCCTGCGGCACACCATATACAAGCGTAGATGGTGAAGAAGTTTTATCATTAATTTGTACACATTGTGATCTGTTAGTTAGATAGGACATGAACCATTGTAATATAGTTCCATCAAAATCAATATTTTGAAGATGATTGATTAACAGGCAATGATCCACAGTGTCAAAGGCAGCGGATAAATCAAGAAGGACAAGGGCAACAAGTCTACCTTTATCCATTGCTGAAAGAATGTCATTTTGGACTTTAAGTAATGCAGTCTCAATATTGTGATTTGGTCGATAAGCTGATTATCAAGAAGATTGTTGTGCTGAAGAAAAGGTGAAATTCTACACAAGACAATGCATTCAAGGAGTTTCGACAGAAATGGAAGATTAGACACAGTTCGATAGTTCTTCAAAACATCCGGATCCAAACTTGATTTCTTTAATAGAGGATGAACAAGCGCCGACTTTAAAGATTCCGGAAAAATTCCTGAAGTGAGTGACTGATTGATAATGTGAGCTATTATTGGAACAAGTGAGGCAATGCAGTCTTTTACCAGTTTGGTTGGTATTGGATCAAGATTACAGCTTTTTTTTGGGTATTGCTTGATCAATTTCTCAATCCAATGAATTTGGTTGGTTCAAAGGAAGTAAGCTTTGAGTCACAATTGTCAAAATATGCAACAGATGGCATAATACATACATGAGATACAAATTCATCACAAATTACTTTGATTTTATCACTGAAAAAAGTACAGAATTTGTTTGCAAGATTACCATCCGAGTCACATTGTGGAATTGGTAAAGAATGTTTCCGGTGAAGAAGTTTATCTGTTACACGGAAAAATTGTTTTTGATCTGAACCAGTCAGTAATAAGAGTAGAAAAGTGACTTAGTTTAGATTTGCGAATAAGTCCATTTACAAGGTTGCGTTGAATACGTTGAAATGGTTAACAAACATTCTGTTTTATCTCAGATTTTTGCGATTCATGTTGAAAATAATGTTTCGGGGGAAACATTTTATAAGTATTACACTTCAGTTTTCTCCTTTTCTATGCAATAAGTTACGGATTAGACACAAAATAAAGATAAAATATATATTTTGTTAATTTGAAGATGTATATAATTTGTCTGTTACACATATGTATTATTATTTGCTAGAAATAAATTGTGTCATTGTCATTGTTCCATAGAAAGAGACACGTACAGACAAACACATTTGCTCAAATGTCTCTGTGTATTTATATTATTTTGTCAACATCAACAATTATGTGTCAAAAGATAACAAAGATGCATGAGAAAAATGTATTGTACATATTGTATACATCACCATGCTGCAAGTAAAGGTGTATGAATGATCAAACATTCACATTTCTCCCATGACATGATAAAGAATTATATGATATTTTTGTTTTAACTCCTTTCCCTCACAGCCAGTTTCTAGATGAATGAAAACAGTATGGTATGGTTTGGTTTGGTTTGTTGATGTTTAATGGCACTGCGACAGTCAGAGTCAAATGTGCCAAGAGGGTGTTAAAAACTAAGGTGCTTGAATTAGGACAGAGAGGTGGGATAGAGGGAAGGAGGAAGAGAAGGTGAATAATGGAAAGAAGTTAAGGAAATAAAAGGAAGATGAGGAAGGTAAGGGAAGGAAAGGGAGGTTTAGATCAGATGGAATAGATTGCTATTGCGGAGAAAGGTGATGAAGTCGGAGAAAGGTGATAAAATTAGAGGTAGGATTGTTCTTGAAAAGATTGAATATGGAGATAGAAAGGATAGAGGTGTGTTCTGGCGTTCAGGTATATGGGACTGGTTAAGAGGGTATGCTTGATCAAGAGATCGGTGTTGCATGTAGGGTAGAAAGGAGCAGGGGAGCCTGAAAGTAGCAAACAGTATAAAAAATAAACCCTACATACATGAAACATTTCTCTACAATGCATAATCTCTCCACTCATTATAGATGTATCTTTTTTCTTTTTTTTAATTTATTGAATTCTTCTACTCGAGTTACAATGTATATACAAAAGACAAGTAAGGAATAAACAAAACAATGTTTACATAATACCACAAAACATTAACATCAAAAGTTATACAAGTGTAAAAAGTTATACCAAGGTAGCCAGTATTTTTGCCAAGAGTCAGACATATTCTTTCCATAAATGAACTTCTGTACGTTAAAATAGTTCTTAAGATAACAGTTCATGGCAACTATAGTTGGAAACCTCTTATTGGTTTTGGTTATGAAAATGTAATACTTTACAAGAATAATAATTAAATTAAGCAGTTTATCGTGATTTTTACCAAGCAAGATAGTTTCTGGGTCTAACAGTGAAATATTGATACGACCATTTTTAAGGGCATTGTTGAGATAAATCCACAAGGCTTGCACAAATTTACAATGATAAAATAAGTGAACAATTGATTCAGTGTTACTTGAACAAAATGAACAAAGCGGATTATCAATTATCCCAATCTTATTTAGCAAAACATTAGTTGGAAAGAAACAATTGAGGATTTTATACTGAAACCATCTAATCTTGGTATCATTGCTGCAATCAAAAGGGATGGAACAGAAAAGTCTCCACTTGTCATCAAGAAAAGTGGAGTTAAGAACATTCTCCCACTTAGTACGAGCTTTATTAGTAAACCTAACATCCTTAATAAGGGTACAATAAATTGTTTTACATTCTAAATCACCCTTTAAAAACATAACATGATAATGGTTGTCAACCGGTGAACAAAGTTTCTTGTTTGCCTTAATAATATTACCCCAAGAATGTTTCAAAGAGCTGATGACACTGTAGTACTCCAAAAAATTTGCATTAATATTAAAAGTATGAATAAAATCTTCGTATGAAAGAAAAGAGCCATCATCATTCAATAGATCGTTCACAATAGTAACACCTTTACTAAACCAATGACTGTAGAAAACTGGAACATTACCAATTTGAATTTTGGTATTATGCCATAATGGTTGACTCAGAACAAGTTCTATGTCATTATTTGTATAACTAATTACTTGCCATGAATTGCAAAAACATTTGAAGACATCTCTCCAAAAATTATTTGACATTCCAAAAATAAAAGTTTTGATATATACTTCACCTGAATTAAACCACTTGTCATAATCAAAACCATAAGTACGCAAATAATTCAAATTCATGTTACCATCAGCTTTAAGAATACGTTTTATATATGAAGCTTTTAGAGCAGTAGCATGGTGGAGAACATTAGTCATCTTGAGACCACCAGAGGAATATTCCTGAATAATCTGGTTCTGGCTTACTCGATCGGGCTTATTCCAAACAAACTTAAAGAAGGCAAATGGGTATCTTTGTTTTTGTCAACATTATCTTCATGCAACAGCTTACAAAGTTTAGCAGTTTATAGGGTATATACTGCCAATTTAAATTTCATTCAGAAAAATGATACAGTATAAAAGGATTTCATTATTTTTTCTTCAAGTCTGGTTGGGCAACTCTTCTTGAATTTACACATGGTACCTTTAAAACATTGAGGTTTCCATGTAAAGTCACACCACAGAAATTATCTACTAAAGATAATTATATGAAACTGAATGTTGCTTTAACATTTCAAAATATCACAATTATTTTACAAAATTAGAATATTAAGTATTTGTTGGCATTAGGTAATTTGTATATTCATAAGACTCCTGGCATCAAAATCCTCGCACCACCACTGACCAGCCCTACCATTTCTGCAAGCTTAAAATAGTAAGTAACAGTAAAAATAATAGCAAAATTTTGAAAAAGAACTGTTTATCACTGACATGTACATGTTTTATTCTGTATGATAATAACTGGTCTAAGCACAAACAAAATTACATGCTGGAAATTGTGAATACTGTACCAGAAATAGGCCATTGATAGGATTTTTTAACTTTTTTGGTGAATTCATGCAAAGTTTTGATTTTTGTGGAATATCTAACACAACACTGTACACGAAAACTGAATGTGGGTTAAATCAGTGACAGTTTGCTTTCTAGTGTTTAATTAATGAAAAAAGGTTCCTCATTGGGAGTCAAAGTTTGGTGTTTCAATCAAACTTTAATTTTCATACTCACAAAAACCATTTATACATCAAACTTTGTTACAACCTCTGGAATAACTATATGATTACACTCAACAACACTACAGCAGTATTAAAAGAATCAGCATCATGAAATACAATGGTGTGTCTTTTATCATCTTCATATGCATCACCAGAGAATATAAAAGAAGCCCAGTCCAATCACAAAATGATGGCTTTCTACTTTAAATGAGCATTGACACGAAGCACGAAATAATTGGCATGCATGGGGTCCAGGGGATCCATGAGGCGAAGCCCCTGGATGCTCTGCGATTTTAGTCATTATGAGGACCTAAAAGTAAATGGAATTTGACACGTTTGTATGTATCCTTGCTTGCTTTTCCTACACACCTGGGGTATGTGTGACTGAGTCTGTGGGAGTGGTGCCATGGCATTCAAAGGATTGCATCATTGCAGGAAGTTTTTCGTGCCACACATCTTATTTCTATGCTTTCTGTGAATATAGTATAATTGCTGCTAGGAACTAGACCTATATAACATAGCATATATTTCATATTTCAATCATGCGGGGTTCAGGACGGGTAGGGGGACTTGCTTTGTGAGTCGAGGAGTGAGGGTCGAGGGGCCCACTTTGAGGAGCCCAGGCAAAGCCCCCATGGAGGACCAGGGGCGAAGTTGCCGGAAGCTCTGCGGTTAGTCATTTTAAGGGCCTAAAAGTGTATGAAATTTGACATATTTTAAAGGCACAGTACCTGTGCTAGCTAGAGAATCCTCTAGCTTTGATAATGTTGATACAAATAATATCCTTCAGTGTTATTAATACGTCATTTGAGATTTGCTTTTGCTTTGAATTGACGCTATCCACATAGGGCCAAGTAACAAACAAAAGCAAAATGTCAAAAAGAGCAAAAATTGATTGAAAGTGGATGCCCTGTCCACTGTCAGAGGAATCTCAGACTATACCTGTGCTTGCTTATGAGCCTAGGTACAAGAATTTAGTCAATTGGGAATAGAAGCGATAATAAAAAACGTTTTACTATTTTTGAGTTTAATCAAATTTTACATATTTTCGAGGTATCCGTGCATGCTTTTGTGAACTTATCTTTACATCTAAAGTATCTATATCAAAATGACGAGCATGTATGTGTTGTGTGTACTTAAATTTAAAAAGACATAGAACTCTGTGTCTGCAGGAAAAGTGACGAGCAGATTCATATGCCCCTAGAGAGCAGTAGAGCTAGAGCTGTGTACAGTACAGCATACCATCATTGCATCTACGTAATTTGTCGATGTAATAACATGTAGAAATATGTCAATTTTTGGGATAGGCCTATTTCTTAACTTCTTGAAGGAATATTTCTGATAGGCAACCCATCCTCTTTGGTAACACATGGGATTTATTAGAACACCTTTAAAAACATAGCATTAAAATTTTGTTGAACAAAAAAAGGGGGGTCGTTTGCACCCCCTACCCCCCCTTCACCCCCTTGCACCCCTACCCCCCATCCTTCCCCCTCCTTCATTCCCAAATTTACTAAAAATCATGCAGTCTCACCCTATTGTACTTCACCATCATATGCATGCTCTCATTTTGAATTCATGTCATATGACCAGTGGAGTATTTAGTGGGTCATGGGGGTAACTTCCCCCTCCCCTGTAAGTGGGTTATACCAGTATACAATATGCTATACATCATATTACGGAAATAAATTAAGAAATGAATTTGGGAAGGTCTAACTCATGGTTCTCCGCCAAGCTCGATTTTGCCGTTTAGGCTTCATCTTTATTTACAATGCTACATGGTGACAATGTTTTAAGTGAGAGATAATAATTTCAAACTATATATAATTGCCACATTCGTGTATTGCTTTGATGTATAGGCCGCCTTAGCACAAGCCCCAAATAATGGCTTGAAGATGCAATCTCGTAGAATAGGTTAACACTACACACTGTGGAGTTTAGAGAGACAGTGAATGTCTCCATACATTCTCGATTTAATTTAAGATTATATTTGGGGCTTGATTTTCTCTCTGGGCACTAAAAAAGGCTTAACAATGCAAATAATTATTTCCTTCTTAAATATTTCAGAATAAAGAGCTAAAGAAAGATAATTAGCATAACTTACTTCCTTATACTGTTCACTTACCCGGCGAACTGTTGGACGACTGTAGATAATGTTGGCTGAAAGCGATGGCCGATTAAATTGCCATGGTTGGTGTAATTATGTGTATTCATTTGACAATATGTATATTCATGAGAGTTAAAATTTACATACAATAACATTACATGCTATATAATTAATTATGCTATATAATGAATTATATGCTATATAATGAATTATGCTATAAATAATGATTTTTTTTCTAAATAATTGATTATATGTGAATTATTTGTTAAATAATGAACTATTTGCTAAACAATGAATTAATTGTTTATTAATATACTATTTGTTTAATAATGAATTAGTTAAAAAATGGAATAACAAAAAACAAATCACTTATATATATATATATTTGTTCAAACTAGAAAGGATTATGTACATATAATGGAATTACGAAAACTAATTATTTATTCAAATTTTTCAAGCTAGGACAAATTATATACTTATCATGGAATTAATAAAACAATTTATGTATATTTAATGTTCAAAGTATAACAAATTATATACATATAATGGAATTAATTTATTTCAATATGTCCAAATCAGACGATTATTCATAAATAATGTTCAAACCAAAACAAATTTTGAATTTTAAAAACAAATTATTTATGAATAAAGTTCAAACCAGAACAAATCATATCTACATATAGTGGAATTCATAAAACAAGTTTTTTATAATTAATTTTAAACTTAATCAAATTATCTACATATAACACAGAAACAAGATCAAATTTTATAGATATAATAGAAGTGCAAAAACTAATTATACACAAAAAATCTATGTAAATATATGTAAAGCACCTCATTATCTAAATACAATGCCATAATTGATGTAAATAATTTTTTGACACTTGGCGCCCCATACCCTAGCCACTATGGCGAGCCGCCAATGTTGTTAGCAGTATATGGAAACCCTAACAGCCCATTTTATGCATTAGCTCATACAAACTTGCCGATTAGAGCAATCAACTCATGGTATACTCCCTGATGGCTTATGAAAAGTTAAGTACTGCTTGCAGCACGCATGAGTACCATTAAAAGACAAACTTTTTTGCTCAGCCAGCTTCAAACATGTTTTCAAGGAATTCTGACAGGGCGTAAAAATTTTACTGATAATTTAATTTCCAAAAATAACAGCAGAATGGATCAAAAACAAATCTGAGCTCATTTTAGGCTCACTAGCTGTTAGCTCAGCATGCAAGCTTCCATTAACACATGGCAAGGTACCTGATTGTAGCAAGCTCATTAAAGGCAAGTTGTTTTACAAGCTTGCAAGCTCATTTCAAAATTGCAACTATAAATAGGTTCAATATTGCAAAGCTCATGGCAAGATTAAAGAGAGCTCTCCATTTCTGTAATGGGCGATATGCACATTTGCAGAAAAGATGAAGAGTCAAATCGAAAACACAAAATTTTGAACCAATATTGACAATTTGTTTTTATGGTTGATTTTAACAGCAATTACCTTTTAGCAAATCAACTTAAGTCACTTCTGTGTATACCTTCAAGTAAAGTGCATTATTGTCAGAAGTACATGTAAATCAAAAGGAAAAAAACAAAATCTTTTAAAAACATTCAATGTATCACATCTCAATTAGCGATGGATTCAAGATTGAAACCAAAGACAGGCAAGTTGTCAGTTTAATCCTCAAGGGAGAAACCAAAAGGAAAGAAATCCCCAAAACCCCTTGAAAAACAAAGTGATACATATCTGGGGAATTAAATTTCAACAGGACTTCAAAAACTTAAGTGGAGTTAGAAAAGTTGTGAAATTAAATCAAGAATCCCGGTGTGCGTATCAGCACTGACTTTACTGTTCATTTTAATGTTAAACATTCTAAAGCATATATTCTACCAGGATATGTACGTGTGGCCGTAAAGAAAACATGAGGCCCTTGGGCAAAGTTCCTC
Organism: Chiridota heheva; assembly: GCA_020152595.1. Taxonomy (NCBI): domain Eukaryota; kingdom Metazoa; phylum Echinodermata; class Holothuroidea; order Apodida; family Chiridotidae; genus Chiridota; species Chiridota heheva. The sequence goes on along the minus strand of JAIGNY010000163.1, from coordinate 54,859 downwards.
ATTATTTTCGCAAAATGTATGGGAGGGATATTTGCATACTAACAAGCGGTATTTCCACATTGACTTTATGATGTAAATGTTGCAAACAGTTTACAAGTGTATATAATTATTGACTTCTAAAAACCAGGTCAAGATATGACCTACTTTGTAGGTGCATCAGGTTTAAAATTGATTGCTTGTAGACTTAAAGACAATATTTTTGGCAGGTGTGCAACATGCCAGTCTTGCCTTGCACAATTAAGCAGCCCTGGATACAGTAATTCTTTGAAGTTTGGAGTGAGGTTATCACATCTATGGAGATAGATTCTGGCAGGAAATGTTTCTTAAAACGATTCAGACAGGTAAATTTCTGTATCTGCATAGTTCCTGTCACCCAATGAGATAAATTAAGATGTTGTGCTTTCAGACTTATGTATGTATACGCATGTTCTTGACTAGAAAGTCACTATGTGACCCATTTTAAGTCAAACATATATCTAATGTGCTCAATTTTACTGACCTTTTGCTTGAAGGCTAATATGTAAGCTATATGCACATATAGATTAGTATGACCCAATTTATACAAAACTAATCTGGTTAATTTGTTTCAGTTTGTATTAATCAGTAATATCTGTCATAATATGGTCACATTTTCTTACAACAATAAGAGCTAGTGGGTGAGCTTCTAGTGAATGTCTCAATGAGCTTGCTATTAGATCACAATGAGTTTCTTGTATGCTCACAATGAACATGTTGTAAGCTCACAATGAGCTTCATGTTAGCTCACAATGAGCTTCATGTTAGCTAACAATGAGCTTCTTGTAAGCTAACAATGAGCTTGATTTAAGGTTACAATGAGCTTAATCTTAGCTCACAATGAGCTTGATGTTAGCTAACAATGAGCTTTTTGTAAGCTAAGAATGAGCTTGATCTAAGCTCACAATGAGCTTAATGTTAGCTCACAATGAGCTTGATGTAAGCTCCCAAAGAGCTTGCTATATGCTCACAATGAGCTTGCTTTAAGCTCACAATGACCTTGCTGTAAGCTCATTGTAAGCTCACAATGAGGTTGTTGGGTTGTTGTAAGTTCACAGTGAGCTTGTTGTAGGCTCACAATAGCCTTGATGTAGGCTCACGATAAGCATGATGGAAGCTCAGAGAGAGCTTGCCGTATGCTCACTATAAACTATAATCTCTATATATCAACATATTATAAAACTCAAATAACAGTACAGTTAATTTCATAAAAGATCCTTTACTAAACAATGCTTTCCTTTATATAGAAAAAAATAAATAATAGAGTAAAAACTAGAAGAAAACAAGTTCTGACTGGTAACAATGTTGAACCAATAAAAACTAAGAATATCAATATCACAATAAACATGTTCAGAATGAGCTTGTTATAAGCTCAGAATAAGCTTCATCTAAGCTCACACTAAGCATGATGTAAGCCCACAATGAGCTTGCTATAAGCTCACAATGAGCTTGCTGGAAGCTCTCAATGAGCTTCCTATAAGTTCACTATAAGCTTGCTATAAGCTCACAATAAGCTTGCTATAAGCTCATAATGAGCTTGATGTAAGCTCACAATAAGCTTGCTATAAGTTATAATAAGCTTGCTATTAGCTCACAGTGAACTTGCTATAAGCTCACAATGAGCACGATGTAAGAGTAAGCTCACACTGAGCTTACTGTAAGTACAAAATGAGCTTGCTATCAGCACACAATGAGCTTGATGTAAGCTAACTATGAGCTTGATGCTAGCTCACAATGAGCTTATTGTGAGCTCACAATGCGCATGATCTTAGCTCAGTGTGAGCTTATATCAAGCTTATTGTGAGGTCATTATGAGTTACATATACCCACTGTAAGCATACAATGAACTTACTGTAAGCTCACAATGAGCTGTAAGTTCACAATGAGTTGTAAGTTCACAATGAGCTTGATGTAAGCTAACAATGAGCTTGATATAAACTTACAATTAGCTTGATGTTAGATCGCAATAAGCTTGATGTAAGTTCACAATGAGCTTGATGTAAGCTCACAATGAGTTGCTATCAGCTCACAATGAGCTTGATGTAAGCTTACACTGAACTTGGTAAATGCTCATAATGAGTTCGATATATGCTCACTATGAGCTTGGTATATGCTTACAATGAGTGATGTATACCCTCTTTAAGCACATAATGAACTTACTATAAGCTCACAATGAGCTTGCTATAAGCTCACAATGAGCTTGCTATTAGCTCACAACAAGCTTGCTGTGAGCTCTTTGTAAGCTCACAGTGACATTGTTGTAAGCTCATAGTGAGCTTGTTGTAAGCTCACAATAAGCTTGTTGTAGGCTCACAATAGACTTGTTGTAAGCTCAAGCATGATGTAAGCTCAGAGTGAGCTTGCCGTATAAACTCACAATTAATGGCCGCTGATATTCTCTATATATCAACACACTATAAAACTCAAGTAACAATACAGTTAACTTCATAAAAAAAAATCCTATACTAAATTTACCAATGCTCTCATTTATAGAGAAAAAAGTAAATAATACAGAGTAAAAACTAGAAAAAGAAAAAAAGTTCTGACTGGTAACAATGTTGAACCATTAAAAACTGTACGGATATCAATATCACAATAAACATGTTCAGAGCAAGTGAAATCTGTCAAAATTCAGTAACATATTGCACTGCAAGTAATTCATATTACAGCATTACTTAAAAAGGGCATGACATAGGTTTTCATATTACTCTCACTTAAATATTTGGATAATTTGATAGAAAATTATTCCAAAATTTGGGTTGGTTGTAATAGCAGAAATTGGAGAAAAAAGAAAATATAGAAATCGTTCTCATCAGCTTATGTTCTTGCTCGTAAAAATTGGTGAACTTGTGATGACATCACTCCCAGAAGGAAATTTTGTGACACTTTCACAGTACACAAACCTGTATACAACATAAGCCTAGTGTTATCGTGTGTATTCCTTGAAATTGGACGTGTTTACACTGGGATTAAAACGATTTTTCAACAATGCATTTCTTACCAAGCTGCTATTCTTTTTAAAATATACATTCAAATAGGTCATATCTTCAAGTTTCAGGAAAATATATCATCGCCTTTCAAAATACCATAATGATCTGGACTAAGTGTTGCTAAACTCGTGTTTAACATTGGGCCTAATACTGAAACCCAGTAAGTTTAAGAAGTTGAAGATGACTGCATTGAAAATTTTGACATTTCACTTGATAATATCATGTATTGTATGTACATTATTGTCATAGAATTGAAATGTTGCAAAATTTATCACGATGTATAAGTTCTAACAAAAGAAGTCACAGGTTGAAACCAAATTACGTTCCAAATTTTCACCATGACGTGTACCTCCGCTTTCCATTTAGTATGCACTGCAACCGCCAATTTTGGCCAAAATCGACTGTTGCACGTGCACACGCCTCTATCTGATGCACGTTGGGCATATTATTAATGCCCCTATGATAGCATATTGAAAGGAAAGAGCTTGCACACTTAATGACTATCGGCAGCTCCTAACATAGTAAATTCTAATACAAAACTTAATGTTAAAATTACCCATCAACTTAGTACATTGATTTTCCAAAATAAAATTTTAAGTCGTTAATTTTAACGGCCTTTTAAAGTTTTGACTAAACTTGTAATTATTGCAAAAATCAGAAAGGACCTGATATATCAAGTTCAACAACAGAACAACAGAAATTCCATCAAGTTAGTGAGGAATATCTTGATATACATTTACATTAATTCTGCAACATATAGCAATTGGAATATTTCTTGAAATTCTTGGTCATGCCCCAATAAAGCTGGCAAGACATTCCAAAAGTGATGAAATTAAAGAAAAAAACTGAAAAATTATGTAAATACAAATCTTTGTGACATTGCATCCTGAAATTCTGCACACATTAAAAACCTCTTGCAAATGATTTTCATGGCCATAACTCAGAAGGTATGAGTTCTATAGCTGTCACAATGATGGATATACTATTGGTTTAAACCTCTCAGGGGCTGCATTTTGGGTGCCCCACCCCCCTTTTTATCTGTCATCAAATCTAATTATTCACTCCCATGTTTATTTCATTACAAGCATAAAACATAATATTTATATACTGTGTATTAATGTGTATATGTTACTACATTTTTATGTCATAATATAAACCCTGAAAATTTTAAGGAGAACATCACATGCATGTTCATCTTATATAAAAGAAAAAAAATAGAAAAGGTGAATTGTTTGTTTGATGAAGGCTTAACGGCACCACGACAACGAAAGTCAAATTGTGCCTGAGAGGTCAGATCATTCTAGAGGTAGGAAGGAAAGGAAACAGGGGGAGAATGAGACCAATTCAAGAACAAAAGGTCAGAAAGCTGTGATCGAGAGGGGAGGTGCATGGTTGAAACAAAAACAAAGTAGAGAGGGTGTGGAAGAGGAGAATTAAATATGGTTGTAGAGGGAAGCATGATGAAGGAATGAGATAATTTTATCCGGAGGATTTTTCCGGAAGAACTCAGCAATTGAGTTGTGGGGAGCAAGGGAAGTTCAATGGTGAAATCTTTCAAACCTTACTGCATTAACGAGTTTCTTGCATTAGCAAGTTAACAATTCTTATCAGATTTGTGTTACAATCACACTCTTAATTGTGTAGAAACAACCTAAATCATCCAATTCTCACATTCCTCACATATATTTTCTGAATTTGTTTGACTTACAACCAACTTACAGGGGTGTATACCAGCCTTTCAGATTGGAAGGAAGGGGGGGTGTGGTCACCGAGGAAATATTTAGACCTAAAATCTGAAATGCTTTCTGGACCTTTTTACCATTATCATTTTACTTCTTTTTGGGGGGTCGTATGACCCTGTCAATCCTTCTCCCTAGCTACACACATGACTTAATGGATATGACAGCTATACAGGACTAAAACATAATACAGTAACTGTAATTACTACAATATACAAATATAAATTGAACAACTCTTCTAAAACCCTTGTGAAAATTTTCTTGCAGAACAATTCCCTTAAGAAATTTTAGCTTGCAGCATGCTTGCAACAAGCTAACATTTTTAGCTTGCGCAAGTGTGCTGCAAGCGTGCGCAGGCATGCTGCAAGCTTGCAGTAAGCAGATTGGGAACAAATACCAGCTTGCTAGCATGCACAAACTAACATTAGCTTGCACAAGCTAGCAAATACTATCTGTAAGCTTGCACAAGCTAATTTGTTCCAAATATACTAGCTTGCAGAATGCTTGCTGCAAGCTTGCAGCATGCTTGCACAAGCTGAAAATGTTAGCTTGTCGCAAGCGTGCTACAAGCTAATACTCTGTACGGGATACTGTTATACATGTCCATTATCAAAATATGTTTCTTCATATATTGTACATAAAATAATCAGAACAGGCATACATATTATGATGCCTGGGCCTCTCAATGATAACTTGATCACCATCCATAATTACTTTTCCACCAACAGGAAATGACATGTCCACTAGTTTTAAATAATACCTAAGAGAACATCATTATTTTAAATTGAAATATCAATCAAAAGTTTAGTTAACATTAGAAACAGATGCAGGATCTATACTTAGACCGTCCATTTACTTAATATGTAGTAGCCTCTAATCACACATGAATGCCTATCAATATAACATATATATATATATATATATATATATTGGAATGATTATTTTCTTTTAGAATATTGGAGAATTTAAGGTTGATGATATTGTCATGGCTATTTGCTTTGATTATTGCTGTTGCCATAACAACAAAGACTGAATCTGATTCAGTCAAATGGTGAGATATTAAAAGTCAGAATTTATGATGGCAGTCGGATGCATGGTTCCTAATTAAAGCAAATGGTTCCAGTCCATATGGTAAAAATCAGGAGGAAGGCCCCCAGTACTTAAATTGCAATTGTGCTTTGACCTAAAGTCTTTGACAAAACTCATTGGGAACACAAAGTAAAATTGTGTATGCTTTTTATGAACATATACTTTTCTAGATTCTGTATTTTTCGACATCCATGAATCATAGTTGTAATAAATCATATGAAATAATTTGTTTAGTGGTTCTTCGTTCCATATTCTATCATTTATTAATTAAAATGTTTTTTGTTTTTCTTAGGACATTTGCATAATTCCCCCACCCCCATTCAATGTTGACTATTTTTAATAGGATTTTTTTATTTTCAAATAACGTACAGTAGGCTATCACAGAAAATCTTACATTGGAAATGGGGAGAGGGGTGAAGAGTTTAAAATCAAGACGGAAAATAATCTTGCATCACAAAACTAAATATTTAGCTTGCTGCGACGATGAACTGTTCCAACAGTTTTGTCCAAAATTGTTTTCACAATTAAATGACAAAGAAATTCTTTAACCTTCCAACATGAAATACTTTCCAACAACCTCTACTTCTTGCAATTAAGAACCCTTATGAAAATGGTGAACTTGCTTTGAATTCATAGTGAGCACACCATGAGCTCACTGTGAGCCCATGCACGAAGAGCTTGGAATTGGAATCTGAAAACCCTCAACTTCCTTTGGCAACTGAAATATACATAACAACACAACTTTAAAATCAAGAGCATACAAGGCACTAGTTAGACCCCCTTACAGAAAAATAAACTTATCAACAATAAGACGAGCTCGTTGCAAGCTCATCAACAAAAAGGAGATCATCGCGAGCTCGTCAGATTGTCAACGAGCTTGCCACAAGCTCGTCAAAAAATAGACGAGCTTGCATGAGCTTTTTAACAACTGGACAAGCTTGTGACGAGCTCGTCAACAATCTGACGAGCTCGTCAAAAAATAGATGAGCTTGCCACGAGCTCTTCAACAACTGGACAAGCTTGTGACGAGCTCGTCAATAATCTGATGAGTTCACCAAAAAATAGACGAGCTCACCACAATCTCATCAACAACTGGACAATCTTGTGACGAGCTCATCAATAATCTAACAAGCTCGTCAAAATATAGATGAGCTCGCCACGAGCTTATCAACAGTCTGACAAATTCTTGGTGAGCTTCATCAACAATAAGACAAACTTGCCATGTAGGAACATAGATTGAAGCCAGTCTCACATAGGAAATATGTAAGACACAAATTCAAGTGTATACCCAAGTGTATTCCCATGTAAGAAATATTGCTAAATAAACACATTGTGGGAAATCTGTAGATAAATTTTATCTTGATTATTTCCTTTCTTATTATTTTTATATTGATTTAGATGAGAAACCAAAGGGATATGACCATAAAATAATTATAAATAAATTCAAATGATATCTGAAAGTTCATCAGTAAAACATATATCATTCAACTTCCCTTTAATAACTTGATCAGATGTGTACTCAAAAGAAGCATGATTGTCACAAATGTAAAACTCGAGTGAGGGGTGCATTATACTACTCAATGTTTTAATTGTGCTACATAAAATATTTGTGTACATTGTGCCATATTCCTCAAGCTCATTACTTTCTCTACTTTGACCAACACCTTAGTGGTGCTACAGTATCCCTTGATCAAATGACACACTCTTTCCATACTGGTCCTCTCTCCCACATAAACAAATTAAATACTGGATTGTATCCTTTCCCAAAAACCAAACATGTTCAATGATACTATCTCCCACAACTCCTCATGTCATCCATGCCTCATGCTGATTCCTCTCTCCTTCAGGACCAAAATCCTTGGAACTCTTAAATTCTAATATGCCATGCATTCAGCCCCATGATATTGTATCTTTCATCCCCAATGTGGCTAAGCATGACCAAAACCTTCCCTCTTTAATCTATTCCCTTTCTGTATTAATCCATGGAGCTATAAACCACTTCTCTGTTACCAATTCATATAGCCTTCTGTACATAACCTTTATACAGGGAGCAGTTACTTTAACAAAGTGACAGCTCCCTGCTTTATATAATCTCCTTACAGGAAATCTGTTATTTAGAGATTCCTGGTACTTGTAGTTTTCTTGATTTTAATAAATACTTCTTTTTTTTAAATAAATTCTCTTTTTATCTCAATGCTATACAAGCAACACTGTTTAAATAGTGATATTATCAGATTTGGATCATTAGCACAAGTTGGAGGAAGTGTTATCCCTGTGAGCCAATAAAAACACAGGATGTTCTTTATAAATCCAGAGAGATTAAAGGCATTTGCTGTTCAAACTGGCAAATGTTATTAGCATGTCTACAGGATTCAGGCTAGTGAATTCTGCTATAAATGTAAGTTTATTTTCTTTGATTTTTTCTATACAATCTATCATTTTTATGATAAATATATTTTAAAACAAACTTAGGATTTCTACACTAATCTTACTTAAATTTTGATTTGTAAATTGTCAAGTCTCATGAAAGTATGTACAGCCTCTAGTCAAAGTGTAGTTAGGCCAAACTTTGTTGTGAGAATTTCAATTGATCAAAGAATTTCAGCTAAGTTAATTTTGAGATCAGGGAATTTGGAGATCAGGGAATTTGGAGCATAATGAAAGACTAGTTCAGAAGACCAGAAAAAGGACATTTCACTTGCAGTCATATTTATAGAGGAAACTAATTTGATTTAAAGAAAGGTATCTAGAGAGTAAAAAAGGACATACATATTACATTTATGGACTATTTGATAATGTTCAGTGTATATGTTATTACTCAAATGAGGATTTTGTACTATTATTTTTTTTTAATTTTATATTATTATTATTATTATCATTATCATTATCATTATCATAATTATTATTATTATTATTATTATTATTATTATTATTATTATTATTATTATTATTATTATTATTATTATTATTATTATTATTATTATTATCATTATTATAATCATTATTATTATTATTATTATTATTATTATTATTATTATTATTATAATTATTATTATTATGAGGGGGGGAGTATCATTGGTATCTAAGGGGGATATCAGTGAGAATGGGATTTAAAGGTTATCATTTAAATTTGAGGGGGCTGTCTATCCTCATGCCAAACCTGGTTCTTTCCCTAGGATGGAATGGTTAGAGGAGGTGGGTGAAAGATTTATACATGAGAGCATATTTAATAAGGTTTTCCAATCACTTGGTTGAAGAATTACAGTAGCTTACCCTAATATTTCTATATTTGATAAATTCGTTTTTTCCAACAGACCTTGTTGAATTTTTTTCAAAGTAAGAAGCTCACCAGTTAACAGTTGCCCTATTCCCTTTTTAGGGCCAACTCAAATAAATACACCTTTTCTTGAAGACCAACAAGATATAATCTCCAGCAAACCCAATTATTGTGGATAACAATGCAATTGAAATCTCAGGACAAACATAATTACATAGTGACAAGAATAATCTCCAAATTGCAAACCATTTTATTGTGGATAAACAATAAGTTCAATTGACCATCAAGGTACATGTATTGAGGTAAGAACCATTTTTTGTCATCAATTACATAGTGAAACAAGTGGTGCAGGAAAACTTGACTAAATTGGATAAAATATTGCTTATTTCATAGTTTATTTGACAAGCTTTTTTTAGAAATTAAACAATAAGTTCAGTGCATGGTTCAGTGCATAAGTTCATACATGCAAAGAACTTTGAAAAAGACAGATGCTAGAATTTTAAACAGCAGCATGGCAAAGAGTGAATTACTTGTAATTTGCCCCAACAAAATTTTTACCTGGTGTAAGTATATAAAACATTTAACAAAATATTATAGGCCTATAGTGGAGATAGGCCTAGCTTCGTATTTTTGATGATGTTTAGAAATACTTACCTATCTGTTGTAAGTAGCTTGTTTTCTTTATTTAATGATCACTTTAATAAAAATTAGTCGGGGTGGGGGGAACTCCATAAGAAAAATCTATCAAAAGGAATATTTATTATGATTCACATAATAATGTGTCAATGTGCAGAGCTTAGCAATTGATCTCTTTTAGGCTCTACCACTTCATGTAATTTCAATTTGTTTAGTTGGCAGGTGGTAAAGTGTCATTTTTGTTCCCATTTGCTGGTCATGTACTGCTTATCTTTGAGCAAAACTGCACAGCGCTTTTGCTCACCTGGATTAATCCAACTGGCTGAAGGGGGAAAAAATACTGAAGAAATTAGAGAGGTCCTTGGATTGATGACAGTTTGTGCCAGAGAAGTCATGGATTCCCAGCTGCAGGATTAATCATAGAAAAGCATTTGCTAAATGGCCTTTCTTTGGCAGCAGGGTTGTCACCAAAATTTCTCTGAGAAGGGTAAATTGCCTCTTTGACAAGATAAATCTTACTGGTTTCACCACACATTTGTTTTTCAGTATATTTTCCAGACAATAAAGTAATCCAGATGTAGTAGAGGTGCTAGACTGGAGGTCTTAGGGACTGATGCTCCCTCCACGTACCCCACTGGTGCTACCCCTGCCTAGCAAAGTCATGAACATGATTTCATTTTTGTAGAAATGTAATAAATCAGTTTATTATATGTATATTTTTTTCATTCTTTCAGAATTTGTGCCGAGAAAAAAACAGCAGGGTCACCAACCTATGAAAGTGAAGGACTGCTTTCCCATCAGATGCTATTTTAGAAATTGATAGGCACTGCGCGAGGAGCAGTATACTTGATTTATTAACTGATTGTTTTAATTTTTATATCTTGCTTTATAAGCCTTATTTATACATAGGCCTACCTTGGAATATCTTAAATATTTTAAATTTATTTGAAATGTGCTTGTTATGTTTTGAAAATTGTGATATTTGGTATTCACTTCCACCCTTGAATACATCTTTCATTCCATCACCTTGTTCTAAACAGAACATTGTGATAGATTAGATAAAAGTATCTTAAAGTATTATACCAGCTTTCTTTGTCTTTAATAGGTACAGTTCGTTGGCAGATGAATTTGGTTGACTTAAAAAATACAAGCAAAGGTTGCTGTTAACTGCTTTGTCACAAGTAACTAGCTTGTCAAAGTGGCTCATTTAATTCTTGTGCAGCTGGAAGAAACAAGCTCGTCTCTCATATGAGCTCTCATCATGAGCTCTTCAGAAAAAAGATGACAAGCAACTTAAAAGATAAGAAACGAGTCATGCAAGGGAAAGAGACGCTCATGAGCTTGAGAGACAATGATCTGACAAGCTTGTTTTCTCTTTCTAGATTCTTTGACAAAGAGCTCGCCAATTTGACAAGCTCGCCGTTTTGAAGAGCCCAATACGAGCTCGTTTTTCAATTGAGTTTGCTGTTTTGAATGATCTCGTTTTCTTTTCTAGATCCTTTGACGAACTCGCCATCGCCGCCGTTTTGACAAGCTGTTTTGACGAGCGTTTTTGACAAGCTCGTCAAGAAATTTTGACAAGCTCATAAAGGTTCCAATTGCAAGCTTGCTGTGAGCTCATTTTAACATTTGACGAGCTCGTCCCAAGCTCGCAGCAAGATCGCAAAGAAGTTTAATACAAGCTCGCGGTGAAGCTCGCCATTTCTGTAAGGGGGCCCCTACTAGAATACAGCTGTTCTGTTTGGGACCTACACAAATGACCTTGATAAAAAGGTGGAAATGATTCAGCACTGAGCAACGTGCTTCTGTGTAAATGATTATGACCGCCAATCAAGCATCACTAATATGCTCCAAGACCTGTCATGGCCTACTCTGGCACAAAAAAGAAATCAGACCAGACTTACAATGTTTTTCAAGATGCACAACAATGTTGTAGCCACTGAAATCCTCTCCTACTAATAAATTCAACCCGTCTTTGTACTGAAAATACCCAGCCTATTATCTGCCCCATTCCAGAACTATATTAGATGTCGTTCTTTCCCTGCAGCGCCCCTGATTAGAATATTCTCCCAGAGTCAACTGTCTCAGCCTCTTCTGTCTCGGCTTTTAAACGTTTTGTCTTGCCAGGGAGCAGATCTTGGTCGCACTGACTAGTTAGCCGGCACTTCTCAGTGCCGAAGCCTTCAGAATTGAAGTTGGTACTTAACTGGAAGAAGATATTTTGCAAACAAGCTCACAATCTTTATGAGATTACAAAGCAAAAATGAGCATCTATAAGACTTCAATCAGCTGATTGCTATCTATAAGGGACTCCCATTAGCTAGTAAAAGTTACTTTGTGCCCTATGCGCTAATAGCAAGCCTAAAAGTTAATAGCGAGCTTGAAGTTCAAACTTTGTAAATACTTTAAAATTGAGAAAATGGTTCACTACGATGGTAACAAGCACACCTTTACAAAGTAATTCCTCAAAATCTTTACAAAAAAAGTAGTATACAATAGGCAAAGCTTAGGTATTTTTAAATAAGGGGTAGTTTTTTTGGAAAGCATTTCCACAACCCTCAACCTTCATAGATTTCTTATCATGCTTATGGCTGTGCATTGTTATAATAAGAAGAAAAAAATGTTTTTTTTTTCATTGAACAGATTAATGGAAGTCCAACTCCCACAAAATGTAACGATTTACGCAAAACGTAAACAATGAAAAGTAGAGCAAAATAATAATCAGTCCACAAATTAATATCAATGAAAAATGTAATATCAATGTAAAATGTAATATTAATCAATGTACGTTACTATCAATGTAAAATGTAAATAATGTAAAATGTAATATTTATGCAAAACGTGACGAAATTGAAACACAAAATGTAAGAATTCCTGAAAGCAAATTGATATACCATATCCATCATTGTGCAATAATTGGTTTAATAGCTGAACCAATCTAATTGCCTGAGATCAATGACACTTGTATGTAGGTTAACATCATCCATAAAGGTGCCTCCAACACCCACCAGCAGGACAGTCACCTACGATACAGTGCACCAACCTATCCATTCCCCTCCCAAATGCAGCTGTTACTGTGAAAATAAGATTACAATCCCATGGTACCCAAGTTTCACAACTTCAAAAATTGTTCTTCATATTAGGCTTTTGAAACATTCATAACCAATCAATATGAATAATAGGTTTGTGGATGATATCCAGAGTTCTCTTTCTTCTCATACCATTTGACATGTGCACTTTAATTTGGTTTCAAAATGTCAAAATTTACATCTTTTCCATTATGAATTTGAGAACAAAATCCAGCAATTAGTCAATCATGTAATACTCAATGCATTAAGAACATTGAATGTTTTACCAAATAATTTTGTAGAAGTTTACATCTTCATTTAATGTTTAATCTTTATTTAAACTGTAGTCTAAACTTGTACTTTACAGAATGAAACGAACCAGGAGACTCTGGTCGAACCTCTACTGCACGGAGGTATAAACCAGTCATGATGAAATAACCATCCTTACAAGGGATGGTCCATCAATCATTCATGGGTTTTGCACAAAGTCCTTCCAAGCATATAATGTATATTTTTTATTTAGGCTCCCTGCCAAGAAGTAATCTGATTCGCTTCACTGAACAGCAGTTATGTGGCTTGAGCCCAAGATAAATGACCTATTGTGTACAGTGCAACAGTAGCTGGTTGCTAACAAGTGAACTGTGAATAGACTATGAAGATGTTGTCAGTTACTGTAAGAAGGTATAGATTACCCCTGTGTTGTTTATGGGTATAACAATAGCTGGATGCTAGTCAATGAATTGTACAGAGTAACGAGTCTCTCGGGTTGAATGTTGTTGATCACCCCTGAAATCAGGGGTGTCGGGTTGGAGGGGTCTAAGGGCCAAAAATTCTTAATGTATCATATGTTATGTAATATTATTCAATCATAGCTCAATAATATGCTAAATTTGCCTAACAAGGCATTCCTTATGTAAGAAGTACAAAATTAGGATGAAATGAACAATTAATGCACTTTGAAGGCTTATAGTCCAACTCTTGCTCTATTACATTAGTTCAAAACCCTGGTGTTGAGCTAAAAATCTAGAAAAAAAGATGATGACAAAAGTAGATCTTATTTTGATATTTGTACAACTGTGTGTACAGCCTCCGAGTTGAACATAATTTTGTTTTGCTTAAATATCTTAACAATCCTATAAAACTTTTCACATCGGAATCGGTAATTTCTGGAAAACTAATTTAAATATTGCCACATGGCCATAATTTACGAGTCTATAATGGACCAATCGTATACTGTGGCAATTCTTTCCAAGTTACACTTCTCTTCTTCATTTGCACAAATAAAAAATTAATAAAAATAAAAATAAAGAAATCTTCATACTAAGATCCAAGAATAAGGCTTTGCTGATAGATTCATTTTGCAAATGCCACAACAGAAAAGAGAGCATTCTTCCCATCTACATAAAATTGATATACTGTATGCCAGTAAGCACCTGAGTGATCAAATAAAGTGACTAAAATTACAAAAAAAACGTTACTTTTGCTGAAATACTGTCAAAATTTCTCCCAAGGTGCCATTAATAAATACTGCTTCAATCTCTTTTGTGACATCTTTAGGAACATGAAAGTGTACGAGCAGTATATCATGAAATTTGAAATATAACATATTTGCAATAAAATCATTGGCTGCCTTTGAGGTGTGTTGTGTGAGTCTCTACAAAATGTGGAATGTGAGAAAACACATGATGGTATGTGTCAATTCATTGAACTGATTGCCATGCAAGAAAACATAAAAAAGTTACACTCTGTATTAAGAGAATAGTGTGGGCAAGGAATTCAGCACAACATCTTCAAATTGTTAAGAATTCTACATCTTATAAATCATTTCTTCTTTTGCTTGATTTCATATCATATACATGTTTATGCTGTTTGTACTGTATGTTAGAAATCTATAATAAGGAAAAAATATTTTTCTTGCTTCATTGAATTGTTATGTACTTAATTCTATCTACAAGAACTCTCACATTAAGAAAAATTAGATTTAAGACCACAATATAGCAAGAATTTTTCCTTTTTTTTTTTTTAAAGAGGGAAACTTGTTACAAAAAAATTAATTGACCCGTCACTAATAAATCTGATACATAATAATGGCACTTCCGCGGCAGTAATTAATTGACCTCTTTGATTATGGAAATAGGTCACACCCACCATAGCAATGCAGTAACTAGGTGGGGCAAACAAACCTCAAATCCACAATCAAGCATGACCAATGCATTGACATTTAGATGTGGCCGGCAGTAAGTATTGATCCATTTATGGCACTTCTCCGGATCTTTAGAATTTGTAGCAAAAGGAATAAACCAAATTCCGTTTGATACAAATCACCTTGCCATTAATAACATGCTTTCCAGCCTCTGTCACACCTGCCATCCAACCCTTTTTTCCACATGCCATACCATGCTACTTCCCTCCCTACAGCAAATCATACACAAAAATCCAGATGCCATTCCACACCTACAATCAAGATGACATTAACCCAATATGACATGCCACCCTGTCCCGCATGCCATCCCTACTTGTACCAAGTGCCATCACACCCTGTCCCACAGGCCATTTCATACATCTCACATGCTAACCAACCCTGTCCCACATGCCATCCCACCTGAAATCCAGATACCTTCCATTACATGCCATCCTGTCCCAGATGCCATGCCACCCTGTCCCACATGTCATGCCACCCTGTCCCACATGTCATGCCACCCTGTCCTCATGCCATCCCACCTCATCCCAAATGCCATCCCAGCCTGTCATACATGCCATGACACCCCCTTGTTTCAAATGCCATCCCTCCCTGTCTCACATGCCATCATGACATCCTATCGTACATTCCTTGGCACCATGTCCCACATGTCACCTTGTCCTACTGTATATGCCATCTCACCCTGTCCATGTTTCATTCCATTCTGTCCCCCATGCCATCCCACCTTTATCCCAATTCCTACATCTACAGTACCAATCATTATGCCATCTTCCACCAACATTCTTTTCTCCCATCCCCTCACTTGAAACTATATCAACCCAACATGCCCCATTCACCTGCCAATCCCCCTTCACCTGACATTCTCCACTAATCTACCATCCTACATTCACATACCATCATCCATTCCCCATCATGCCCCATTCACCTACTATACTACCCCAACCCACCTTTTGCCATCGCTCATCTACCAAATATGCTCTTAACCAACTTATCATTCCAACCTTCGAAATAACCTTCACTATAACCTTCACTCACTCACTCCATTGCACTACAGCCCCCTCCCCTTCAATCTTAACCTAAATCTGACACTTCCAATAAAAACATGCTCTACTTTTGTCCACATATAAACCAGATAGAGCTGATACAGAATGAAAATTCATTGTCAATTAATTTGGAGTTTATCAGAAGTCTATTATGTTCCACTCTATTCAAGCAAAGACTTTTTCCCTATTCATTCTCATGACACTTTATTATAAATTCCATTAAGTCATCAACTCTATTATTCAACTCCTTTTTTTCATCGCAGAACAAATCGTTTAATTGCTGCTATTCAAGAATGCATTTGTTCTCCTTTATATAAATTTCTTTTCATGAAAATAGTTGGAAATCCTTTTTCTATGGCAGCAATCTTTTGTTGCCTAGTAGCTGAACAATGCATGAAGCCGGCCTGATGGATGGACGGACGGATAACAAATGCAAATAATAAACAAAAGATAATAATAACACAGTAAAAGAAAAGGATGAAGAAATCATTTCAAAAAATGTTTAGTCATTAGGTGGTTTTATCTGTAAAACATATTAGCTCCTAAAACATTTATGTTTAAAAAATGTCTTCAAAAATAATTTGCTCGAATTTCTTTACTTTATCATTTACATAATTAATTGCTGTTGACATTCCTTTGTTCATTGACTTGTATATTTGTTTTTCAACTCTTACATTCTCTATTCACATTTATCATAGCTTTTTACTACCCTATTCTATGACCATGTTGTAAAACAAATAAATCACATCATTTTTATCTTTATAAACCACACTTCGCCTCCAATTTTTCCATCAAAAGTATTGAAGAGCATGAGTCTCTACAGCTACATTTAAGCGATACCTGATGCTTTGTTTTCTTTACAGAGCTCTGTGTTAAGTGCTCGCAGGCTAATTTGAGCAAGGAGTCGACGACAACTACCTGATTTCAGGTCTGGTTAATCTGAACTATCAACACTTTCCCCCGCATTTGATTGACACTTAGTAAGACATAAATCATCTCACTTACAGAAGTACAGCCAAATTCAAATCTAGAGGAAATTGAGTATCCTTGAAATTTCATTACAAATTTCAAAGAAGATGGTTTCAAAAATTTCAAAATATTAATTGTTATGATATGGATGTTTAAGAGCACAAATGTATATAATGATACCTTTTGTGAGGGAAAGGTAATGTTTCTTACTTTTTCTTCATTTAAACTTTTTCTTTTAAGATCAATTCCACTCAAAAGGTAAGGTGTTTGCTTTGGATTGAAGCTTTTAACAAGCTCGTTCTCACCTCAAATGAACTCTTTTTTTGTTCTGTAAGCTTGTAATGATTCCAATTAACCTCACTGAGTAAGTTGAATGGCAGCTTTTTTAACCAATCACCACACAAATTTTCCTAGCACTAAAATCTGTGTAACCAAGTCGGGAAAACATCCTATGTGGTATTGGCACAGTACAACTAGCTAGCTACGTGCGCTCATGAGGTCAATGCAATATACTGCGGAAAACAAATTTCTGCCCACACAAGACAGAATAACGGCAAGATGGTGAACAAAAATTGCTTTGTATATCGGATTTCTGTTACTTAAAATAGTTAGCAAACGGAATTTTGTTTGATTCCTTTTGCTAAAAATTCTACCGATCCAGAGAAGGGCCATAAATCGATCAAACCTTGCGGCAGGTCACATGAACATCTAAAGGTCAATGTTGGTCATGCATGATTGCAGATTTGAGGTTTGTTACCTAGTTTTTGCGTTGTTATGGTGGGTGTGGCTTATTTTCTAACTCAGAGATGTCAAATGCGAGCTTGTTTCAACTTAAGACTTTGTAAAGGTTTAGATTTTGAGCTCGCAGCAATTTCATGGTGAGTTTAAAGGCAGCTCGCGACTTCTATAAGGAAATGAAAATGTGCATTACTAACATTTCTGTAGCAAAACATCAACCAGATAATTAATAAGAAGTTTAATTAAAAACCGGCAAAATCAATATGATTACTATATAATATTGGCGCGGTAGAAAAATACTGAAATTCAAGTAAAATTGATTTAAAAGTAACTCTTGCATATAGTTTATAAACTATACTTATTTTTCACAAAAGAAGTAAATTCATAACCATCATACTAAAACAAATAAATAGTGAAGGAACCTTTAATTCTAACTTGGAACAGGGAGCTACACTAGGCTAAGAAAACTGACAGATTCTTTTAAACAAAATAAAGGACACATTTCATCAAAGACTTGATTGAAAACATACAATTTCCATCATTTTCTGTAGAAGACATGTTAACAAAAAAAAAATCAAACATATACTGCATGATTTTTCCAACAAATATCTACCACAGATTTCTTTGAAAATCACTGCAGGATTTATTCGACAATATTCTTGCACAGATTTCTTTGAAAAACTCTGAACTTTTGATTCCGATCCTCTGCAGAACCATATACCTGGCGTTAGCTTTGAAAAACATTTAATATCTAGAATCAGCCTAAAGCAGTGCTGTAGACAAAGACTGTCAAGACCATTAATTTTTCAATAAAGCCCAAAATCTGATTGAAATATCTACGTGAGATCAATGTATCTTCAGTAAAGGTCACAAGGGGAGAATCACTATTATTTCCAAGAATAGCTGGGGCCCAATATATCAGACAATCGTCACAATGAATGAAGAAAGGTGATGGAAATGACTAGTTTTAACGAGTACGCTTTGAACAAAGATTGATGACAGAGGGAGATCTTCAGATGATTATTGCAACAATTTAAGAATAACCGCTATTGATATAAGGAAACAGAGGCTGGATCGGGAGTTCTTTTAATGGGGAGCACGGCAAAGACATATTCTCTCTGAATCGCAAATTCACGATTTACTTTTTTTCTATTTTTTTTCTTCAAAATTTGTCCATTAAAAAGAGAATATTTTTTCTTTCTTTTTAATTCTTACTTCATTATTTTCTTTCTTTTAAAGTCTTGTCTCATATACATAGAGTTGCTTGAACACTCTTTCAACAGGGTAGTGTATACATGATACCAACAACGACTTGATAGCAAACAAAATGGCAGCATCCTGGTAATATTTGTATTGTTAGGGGTCAGGCAATGATTTGATAGAGATGTATTGCCGATTTTTAAAGACCTATTGAGTTTAAATATTCTATGCATAATCCCCTGGTCATGACTACTATGTAACACTCTTATATCCCCCAGTATAAATAAGCCAAGGCACTTACAATCCACAGGATGTCTTTTTTTTTGGCAAACAAAAAAGCAGCAACAGGCTTGTTGCCCCAAACAAAAGAAGGATCACTAATGTTGTTGAATGTAACATAAAATTGTTGTTGTTTCCGTCAACCAACACAGTTTCAATGAAGGAAAAAACATGTGTTTGTCTTTTCTACTTTACAAGTTTTACAGATCATTTACAAGGAAAATATATTTATAATAAAAAGTCACAATGACTTCTGTCTTTTGATAAAAATGTTCTTTTTTAACGTAACTATTTTTACATCGTGGTCAGGTTTCCACAACAATTTCC
Source organism: Chiridota heheva (assembly GCA_020152595.1). Lineage (NCBI taxonomy): Eukaryota > Metazoa > Echinodermata > Holothuroidea > Apodida > Chiridotidae > Chiridota > Chiridota heheva. The sequence goes on along the minus strand of JAIGNY010000163.1, from coordinate 35,289 downwards.
AATCCCGTTCCAAAAGGCCTGGTATTTAATGCACTAACCAGTGAATGTTGAGCCCTGGGAAACATTATGCAAACTTACAAAAGATCAAGTTTCATACACCCTTTCAATGAAAAAGTTCCCCTAACTACAAGATAAATATCATTAATATTCATTTCGATTTGGATTCGTTTATTTCAAACATGGGTATAATTTTGTTTTCACACTAAGAAGGCCTATATGTCAAAATCTTTTGTGGACAGGATCTGTTTTTCTAATATTTGTAACTCAAAACATCAAATTTCACGAAAATCGCAAGTGTTGTGTGATCATCGATCAGAACAAATGTTTTGTAAAAGACGATATGTATTTATCTGAAATAAAATGCGTGGAATATTTTTCGCTGTGCGTATTACAAATTTTAGTTCTACAAAATGAGGCTTTTCGGGTGATCTTTGACTGGCCATTGGGGAGGGCGAGGGGGGAACATTAAGTGCAATACAAACAATTAGCTTTCCCCTTGATGGGATCATATTCTCTCCCTAAATTATATAAAGTTAAGCAACTAACAACAAAATCAAATGTAGACATTTTATTTCCAGCAGACTTTCTTCAAATATTCGATGGGAAGGTGACCCGGGCGGGCATAAGGGGAGCAAGATCCCCAATATTTTCCATTAGTATTACTTTTCCCCTCAATTACCGAAACTCTATCCCCCTCGCCCCTTCATAACATTATCAAATTTTCACCAAAGAATTTAACACTTTTTTGTAGAGGGCAGGTAAAGTTGTACGTACGAACTTGTATTTTAGCCCCCACCCCCGTCCTCCAAAAAAAATTACACACACACCCTAGGGATGAGGAGTAATTTATGTGATTGTTTGTAGTTCATTAATAAGAGTTTTGTATTTTTACACCTCAGTTTTAAATGTTGTACAATCGTGGTAAGTATTTGCATTTAGTTTGTATTTTTCTTCGAATTGTCTATGTTGAATGTTCAATATTTCCAGGTTGCAACATCTCAGAAATCAAAGATATTTTAATTCAGTTTCTATGGCTGGTTCCTCTTACTTTCTCTATCATATACACAAAGTTTTATCTAGTCCATATACTCCCACGAAAAGAAAAAAAAATCACACACATATATAGTGTAGCCATCTTTTATGGTATCTTGTCAAAATAAAATATTTTACTCTACCATAATGCCCAAAAAGTAGGTTACTTGACCACAAATGTTAAACTACAAATGCACAAACAGCTGGAGGACAACTACTGTATACATTACATTATATTTGCATAAAATTTACTTGCCTAATTTTTGTATTTCGTACATCCTCAACCTGTACCACTTACTGTAGTTATTATTTGTATTTGTGACAAAGGCCAGAGGTCTAAATCACTGAAAAAATGTATTGTATTGTATAATATTAAACGTCCAATAAGTAACTTTTTTTTTCTTCACATCTTTCTGACTGCATGCATGTTTATACTCCAGAGGACATCCTTTATTACAACCTCAGAAATTTAATGAAAATTATAAATAATTTTGTTATGGTTAGTTTATGAATGTTGTATATCAACAGTACAATATGCCAAATTATATCTAGAAAAGAAGGGTCATTTGAAAACAAAAGATATGTATTACTCTCTGATATACTGTACACGAAGCAGCAGATGCAACCAGTGCTGCCAAGAGGCAGGGGAGTCCAAATGTGTTTTTGGGGACTATAAAAAAGTAAACTGACCATAAAAAACACAGCCACAAGAGCAAAAATCAGTAAAAGCCCATGCTTGACAATAGCAAAATTGGTATAAATTGGGCCAAAAATAGCCAAAAAAATTTGATCAAAACTAATCAAAATTACAGTTTCAGAAAAAGTCAATTTAACTTTTTAACTCCCTCCTAAAAGCACCAATGAGGGAGAATGATCAAAACTTTACACCATCTAAAATAAAAAAACTTATGGAACAAGTTGCCCCCTCAAGCCCTGCAGGCATGTAAACAATGAAAACGATGACTGAAAATTAAAGGAATATTCCCATTGATTTTCATTTTTTTTCATATATGATAGAGACAATTTGTAGAAACAAAGTGGTGAAAAAACTACGTTAATATCTTATTCCGTTTAAACGTTGTAACAATTTAAAGAGTAGAAAAATGTTTTTAAAAACACCTCGACAGTATATGTCCTTCAGGTTGGTGATGTCATCAAGACAATTCCAGCACAGTTCTTATGTATTTCTAAACAAATTTAAACACACTTTTTTTACATTATCAAACAACATTTTTGATTCATTATAGAGATAGAGTGGAATATATAATTAACAAGAAAACACTTTGTTTTTTTCTTGGTTTACATCACATTTACAATTATACAAAAATCCAAAACTTTTGTCCACATTCAAAAAAAAAATTTGTAACTTCTGAACGGAATAAGATATTAACATACTTTTTTCACCACTTTGTTACTAAAATTGTTCTCTATCATTTATGAAAAATGAAAATCCATGAAAATATTCCTTTATCAACACTACAACACCTGTTTAACTTTTACATTTCACTAAAACTTTGCGGCACAAACTCATTTAATCAAACCCTACATGAAAGGTTAGGTCTGACGCTTGGCCTTTGAATTACTGTACATTTTTTTTTTTCTTTCTTGGATGTCTTGTGATTAAATGACGTGTTTTGAATGTAATTGCAGATATTAGTAATGAAAGTCATGACCAGGTACAGATCAATAAAGGTGAAAACTAATACAGAGATTGGGATAGATGTTATTATAAAACATTCATTATGTGAAACTTCCACCTCCGTTCAACCTTCTCGTAAAGAAATTGCCAGGCAGATGAAAGATAATCCTCTCAGAGCCTTCAAGTAATTGTTGATAAACTCCTTTTGAAAAACTACCCACTATCTAACACTTTTGGTTTATTTACAAAAAGGATCAAATGCTTGCAGGCTATTTTCAGATCTAGTTGAGATGAACTATCAACACTTTCTCTGTTCTTATATTCAGAATCACCTCCATGGTGAAATAATGGCAGACTACATGTAGGCAAAATATTTGATCTATAGTGGATGCACATATACTGTAGAATGTGAGGGGTGATATACAGCACACAGGGGAATATGTGTAAATTACCTTGCACTTTTCTTCAAATCATTTTACTTAAATAGCAGTTGTGTGTTTGGAATTAAAAATACTCTCAGTTCCGGATCAAAAAACATAGACACAATAAGTATAATTTGGATACTTTTGAGGTTCTGTTAAGGCATGTGTCTTCAATCTCTAGACTGGTTAGTTTAAACACTTGACTTGTGATCTTCCTATTATCTGTGAAGAGGCGCAATATAAGATAAGGGATAGAGCCCTTCCTCGTGTTTTAATCGTGACGGATAATACTGATTATTAACTAGTAATGACTTTTCTTGGTCAGAAGAAAGTACAATTAACTTATGAAAGGTAAGTCTGAGGTATCCCATTCTGAAGAAAATCAAAGACTTCCAAAATTTTACGTCAGGGAACACTTAATAAAATTGATAATCTACTTAGCAAGTTTTAACACTTGAAAAGTAGCAAGTTTAAGATACATGAGGTATATGTTTTCACATCACAAAGAAATTTTCATGCAAAACTATAAAATTAGAGAACAAACTTTTTAGAAATGTCCTTGGTGGTTTCTTCTCATCATACACTTTTTGAGAGGCAAGATACATCAAAGGTAAAAACATTTACGAATGATCAATCGGATCAACAATGCATCATTTTTACCATAAATGGTTGGTGTGTACGTGTCAAAGCTAGTTTGATGATTGTGGTCTATTAAACAATGGGCATCCAGCAGGGATCCAGGGTCTACATTACTCAACCCCTCAACAGCCCCTCCCCCTCATCCATCAGAGGAAATTTCATCAATCTACTTGGGAGTAGAAGCTAGATTTTATACTACAAGCCACTGCCAAACTACATTTTCTAACAACTACATTTGTGTAATTGCCACCTTTATTGTATACATGACAAACAAATATATAGGCACCAGCTTATGAAATCAGCGTTTCCAAGACAACAGATGATAAAACATAATAAACATGTAGACAATAGTGTTTGTATTTTTTATGCTTAAGATTGTGTTCCAATTTGAATTTAAAAAGCAATTGTTTGAATAATAAAACTTAATTTAAGACCAAGCAGATGGTGTAGTGTATTTACAGTATTAGCCTGTGTATCATTTCCAATGCAATCCATGACAACAGCCTTCATTAAGTTATTTATACAGTCAATTTAGGTTTTGCCTTTGGAAATTCAAGAGTAAGTAATGTTCAAAGAAATACATTCCAAAATATGTCATGGAAGTGTTTATATGACACCAGACTACAGCATTTGACAAACTACAGTATCTATACCAGTCACTTTTAAATCTACTTAGGTATCTTTGATTACAATCTTTGTTGAAAATTTGATAACTTTTGAACAAAACCTGACATCAAACTAGGTTTTCTATGTTTGGTTTGGTTTGTTGATGTTTAACGGCACTGCGACAGTCAGAGTCAAATGTTCCAAAGAGGGTGCTAATAAATAATGGTGTAAGAGTTAGGATAGTGAGGAGATGGAAGGTTTGTAAGGGAGATATAGGGGAAAGGCTGAATGTGGGAGAAAATATATGTGGAAAGAAAGGGGTGTGTAAGGTTAAGTGTAGAAAGGGAGGAGGGGAGGAGATTATATGTGGTGGAAGAGGTTGTTGTTGCGGAGGAAGTTGATGTTTGAGGAAGATTTGTTTTCAAATAGGTCTGAGATTGAGGAGAGAAAGATCTGGAGTTCTGGTATAGGGGACAGGTTAAGAAAATATGCTTGATGGAGAGATCGATGTTGCAAGTGCACGGGGCAGAGTTTTCTTACAATTATATTTCTTCTATTGTCCTCTAGCAAATATATGGAATGCTGTGTTTGACAACTGGAATATCGACTATTCCTTTAGATACCTCTCAGCTCTCCTCCCAAATATCAAATGACATTGTAGTTGCAAGCTGAGCCCTACCCAGTGTGTACTCCATTTAGAAATACAGGAGAATAAATCCCAGTGTGTACTCCATTTATGAATACAGGAGAATAAATCAATACAACAAAAGTAGCTACATAAAGAAGGCAGCTCAGAAGATACATTCCGAACCATTTGATGAATTTTATTTAGGAGGAAGAAATTTCAAGAAATGTGTTTTAAAATTTTTGGGCTATTAATTCTCTCAAACACATATCAAGACCTTGCTTACATATATTGAAAAATATTCAAATATTGGTCACATATAATCCGAAACAGGGCCTTTTTAAAGAAATTTTTATTAGAAGGGGGCATTTCATGAAAGGGACCATCTATGCGAAATGCCACCATTAGTTGGCACATAGCATACCAGGAAAATTTATGCCAAGATGCACCTAGGTTGCCTGAAATGGTACTTCCCAGGCCTTGCAAATTGCATCGAAACAAAAAAGGTACCCTTTACTGAAAGGGATGGGAGGGGGAGTTGAGTGGGAGAGCTGCATAGGGGACTGGTTCCCCCCCTCCCTGCAGTATATATGTTCAAAAAAGGCCCTGACCCAAAACTAAAAATATTAGTGTCAAAATTTAAGACTTTTCTACTCATAATTTAAAGCCCTTTTTATTGATTATTGATTTGCAAGTGTCCACAGATCTTTAAACAGAAACAAATTGTCCTGAGGGGAGACAGGGGGAAGGGACAGCACTTCATATTAAAAGTGGTAAGGGTGTGTAAGGATTTTCAACTAAAATATTGTGAAAATGGACCAGCAGTATGAAATTGACCGAGTAAAACAGCATTTTGGGGAGTCAGCTGCACTATGAAAATAATTATAAAAAAAGACACCTGGACTATGAAAATGATGCAAAAAAAAAAAGGTACCTGTACTATAAACATGATACAAAAAAGGTGTCTGCTTGTACATCAAGTTTGGGTGCAAAAAATAATTGACAGCAAATTAGAGCTGAAATGCTTAAATTAATAGCTACTGTATCAATAAATTAGAGCTCCATATGTAATCAGATATGCTAAAGTGATAGCACCAAAATCTTTCTATGACATGTTTATCAAATGGTATTAATAAATCTACACCTCTTTTTTGACATTATATGCACTTGAGATGCAAGTGAAATGATAAGTCATGACTTCTTTCTAAAAAATAAAATAAATTTGCACTATATTAATCTTAAGTGCATATCAGTTTATATTAATCTGATAATATTTTTCATTTATGAAACAACAGCAGGGTCGAAATTTAAAAATTATCGCCACTGTTTCACAGAACATTACTTTCTTAAATAGCACTGTTCTGGATCCGATTTCACTGTTCCGACTTTTTTGCCTATAACAGCACAAATTCCTTTCATCAAAATGGGCTTAATTTACAACTACTTTATTGTATATGTACAAATATGTATGTCGGTAAAGTGATGTAGCATCCTGTTGCTGAAAATCTTACATGTGCAAGCCTTGCATATGTGTATTCATGATTCATTGTATTGGCAATTGCTGGCAAGGTTGGAAAAACATTCATTTCTTAAAACAGAAATCAAGTTATCGATCATTGATGCCACATGCTTGTGAAAAAAATGCTGTTCCACGGAACACTGATGTTTGAAAATTCCCTGTTCCTGCCTAAAAAGCACTGTTCTCAGAACAACGGAACTGTGAGAAATTTGACCACTAAACAGTACCACGTATACATGTTTCAATGTGCAAAACAACTTTAAATTGTAAGGTATTACCACCTACTAATAGGGTTTGTCTTCACCAGAAGAAGGAGAAAAATCACTTCAGAGTTGTAAAATTATTTTTTTCCTGATAACGATGAAAGTTTCAATTCACTCAAGTGCACTTTTGAAAACAAACTTATTTTCTTTCTGCCTAAAGTGTGGGTTGTCTCTGAACTGTATTTAAATGTTAATAACCCTCCTGGAAAATTAGAGCAATAAATCACACTGAAAGGCAAAAGATCAAAAATTAAACTGCTTCACGGAAGACAGTTCTGAAAAATAAAATTACCTCTAGGTGCGTAAGTGGATGGGGGTCAAACTCAAGTACAAAGACAACTGGAAATTTTGTGTCGGGGCTGCCAGGTCACTTCATACGTCATACCAAATAACTGATCAAGAAAAAAGGGAAGGCCTCCCTCCAATGTCAGCTATATGTATGAAAACCTTTGTGCTCTCTTTCAGAAAACATGCTAAATTAGCACTATTCATCTAACATTCATATCAATTTACATTTATCTGATCATTTTATGGAACAATAGTATCACATATAAATCTTTTATTGCACAGTGACAACCTTAATTTACATATTACTACTAGTAGGGTTTGTACTTCACCCAAAGAAGAAGAAGAAGAATTCACTTCAAAGAGTTGTAAAATTATTTTTTTCCTTATAACGATGAAAGTTTCAATTTAATCAAGTGCACTTTTGAAAACAAACTCATTTTCTTTCTGCCTCAAGTGTGGGTTGTCCTTGAACTCAAATTAAATGTTAATAACCCTCCAGGAAAAAAATAGAGCAATAATTCACACCAAAAGGTAGGAGACAAACTGCTGCATGGAGGACAGTTCTGAAAAAAGAAATTACCTCTAGGTGCTTAAGTGGTTGGAAGTTAAACTCAAGTATGAAGGCAACAGGAAATTTTGTGTCAGGGCTGCCAGGTCACTTCATACATCATACCAAAGAAAAAGGGGAAGGCCTCCAATGTCAGCTATATGTGTTGAACACCCTGTATGCCCTCTTTAATGACACCAGTCATTTTTCACGTACTAGATTTTATATTCTTGATTGGTTTAAATTACATTTCTTGGACGGGTTTTGATTCAGTCAAGAGGACTTGTTGTACTATTTCTTCTAGTCGAGGCTAGATATCTTTAGAGGTAGCTGGATGGTATTTGTGCAAATGCAGAGAAAGCAATGGACTTACATCACAAGATGACAACATGGATGAGACAGAGAATGTGTGGAAAAAAATTAAGGATTTAATGAAATGTGATTGTGCTGATAAGACAATAACAAAAAATATTTAAACATGTAAACATTATATGTTATGAACATTAAGTCTTTTTTTTTTTCGAGTTTGAGGTTCCGGAAGAAAATAGCACCCTTGTTTCTATTTTCATAAATGATATTTATAACATTAATAAACATTATTCATTACATTTATAAACAAACACATTTAAACATTAATATGTGTTGAACATCAATATTTGGTAGGAGTTTGAGGTACCGGAAGGCAAAAGCTCCACTTCTGCTTCTTTCTTCATAAATGAGGAAAAGATTGTCTGGATGAGACATTAACAAAAACATTTATTAACTAGAATCTTAGCACACATACCTCCGTCTCGCTCACAATTCCAATATGTCTGGAATAATTTCATTCGATCACCATACCCAATACAATCTACCTCAAAAATCCTAGGCCTATCAAGATTTGATGCGTATTTATCATTTGCATTCTGAACACTAAGGGGACTAGATTCTGACAGATTTCTTCCAAGGCCATATCATTGTTAAGTTTTATTCAGGCTAAGCATTCATTGTTTGAGTACCTTGCATTATAGATTCACATTACATCATTTTCCATTCACGGCAGACACCAATTGTTCTTATTTTCTTTGATACCACAAACCACTGAATTTAATTTTCTTTGAGTCCAGAAAATTGATTGTTTGAATATCTTTCCATGCCATGAATTCATTGTTCATTACATTCCATTGGAAAGTTTCAACTAAGTCTTAACAGATCTCATCCTAAACATCCCCGCCCCTCCATTTCTGGCGCTTCTGTCTTTCCAATACATCCCAATCTTTTTCCTGAAGCAGTAACAAAATCACATACCATATTTAATCAAAATCATCAATTTTTGAAATATGTTGATGACAGATTAATAGGCAAGTGGTCAAACAGACAAACAAATACAGGCAAAAAATAAAGCTTCATCCAACTTTTAATCACTTCTTTCTAAGCAATAAAACCACACAACAAATTTAATCAAAATCATCAGTTTTTGAGATACGGTGATGACAGTTAAACAGGGAAATGGACAAACAGACAAACAAACACAGGCAAAAAACCAACTTCTGTTCAACTTTTAATCACTCTGAAGCAGTAACAAAACCACACACCAAATTTATTCAAAATCATCAGTTTTTGAGATATGTTGATAACAGACAAACAAACACAGGCAAAAGATAACCTCCATCCAAGTTTGTTGGCAGATGTAACAAAAAGTGTGAACATTTAATATGTTTTGAACTTTAATATGTTTTTAAGTTTGAGGCTCCGGAAGGAAATAGCTCCACCTCTGCTTCTATCTTCTTAAATGAGGAAAAGATGTAGAAATTGATCCAATTACCTTTTATTTGCCTTTCTCCCAGCTTCTTCACTAAGTTGAAGTATCTCTGACAACTCTGGCAAAGCAGTGCTGAGGGGCTGCAAGTCACCAACAATTGGCATTGCCGACCTCTTTTTAGCTTCTTTTTTCTTCTTCTTGATAAGTTGTAGAACTTCCACTTCTGCAAATGACAAGCAAGTAATATCAGTTGTGATAATTATCTCATCACCCACATATATGTGAGGGATGAGATATTGTGGTCACTTAACAAATAACTGCCTATACCTCCTACACTACAGGGCCACCCCCCCCCCCCCTCCCCTTAATATTAAGGAGGCTGGATTAGGCAATAGGGGGCATACGTTTTTGGAATGGGACAAAATTTGGTGATTATTGCGTGTGTGTGTGTGTGTATGGGTGTGTGCGTATGCAACAATTAGTTTTGTGTCGCTTATAACTCAAAAACTGTAATACTCACATGAACCAAAGCTGGTGGATGGGTACCCCTGGCGTGGGAACTTGTCTCCAGTGTTTTGGGGTACAAAGGTAAAATGTCAAATAAAACAAGTTTAGGGTGATGGCTGTATCTTTTGAAGGAATTACTTGGTATATTTACAAATTGCATAGGTGACTATAGGCTTTATCATTCTAAAGATAAAAAATAATTGGAGGTCAAAATTCATGGGTCAAATAGGTGCTTTTTAGACAAACTTATGTGCCATTTTAAAGTAAAAAAGTACAAGACCTATACTAACCATATGTTGTACCATGATACCTTGGTACATGAATTTGTGTCCCATAGACTCTGAGGTCAAAGCCTAGCTATTGACCACTTTTCACTATTTTCTCCTATATGGAATGGTAAGTGTGACGTGAGCATGAATGGTGTCATGCAGTATGGGTACGATAAATGTGAAAAATATTAGATGTTGTTTCAGTGATTAGGGTCATAGTTCAGAGGTCAAATATGTGAATTTAGGAGGTAATTATGTACTAATTTGTACATTTTTGTCCACTTTAAATTCCAAAACTGCAAGACCATTAGCAATCCTATGTTTGTATCATAATAATATCTTACAGGAACTTGTGTCCTATAAACTCTGGGGTCAAAGGTCAAATGAAACAAGTTTTTGGTGATGGCTGTATCTTTTGAAGGAATTACTTGGTATATTTACAAATCGCATAGGTGGTAGGGTTTAACAGTCTAATAAAAATTTAAAATAATTGGAGGTCAAAAGGTCAAAGGTCATGGGTCAAATAAGTGCTTTTTATGCAAAATGTTGTGCCATTTCAAACTTAAAAGGACAAGAGCTATACCAACCCTATGTTATATACCATAATACCTTGGTACATAAATTTGTGTCCCATAGACACTGGGGTCAAAAAAGGTCACAGAGCTAGTGACCCCTTTCTCCCAATATTTATTATTATTAGCTAGTTCCCCCACTATGCTGTATGCCTAAGGTGATGAGATCAGCAACTCTATGGATTGCTTTCTTGTTATATATATATAGGCAACCTACTATCAGCATCAAAGCTGGAATAATTGATCAAGATTTGAATAATTTGAAAAATATCATATTTACACCTCAGTCATAACAATTGCAGCACATAATTGTTACTACTTTAACTTGTATAGCGCTTGCTTCTACTAAAAAATAAATGATTATCAGCAGAACCAGCCAGAACCATTCTTGAATTTTGCTTTTGCTTTTTGTGCTCATTGTAATTTTCATCTGGTGACTGCCATTGTAGTACTATTTTACTATTAAATCTTATCACTTTCACTTTTTTTCTTTCTGACAAAAACGTTGAAAAGCCAAATCTCCCATAGATTAGTTATGACGCTATGCACTACGATTGAATCTCCACACACACAACACTATGTATGCACATGTACAAACAGACAGTGATCTTGTGTTTCAGAATGGAAAGTGACATCAAACCTCTGCATCCTCCAATTTCACAGAGACCAACAATATACGAACTGAGACAAGCCTCCCTCTTTAATTGGTGGTTTCTTTCATTCTTAGAAGATAAATAACTTGTGTTTCCAAATGCTACTTTTGAAGTTTTGAGAATGGTTTGAAATATGAGACATTAAAGGCCTATGGCCAGGAGTTTATTTTTTGAAACAGCATACTATATTTAGGTTATGACTAAAAGAAACCAAAGTACAGATAAAATTAAAAAAAAGTAGATTTTCATACCTTGATATTCAAGCTCTGTCAAATTGCCAATCGTTAAATTGATTGAGATTATTTAATATTTTCATGGTTTATGAAACATGGTTATGAAGTCTTAAAAACACTTTAGCTATAAATCCTGCTTTTATGCGGCTTTGTAATTTCCAAGCTTGATAGGGGACGGGTCCATCACTTTCAAATGGGAGTTTAAACATATACTGTATAGTACACAGTATTTTTTTAAACATTGTAAACTTGCTGCACTTTGAACATTTATACTTAAAATTCTCGAAAGTAGATGTACAAATAATTATTACAATTTTGAGGGGTGAAGGTAAATGAAACCCCTTATATTAAGACCCCTTAGTTGGTATATACAGTCCACCCCACAATCACCTCTACTCTGCCAAAGAAAACTGTTTATTGAAAGTGTATGGACAGGTAAATATTTTGCAACCAGATGAAAGAGAATTAAATTCTGAGCAGAACAGTCTGATAGTTTTCAAGTCAATTATGACAAATCAAAGTTTGAAATTTTTTTAAGCATGTACAAAATGAATGATGTCTGAAAAAGAAAACGGCTTTAATTTTTAGTTTTATTTCTTTCCCAAATTTCAAATATCAAAGGCTCTCAAGTTGCCTTCTACTGCTACATCTGGGTCAAAGGTTATATATATATACATATATATATATATATATATATATATATATATATATATATATATATATATATATATATATATATATATATATATATATATATATATATATATATATATATATATATATATATATCTATCTATCTATCTATCTATCTATCTATATATATATATATATATATATATATATATATATATATATATATATATATATATATATATATATATATATATATATATATATATATATATATATATATATATATATATATATTTTATATATATATTCTATATATACATATATATATATATATATATATATATCAAAGGAATCAAGTAGATGGTGCCGAGGTCTCTACTTCATTCAAAACCGGCTATGACGTCACAGGGAGGCTGAGAGGCCCGAGGCGCAGCCGAGGGCCTCTGCCCCTGTGACGTCATAGCCGGTTTTGAATGAGCAGTAGAGACCAAGGCACCTTCTATTTGATTCCGATTCATAAATTCTGACATAAAATTAAAAATAAGAGAAAAATGCAAACAAATTTGAATCATGTTGATAACAAGTTTATTCTCCTAACACATTAAAATAGATTCACTTAACCACAAGATGATAACACGAATATACGTGGTATGCACGTCGCGAGCAGCAAAAAAAAAAAAATAGGCTACTATTTTGTTTTGGCGTTCAAATATCCAATTTTCATTATAAACCAATAACTGCAGGGATAATGTATAAAACAAAGTGTAAAATTGAGGTGTACGATCTGAAAGACACATTGAAAAACAACAAGTGGAGATTCATTGTTGATCAACAATTTTAATTCTCCCAACTTGTTTATAGAATATCATGTGGAAGCTCAAGCCATGTCTCAATACTTCATTCGAACATGGGTAATTAACCAATCAGATGCAAGGATTTCCTTAAAATATTTATGAATTCCCATTCAAAATGTTTGGGAGAAGGACCGAAAAACAAAAATTAGCAATTCTTTAATTGTCCCATTCCGAGGTCACAAAATATTGCACAATTTATGCTAATTAGGTGTCTTAGTTTTTTTTTTCTAATTCTGTAAAATTGTTAATTGTTAACCGATTTTGATGTGACTTTTGCTGTTTCCATGGTTTTTAGCATAATTGAAACCATTGAAGCTCATGTCGTTGCCACCTGTCCATAACATCCATATTTCTTTATGCATACAGTATATTTCTTTTCCATCCTCTGAAGCAATTCTAAGATAAAGTAAGTCACAAATAAACTATTGACACACGTACTTTAAATACAATACAGGGCCATGTTAACGATGGAATCTCATCTTAAGATAATTGCTTGATCCCCTGCCAGTAATTCTTCTACATACTAGTATATGTGCAAATATCTAAACCAATCAAAAGCTTTCAATTATATTGCATACTTGTGTCCACGTTAACATGATAACTATAGCCTTTAATGCATACTGTATGTATCTGTTTTTAGGATCAACAGCCCACATATAAATCATACATGCTGATAAACTGGAGAAAGATACTTAAGATACAAAATACCGTCTCTTCATCCAGCCTCAATATATAGCTGTTACAATAAACACTATAAAAGTATGACGATGTCCTGGCGTCATCAAATTACACTCTTAATTTGCCTTTACTTTGACTGGCAACTAAATCACCCGATACCAGACTTAACCTCTTTCTTCACAACATAATGCACAATTTGTGCTTAAAGAAATATCTTGCCAGATATCTATTATACTTCAGATTAGCTTTTATATTATCAATACCCCTAGCAACTTTATGTGTTATCTACACTTCAAGAATACATACACTACATGTCCCTAACTCCAAAACTTAATAGAAATTCTGTATAGTGTGTAACCGAATGCAGACAACCTTGTAAATCATCCGTAGAGAAAGTGACCTGACGTGAGCTCTGGTTTGATTGGATGTGGACATGTGAAAGCATATTGTGGACGGGAGTACGAGGGCATAAAAAACACCAATCAATATGCTTTACAAGGCCAAAAAGCAATTAGCAGAAATTTCAGTTTTCTCTTCTTTTTTTATTTGATAAACTTTCTGATGATATGTACTGTAATGTATTGATATACAAATATTTTGTAATGTATTATCACAAAATCAAAACATGACTTTGGGATTGGAAAAAGACTTAAAATCCTTTTCATTTTAGCTTAGACAACATAAATCCTGTCCCATGATTCTCCTGTCGAGGATAAATTGAAGGTATGATGAATTTTTGGGGTACTAAATGGTTAATAAATCATAGTTTTTAATGTAAAGTGACAGGATATGTCTACAAGTTACTGCACAGGAGATGAAAATATATAGAAATTGACATGTGCAGAGGGGCAACGAATCGATGATTTAGAGGCCTAAGTATTGACCAAGTGCATCATAAATTTCAATCTGTTGCAGATTCAATTGCTTGTAAAATAGTCAACTCTATGCTGACTTTTATGGAAATAAGGAACTGAAAATCTTCTATTTTTATCGTGTTTTTAGCTATTTTTGAGGCATCAAGTTCCAATTTTATCCACACTTATAAACAAAAAAAGTTCTTGATGTACATGGCTCATACAAGGATGTTTTCTTTACATGGAGTATGTAGAGAAAGAGAAATATTGGCAGTCCTGACTAACTTTGGAAACCCTGATATCTACAAAAGCAAAACAATGAATAAAATACCTTTCTCAATTCTATAATTAAAGATTAAAGTTGAAGCAAAGTGTTTATATATGCATTTAATGCACTGGGCAAAGAACTTTGGCCAGCGAAATGACCAGACTCATGACTTGTTCTTTTCCTTAAAAATTTGTTCCAGTAAATTATGACCACAAACTTACTGTGGCAAACAATGAGACCACTTATCTTACTTAAAATAATTGCTCAACTAGGAGAACGAATACAATGGGGCCATTGATAAGGGAATTTGATTCTAATTACTTGTGGTTTTCAGAATACAGAAAATAAAGAGGAAAAGTCTGACCCGACCTGCCTATTTATCAGGTCGGGTCTGACTGTTTGAAATTTTAAGGAGCACAACAACTAATGTAAAGGAGGGCCATTCGCGAGTGCAAAGTTCTTTAAACAGTGCATTAAATGCGTATATAAACATGATGCCAAAATTGTTGATCTTTTTTATAAACTTTCCGTATTAAATTGTTTAAAATGCATGAAAAACGATTTACATGTATTTTTTCGCTTAAATTTATTTAAAAATTTTAAAATGGAATAAACCAAATAATCAAAATCATGCATTACCAGGAATTAATGCACCGGTCTTGACAATGGATATACTCCATAGAAATTGTATAATCCTCAAGAACAAAACGTGTCATATACAAGATGTAACTGTACTACATATCCACATTTTGTCTTGTACTATCCTAAAATTGTATTTCCATGCTTCCCAAGTAATATAAGACAGTAATCACTTACTACCAAATCAAATCTTGTAAATAACTGAAATTTTATGCTCCTGCAGATACAGTACAGTGAAACAATTTTTACCTTCTAAATGCAAATATGATACTTTTATTCATTCATTATTATCATAAATCATCATATAGCGCTCACTTCTACAAATCAAATATGCCATAAGCGGCACTTTACATACACGCTGGTGAGCATATAATTACTTAAAAACAACTAAACTAAATAGCAAAAATTACTGAAAAACAATATGAGAAAGATGAGACTTTTAGTTTCTTTTTGAAAATGTTAAAATTACTAGAACCTTTAATGTCAGTTGGTAGCTTGTTCCATTCCCTAGGCCCTCCCTCACAAAAAGCACGGCATTCAAAAGTTTTCCTTTGTGTTGATATTACTTGATATGCAGCTTTAGACCTCAATGCATAATTAATTTGTATTTCTATTAAAGTAAGTTAGCAAATAATTAGGAACTAAGCCATTTATACATTTATCGGACATACATAATAATCTAAAACGTATTCTTGAGTTTATTGGAAGCCAATGCAATTCTTTCAAACATTCTGTTGTACTATGTAAGATATTTACTTCTATTTAGGACAAGTTTAGCAGCAAAATTTGAAACTCTTTGTAATTTCAATAAGGAAGATTTCGGGAGGCCATATAATAATATGATTATTATATATAATATAATAATATCCCAGTTGAGAGACGACCAAAGAATGTACTAACTGTTCAAAGGACTGTCTATCTACATTGTAAATGGCCACATGATAGATGATACAAATTGTACATACAGTAACACTTCTGCATTTTTCATTTATATGTTTGTGGAAGGATAATTCTGTATCCAGCCATACTCCCAAATACTTATTACAGTTGCTTTCATGTATGTGTACATCATTGATATCAATACTCATAGTATAGTGACACATTTCTTAATTTGAGATTTACTGGAAAATTTGATACACTCAGTTTTATTTTTGTTCAATTTTGAGAGTTTGTTTTCATTCTTCCATTTTGAGATTGTTTTTGCAGTCTTCAAGAGCCTTAATACAATATTTCTCATCCTCAGGTCTATTTGCTTGCAAAGAGTCATAGTATACATGGTCATCAGCATACCCTACAATAGCTACCTAATTCTTCTTGAGTAATGGTGGCAATGTATTCCTTTAAAGTACTTGCATACAAATTGTATGCTACAGGACCAGCACAGCTCCCTTGTGGGACAGAGAATGGGAGATCAAGCTCCTCAGAAAAGAACTGATCTACCCAAACCTTCATCTGTTTATTTTCCTCCCTTGCAAATAGCTATGGAACCAATCTAATGCCGTTCCTTTTACCCCAAACAGATTCTGCAGTACACTTAGGAGGACACTGTGATCGACAGTGTCAAAAGCAGCTGGAAATTTGAGAGCTACTAATGGTGTAATTCTTCGAATATCCCATGTTTAGCAGCAGATCTTTTATAAAAACAACTTTTAACTTCATATTTTGGTAATGTAAAAACTGTATTAAATCGATAGCCATTTACATTTGTTTTCTACAGCAGATTTGTTACCATGGCAACATACTTGACAAAACTTTATTACCGTTTAATGGATCATCCCTATCCCCTAGGAAATATCTTTCCAGAATAAAAGCTGCTCAGAGAAACCCTTCATAACAGTGTGAGATCTATTAAACTTAATAAACATGCAATTTAATTCCAAATCATTTTGAAAGATGCAATTAAATAAACGATTTCACTGCATGAATGAAAAATCCTATGGAATATTATGGAGATAAATTAGTATTGCATCTATGTTCAAGAAAACATAGTTAATTACAATCTTGGACAAAACTCCTTGAAACACTTTCATTGAAGCACTTTCGTTGAAACACTTTCGTTGAAACACTTTAGTTGAACACTTTCGTTGAAACACTTTCGTTGAAACACTTTCGTTGAAACACTTTCGTTGAAACACTTTATGAGAGTTTTTACTGCTTTTATGGACATACTTTTCTATTCTTAATTATTCAACTTCCATACATCATAAAGTGGTCCTTTTACATCATCGAATAAAATCAATAGTCAGTTTAAAGGTGACTAACTGGCAGTAAAAATCATAACTGATTCAAGATAGTTCAGATTCGACAGGCAGGCTACCTAAGCTTGTTTATCTTAGTTTCTACTTGGCTCTTTCCCTTCTCTCTGTCAAAAAGTCTTTTTTTTTTTGTGCTAATTTGTAAGAATAGTGAAATAACAGAGGTCTCATATTTAATACTCATTTCGTTGAAATTTCGTTGAAATTGTTGTGGATCATTTGTCACATCAAATATTGTCAATATCATCATCTTGGCAAGAATTTAATTTTTTCTCAACTTGTTTTCTTTTGTATTGTTAGGATCCGCTTTCCTTTTACATCTCTCAGTCTTTTAACTGTGACTTTGCTAAAGTTGAAAGAGTTCACACAACAGGAAACAGTGAAAGCTAGGCGTAAAGTATGAAGAAACATGAATAACTTTATTCTGTGACTTTGAACAACATCACCCACTTAGAAAACCTGACAAAGTCAAGGAATGCACTACCATACAAATTTCCGCCATAGAAATGCCCATCGTCTACATGGGGCTAAAGGTCAATGCATGGGCAGCTATACAAGAACATCATTATCTTTTATAAAAAGAACATGCAATTATTAGTAAGTGTCTTTAAATTATGCAATTAGGCATATTTAGGTTTGGTGCTTTTAATTACAACGGATCAAAGAAAAAACCATATCTTCCAACACAAACTGCCTACGAGAATCCTTATAGCAACAGAAAGAGCTCAGCGATAATATCAGCAGCGTGCGACAAATCGCCTGTACGGATGCCCGGGGCAACTACTATTTATGTCCGGGCAAGTTGATTTACAAGTTGATATGCCTGCCGGGCAACCATAAATTGATCCAAACTAATACAGTGAATTTCCATTCTAAAACTTAATTCATTACACAGATTACACTTACTACAATATAAGTGATGGAAATGCCCAGAAAATAACGTAAATCAGACTTATATTGCATTTGTTTCGAAGCCAAAATATTTCATTATCTTACGAAATGATCTTAAACCTCGCCATAACAACATCATACACGCACCCATACATAAGACGTAAACATATATTGCACACACACAAAACATATAATATACAGATATATGATCCAGGCCACCGAAGCTGGTTGAACATAAGTGCAATGCATGCTGTTTTGCTAGCAAGGCTTGCTCCTTTCAAGCAATCATATCTCGCGTTAAAAATCTCATAATCCATGCAGTCACTGTTTCTTGCAGGGGTCTGTTCTGCTGTGTTAATGCACCACATGCAATGGGTCCAATACCCGTTCCATGTACACATACAGTATCGTAAAGGGCATACCGTCGGCTGTATGTACTGTACTATTTCATGGCGAACTTGACCGGCTTTGCCATGCCACTTGTTCATGCAAAAGTTTATTGAACTTTTCTGTTTCTTTTTTTTATTTTATGGAGCCTGTTATTGCTTTATATTTGTAGAGGAAATACATGGATTACAATTCCCACTGTTTTTTGGTAAGTGTAAGAGTCTTTTATTATCTATACAGCATTCTCACTAAATATTGGCGTAAGAAATATTTTGCCATAACGTGCATTGCCTCGTCCAATATTATCGTAATTATTGATGGACAAAGTGGAATTTGCTTCCGGGCAAGCATTTTTGCACATGTGTCTGCCCGGAGGGCAATTTAATTTAGGGGCTATTTGTCAAACACTGGATATCAGACAAGAAATGGAAATTCACAACTTAACTAGAATGATAAATACATGGTTCGCATGTCCATGCAAATTGACACCTATATCATATGACCCAGTCAATTATAAAAATGGCATCTCACACTAAGTCCCACATGGCATCCCATGTTCCACATGGCATCCCACCCCATATCCCATGACATCCCATCCCATCCCTTGTCCCACTTGGCATTCCACCATATCTTCAACATGGCATTCCACCGCACAGTATATCCCACATGGCATTCCATCATATGTCCCACATGGCATCCCATCCAATGACCCACATGGCATCCCACCCATTGTCCCACATGGATCCCACCCCATGTCCCACATGACATCCCATCCCTTATCAAACATGGCATCCCACCATATCTCCTGCATGGCATTCCACCATACAGTATGTCCCACATGGCATTCCACCATATGTCCCACATGGCATTCCACCATGTCCCATATGGCATCCCACCCTATGACCCACATAACATCCCATCCTATGTCCCACATCAATCCAACCATATGTCCTATATGGCATCCCTCCATATGTTCCACATGACATCCCTCCCTGTGTCCCACATGGCATCCTTCCATATGTCCCCCATGTCATCCCACCTTAAATTCCCGCATCAGTGGCTTCCCACCTGATGTCCCACATAGCATCCCATCTTATGTCCCACATTAGATTCCACCATATTTTCCACATGTTCCCATCCTACTTTATGTCCCACATGGCATCACATCCCATGTCCCTATGGTCTCCTACCCTATGTTCCATATAATCTCCTACCCTATGTCACACATGGCATCCCATCCAATGTCCCGCATGGCATCCCACCTCATGTCCCACATGACATCCCATGTCCCACATGACATCCCATGTCCCACATGACATCCCACAGCATTTCACCCTATGTCCCTCATGACATTCCACCATATATCCCACATGGCATCCCACCCTGTTCCACATGGCATCCCACCCCATGTCCCACATGGCATCCCACCCCATGTCCCACATGGCACAAGCTCGCTCCATAAGAAGTCTTGTCCTAGCTATCACAGTCTCTGATTGAGCACACTATGTATGAAAGTCTGTCAGTCCATATAATAACTTATGACCTGTGACCTGTGACAAATAACATGTTGAATAAGGAAAAAAAGCAGATTTTAAATAATCATGCCTTGGTGCATACCACATGGTATATATTCTATCCTATGTCCCGCATGGCCCTCATCCATGTCCCATATGACATCCCTCTCTATGTCCATATGCAGTCACATCCTGTCACACTCCCTGACTCAGCATACGATGTTCAAAATTCTTGTCAGTTAATACACTGTGGCAACTTTATGCAAATGACCACAATGATAAAGGTGGAGTTTAATAATCATGCCTGATACAGCCATTGGTGCAAAAATATTTTGAAGAAGTTAAAGGGTTTTAAACCTCCAATTTTATAAGAGACACTTGAGGATCTCTGAAGAATTTTGAGGAAATTATATCATCTTACAGTTATCTTCGATGGAACTATCAAATGTTTTGTAGACTTTTTAAGAAAACTATTCTTCAACCTGTCTTAAGAGTCTCTGAAAAACTTTCACATTTAGTAAGAAAATCCCAGCCTCCATGAGGATATCTGAAGAAACTTCAACTTTTTCTGAGGAAGTCTGAAGAAACTTAAACATTTTTCGGAGGAATTCTCAAAAAACTTTAACTTTTCTGAGGAAATCTCAGGCAAAACTGTGGATGGCCGGCCAGACAAAATCGCCATTACCTAGGTTCGCATTATGCTTCGCATACTACACCAAAAAAGTAGATAGGTCAGCTCAATCAACCATCACAAATTCGTGTAGCAATTTGCATATTGCACTGGAAAATAAAAAAGCTATGACATCAATTTTGCTTTTTTAATCAGAGACCTCCGTGGAAGTGGGATGGTGATATATATTACTTACTGTCAAGCCATTTTTCTCTCCGCATCTTCATTTTGTCCTTTTTAGTCATCTGACCCTGCCCATCCTTCAAACTCTTCTTGGAGATGAATGACATGCAATCATCTTCATCTTCAGGTGCATGCAGCTTGCCGGTCAAAGCTGATATATCTATATTTGTGCGGCAAAAACTCCTTGGGGTGCCTGGAATAACTTTCCTACATTCTCCAACTGAACAAAAAATAAAAGAAAAAAAAACATTAAATATTTACATTAATCAAAGTGCAAAAAGGGCATTGCAAGTATCATCTGTAAACATATAAGCATGAAATCCAGAGATGTGGGGAGGAAAAGGGTGTATGGGTGTTTGTTTATAAGGGTGACCATAATTTTTGAATAGTAATTGAAAATAAGATCATCAGTAATATTCTGCTAGAAATTACAAATTTGACAAGCCAATTGCCAAATTGAAAACTTAAGTTCCTCCCATACAACCTAACCACCCTGGTAAGAGAAAACTCAGCTGTTGCCAACATGAAACAATTTCTGGAATAACTGTGTTTTTACATTAAAATCATTGTAAACAGATTTTTTTTCATTATCTTCAAAATAAAATTTCTTATTTTTGAGCACTCTACATTTTTTCATATTTTGCACTTTTCATTGTTAATATAATTTTAATATAATTTAGCAATTATTTTCTCTACGAATATTCAAAGATAATCAAAGAACCAATACCTGCATTCTACTTAACGTACTGACCCATCACAAAAATAACTGCGAGGTTCATGTTCTTATGCCCATGACACCACTAAAAGTCTAGTTTCAGCAGATGGGCTGTTAATGCTTTCTAATAACTCAAATCATCTTAAGAATAAAACCTTTAAATAGAAATCGTGACCTTTCATAGCATGTCATTTACTTGTTGGGTAAAATGTCTTTTACAGTTGCTGTGGGCTAGATGTACTGCAACAGGGCAATAAATGTGGCAGCTTTGTTTAAATCTATCATTTGTTTTTCTTGCTCGGATTGATGATTTGGCATAAATCATTACGTTACCAGACCAAGACATCACAAGTGAAATTAAAAACCTACATCAATGATATATGTCGGAAAGGTAACAACGTACATCTCTACGGTGTTTCAATGTTTTTATTTCAAAGCAAACATGATTTCAAATGTCAAGTTCATTTGCCTCCACATGTCGGCCGGTTGATCAGCACAGGTCAATAACTTTGGAGAAAGGGGTGGAAGACAGTTCTTCATGAGGGAATTCATATTGATTTAAATATGAGTGTTCACCCCTATTTCATTTTGAAGACTAAAAAGGATCCTCAATTTAACAGAATGTAAATATTGGACAACATCAGAAGGACTGGCTGTTATGAACAACCCGTGCTACTGACAAGACCTACAGGCAAATTATACAAAAAGATTTCATCTATACAGCCAAGAAAAGTTGGAAATCCTTTGAAAAAAATTTTTTTAATTATTCCATTAATCTATATGATAATAAAACTTCTGAATATACAAGAATTGTATATTCAGAAGTCAATAGGAGACTGCCATAGGGAGTCAGATGAATCAGCCCAACTCTTTCTCATTTCCAATAAACAATTGTTTCATCCCCAAAGTTATTTACATCCTCCTGGACTTTTAGCTATTAAAGAAAGGTGACCTGGACTTTTAGCTATTAAAGAAAGGTGACCAACTGCTGACATGAGAGGCACAATTCAACCAAATCCTTGACTAATGAGAGAAAACAATTGTAAATGCAAATGTGAACATCATGAAGATCTGTATGGCAGATGCTATCCATAAGACATTCTATTTCCTGCAAATAAGCACTTTCCAATGTCATCTGCTTGATTATCTCAAAACCTCAAGGCAACTAAAAATTATCTTTAAGGTCTATGGATTCTGAATTTAATAGTTAATAGCCTAGAACATAGGAGAAGGAACATGTTTTTCATTGGGGGCACAAAGATATGTTACAACACTAGTTCAATGGTAAAAATTAACTTGGTTTGGGGCACCATGTAGGTCATTGCAACATTGAGGGGACACATTCCCCTGTGCCCCCTCCCCCTGTTCCTTATGTCTATAGCCTAGAAGAGAAACGATTTCAATTTTGGGCAGAACAGTCTTTGAAATTTTAGAAGAAGCGCCTTTTAAGTTTCTTAGATTTAGGAATTTTCGATGTATGCTAGTTCAATTGTGTGCTGTATAAATAGGCAGACAGCTCAAAATCTGTGTATAATTCTTAAAATGTTTTCCCTAAATCTCTGTCACTGATTACGTAAAAGTCCACTTCTGCTCAAATTTGATAGAGTATGTTAACAGCAACATTTTCAGGTACCACTGAAGGTACAGTGATCATAAAAAACACATTGGGATATTTTTCTATGCTTTAGCCAAAACACAAAAATGTCATAATTTGTAGAAATTAGAGAGGTTATGCATCCCACAACCATGACAACTTCCAAAGCTATTAAAAACTGGTCTTTAACCCCTTCTTATGAAACCTCAATTAAAAATGAACACCCCTCAAATCCACTTAAATTTTAGTTGCAAATCATCTGCATGAATAGGCCTAATTCAGCACAATCTCATCCTTACTTTGCTTGAGTGCACTTTTACACAAAAGCTCCATGCATGCAGTAGGATAAGTTGATAAGTAATCAATTCATATAACATTGTGGCTTTGTATGACCTGTCACTGTAGCAGTTGTAGTTTTTTGTTACTGATTTAACAAAAATATTGTATATTAGGGTTGGATATATAATCTCCTGATCAGAATGTAGAAAACAAGCAGGACTTGTAGGGTAAAAGCAATAGCATGATAAGTTCGTTATGACCAACGACATGGCCAAAGTTCGTCACCATCCTCCATCTAGTATATTTCTTATAATCAGTGTTAATTTACCTGAATTTCCAAAAAGTTTACACTGCTGCAACAACCCCCTCCAATTTTAACCAAAATTTCAATAAAAAGAAAAAAATATATAACTCCACTATTGAAAATGGGTGCAATATAAAGAAAAGGCAACTTTGATACTGTGTAAATCATTGTGCTCTAAAAAAAAAAAAAAAAAAAAAAAACTTCAAATATTTGTATACTACACTTTGGGTGTCTCAACACTTAATCACTTGTGGACTAAATATTCCTTTGGCAATCTATGAAGTCAAAAAAATAACACAGACTTGAAGATCTATGGACTGCAGGTACAACAATTTGAATTTAATAGGAAGAAAATATGTTATAAACCATGAAAATAGCCAAACGTTTTATCCAAATCAGTTAAAAATTGACCATTTTATGGCATTTTAAATTTTCAAGCATTATTATATTACAGAAATTTTAATGAAATATTGTGACATCACAACAAGAAAAACTATCAATTTCCTGAAGTTAACTTATTGTTTTTCAATTCTTCAACTATACCATTCATTGAATGGACGCAGTTAAATATAACCAAGAGATTTTTAATTTCACGCTATAAAAATTTAGCAGCAGAAAAAGCCTGAAAAAAAAAGAGAAATTTAAAGAATTACTTAAAGATTTTGAGCTATCTTCTCTTCCATATACATCATAACTTTTCCATACAATAAAAATTCTTCAAACTTTGATCAACCATCGGAAACTCAGAAAATATAGGTGCATTTGACATCAATTAAAGACTTCTGTTACATTTCGCCCAATCCTCGCTACAAATTTTATGTCTTTTCACCCGCAAGAACCTCCATTTCGGCGGGTATGAGTTTTAGACTCTGCTGGAAGCAATCAAGAAACCCACCACAGATAGTTCAGTGATTTTACGCATCAGTTATACACTCCCAATCATCTATATGCACACAATGGAACTTACTGTGAAGAGCTAGGTATTGTGGTTTTGGTTCATGCAGGACCAAGTCATGCGCATAATGTGTGGCTGAGGATTCATTTGGACATTTAAAAGGAAGTTTTCATCAGTGAGTTATGAACCCTGGTGAGTTTGGATGCATTAGACTGAAAATTTATAGCCAGAGTTATTCATCCTGAAGATTTTAAAGCTCTTCCTGGTGAAAATAACAACTCTCCATGCTTATTTATCTTTAGCCCTCTCAGTACCAACATTTTAAATGCTGCCCTCATTCCCAGGACCAGCTTTTTTAAAGATATGATATGTATTCCAAGTCATAATTAAAACTTTATTTTCAAATTGAAAACAACCTTTAAAAAAAAGTAAAAGTTGTTAGGTACAATATAATAAAATTAATAATATAGTTAATTTATATAGCATTTTTAGTAAACATACATTGAAAAACACTTTACTGTAAGCTTTGATATGATACCAAAACCATATTTGTTAAACATTATTGCTGCACACGGCCATGAATTTGTGCTCCCACTCTGGCAAGAGGCCTACCCAAATATACATTATCATTAGGCCTAGGCCTTATGTTAGCCCAACCTTCGTCACCTACAATAATTTCCGGATCACTATCGTCTGAAAAGCTTCATTATTGTGTCAAAATTATCTAAATCACTAGAATCCGTAGATAATTCTAAACTATCAGAAGCACTTTCCTGAAAATCTGAAGAATAACTGTTGTTTGCAACCATTTTTAACATATTGAATATTAGACTTCAAATATCTGTAATTTCATATGACAAAGTATATCATGTGATATGTCAAATGATAGATAATTTTTTATCTTTTTTAAAAGTACTATCAAATTGAGAGGGTACACCTACAACACATAAAAATTAAAATAAACAGGCATGTCTCTGTCATCGCAATAATGAGACGTTGGTCTTTACGGAAGTGTGACGTTAGTTGCAATAATGCGACGATGGTAAAGAGGGTTAAATATGTCAAAGGACCACTTGATCTAACGATAAACAAATCCTCCTCTGCTGAATGTCAACTTTAATCACAGTACCAGGGGTCAAAGTTCTTAATTTTTGCTACTGTTCCATGGACCAGTACTTTCTCAAATAATACTGCTCTGGATTAAATTTCACTGTTCCAACTTTTTTACTGATAAAAGAACAGATTTCTTTCTTCTTAATTTAGACTACTTTATTGGTTAATATATGCAAATATGTTAATATTTACATAATACAGTATCCACTTGCATACAGTCATACACATGCATATGTGTATTCATGATTAACTGTGCTCACAATTGCTGACAAGGTGGGGAAAGCTTTTTCTTACTGGAAGAAAATATTTTTTATGACAATGTTGTTTGACAACATGCATTTTTGTTTTGAGCAAAAATCAATTATTGATCATTGATGCCACATGCTTGTGAAAAAAACACTATTCCACCAGAACAGTGATGTTTGAAAATTCACTGCTCTTGCATAAAAAGCACTGTTCACGGAACAGCAACATTGGCAAATTTGACCCCTGCGGCACTACATAGTCTGAGCCTTTAAGTCATGAGTCATGAAAACTAGGGCTCCAATGAATAATGAGAAAGGTAATGTGCACCCCATGTTGCGGCAAGCTTCACAAACCTATAAAACATTACACACAAATAAACAAAACGTCCAATGCTGTGACTTTATCTGGCTTATATCAACAGTAACACACACACAGCTATCTGCATGAATTAGTATTATAAATAGTCTAGATTGGTTTGCTGTTTCCATCTATAAGTAAGAGCAGTTTGATGTGATAAGAATACTGTCTTGGTAGCATGCCCACAATTGGGAAAAGGCACTTACAGTACGTCTACAATAGTCCAAAAATATCAATTTTGTCTACATTTTATGTCAAAATGTAAAAAGGCAAAATCCTGATATTCATCTACTTCTGATCCAAATTAAGAAACTGGCAATAGTAAGCTTGGCATATTGATCCATTATGATGATGTTGCCATTAGTTCCAACTAAAGGAGGATCATTACTATACAAAGAAACTTGTGCATTCTCATTTGTCTACAATATTATGAACCGACCTATCACTGCAGGTCTAACCTATACACATGAAGTGCATATTTGTATAAAGTACATCAGAATAAATACACTACACCTTTCCTTAGTGTGCAAACAGCAACGTGATATTTCATAAGGTATCAATTCCTCTGAAGTGTTTTCTTAATTTAAAAACAAAATCATGATGTTACAGTAAATTGAAAAAACACACAATAAACCACCACATTCTACACAATGTGATCTAGTTTATTCCTTATACACGCACAATTCACTTTAAGAGAAAATGTACTTTTAACATGATTGCAGACAGTACCTGGCAGACACAGCAGTCCTGTAACATTTTAATTGCTTTTTTTCTTAAAAGTGTTGTTTATACAAACTTAAATCCCACTAACAGCTTGATTGAAAATGAGCAAAACCTCATCACAATATTATTTAAGGGGCCAAATAACTATTTTGTTGATCATTACTTTCTTAACCAGAAAACCAAAGGTTTTGAGGTTCGAATGCACAAAATGAATATATTTCAGCAAAATCATATAAGCCCCACCCATTATATATATTAATTAATTTCAACGTTTTTATACCATGCATGTACACCAGCTAAAATCATAATTCTACCAAATATGAAACAAAACAGACATGTGGTTGTTAAAAATGAGCATTTCAAGATTTGTACATTAAGCCCTGTATACGCATTAATATGCATGACATCACATTAAAAACACATATGGGCTATCTGTGTACTACATATGACATGAATCCAGTATTGTCCTTGAGATATCATGTTTACAGCAAAGCATCACACCTGTACACATGCACACACACACTTACGCACACCCACCTACAGACAAACAAACCAAGCAAAATCAGTTCACGCTACCATATAGGAATGCATGTGTGTGATAAAGTCCAGTGGCAGGGCGTAAGCGTGGCAAGGGCGGGCAATAATTCAAAGACTCAAATTTATTGGTCACTACTGGAAAAGAAAGGATGAAACAGGTGTATCAGCTGCTACTCTGGGAACTCACCCAATGAAAAAGATAGATCTCACACACTTACACGTACTTGAACCAGCTGATCAAAGACACAGGACTGGAGAAGCAAAACTGACCATTATCGATGGATGACAACCGGGTTGAGTGGAGATATTAATTCATGAACTCCAAGTTCGCTCCACCTGACGACGATGGACAACTATGAATTTCAACCTAAAGTATATAATCATAACTAACCAAGGGAGAAGACCCACCCCTAAATTGTTCAAAATAAACTTACAATAAGTTTCAGAGCTGACAGCAGCATTGGAAAGTCACCTTCTGGAAGTTGATTACCTTTTCTGAATTTCAACTTATTTGGAGAAAAAAACATGAAAGAAACATATACAGCTTCTGCTGATTTTATCCCGATGGTTCATTCAAACTATATATGCATTAACTGATTTTTCAATTTCTGGGAAACTAAAGTGGCAGCTGACTGCTGCTACAAATATTATCGTCACTGGAACATTTTATTCACATTAGCAGCACTTTAAATGAAGACCAGACAAAACATCCATAGCAGCGTAATATAATTTGCGTGAATTCAAATGTAGAGTAGATAAAAGTAATTCAAAAGGTGTCATTTAAGTGCTAGGTGCTCATCGCGCACGAATGAGGGGGAAAATGTGATCAAAGTAATGTGAATGTCTTTCTTAAAGTATCTGCATGTGATGGATGAATCCCAACAGCAATCACAAAATCAGTCTTGTGTACTGTTCTGAAACATACCTACATATTAAACCTTTTTGACGAGAAAGCTTTAATATACAAATCTAAAACGTTTGTTTGTTTGATAAGGGCTTAACGGCACCACGACAATGAGGGTCAAATTGTGCCTGAGAGGTCAGATCATTCTAGAGGTAGAAAGAAAAGGAAACGGGGGAGAATGAGAGAAATACAAAAACAAAATGTCAGAAAGTTGGGATCAAGAGAGGAGGTGCATGGGTGAAAAAAACAAAGTAGAGAGAGGGGTGGAAGAGGAGAATTAAATATGGTTATAGAGGGAAGCAAGATGAAGGAAGGAAATAATTTTATGCGGAGGGTTTTTCTGGGCTTAGCGGCTGCATCAGCCATGTCATTGCCAGGTATGCCAACATGGCTGGGTATCAAAAAAAAAAATACTTTTCCTGCAGAGGGTGGGCGAAAGGAGTTTCAGGAGGAGGTGGGATGTGGAGTTATCCCATTTAACATTGAGTAAAGAAGTAAGGACAGCCTTGGAGTCGGAGAAGATGGCAAAGTGGCTGAGCAGAGAGTACCCAATAAAGTTGAGGGCGAGGAGGATGGCCTTTACCTCGGCTGAAAAGATGGGCGAGGAGGATGGCCTTTGCCTCGGCTGCCAAGATCGACGAGTAGTCGGAAAGCCTGCTACTGAGGGTGATGTCTTGGATGATGGCAGCAACAGCTGTTTTCTTGTCTTCCTTGGAGCCATCAGTATAGATGGAGGTGTAGTTTGAGAGTTGGTCTTTGATTTGGTTGTAGAGATTGATGAAAAGATTAGGGTGGGTTTGGGTTTTGTTTGTTTGTTTGATGAGGGCTTAACGGCACCACAACAACAAGGGTCAAATTGTGCCTAAGAGGTCAGATCATTCTAGAGGTAAAAAGGAAAGAAAACAGGGAGAGAATGAGAGAAATTCAAGAACAAAAAGTCAGATAGCTGTGATCGAGAGAGGAGGTGCTTGAAACAAAAAGAAAGTAGAGAGAGGGGGTGGAAGAGGAGAAATAAATATGGTTGTAGAGGGAAGCATGATGAAGGAAGGAGATAATTTTATCCGGAGGATTTTTCTGGAAGAAGTCAGCAATTGAGTTGTGGGGAGCAAGGGAAGCTCTGGGAAGGTTGTACAGGGGGCAAGCAAGGAGAACATGATGGATTGTGAGGGTGCAATGGCAATTGTTGCAGAGGGGTTGGCGGAGCCAATAAGGAGGTGGGAGTGAGTGAGGTGGTGTGACTTATTTTAATACGGGTAATATGAACGTTGTTGATACAAGAGAACTTTGTGTGTTCAACTTTAGGGCCAGGAAAAGGTGCCAAAAGTGGCGGGGTTGATGCCGAGATGGAGGAGGTCTGATTTAATGCATAAGCTAAAGGGAGGGGATAGGGTTTTAGTCCTATCAAAGAGGGTGGAGAAATCGGGGTACCTGATGAGGTTGTAAACAGGGTTCTGGGTCTTGGTGAGGACTCTAAAAGCATAGGAGAGGCTAAACTTTCTACACCTTAGCAGAAAGGGGGGTTTGTTGGCTTCAACATGAAGGCTGGTGATTGGGGAGGTCCTGTAGACACCTAGACAAATCCTGAGGGCTTCAATTTGAATGGTGTTAATGTTATTGAGGTAAGAGTTGTAAGCGACACAGTAGACAATATTGCCGTAGTCAAGCTTGGCACGAATGGTGAGCTTGAAGATTTTGAGGAGAGCATGGCAGTTTGCACCCCAAGTGGTCTTGGAGAGGAGGCAGAGAATGTTGAGAAAGCTGTTGCATTTCTGTTTCAGGTTGGTGATTTGTTACTTGTAGGAGAGCTTGGGGTCTAGAGTTAAACCCAAGAACTTAGTGTGTTCAACTTTAGGGATGCGATTGCCATGAGGTTCAGGTTGGGGTGGAGGCTGTTGAAATGACAGAAGTGCATGCAGACCGTCTTGTCTTTGGAGAATTTAAAACCGTTATTGTTGCACCAGTCTTGCAGCTGGTTGGGGCTGAATTGGAGCCTCTTCTTGGGGGTAGGGGATGGAGAGGGTGTGGCCAATGCAACTTGGAACTGCCTGGGTGAGAGGAAGTTTTGAATAAAGATGGGGAGGTGGCCTCCGAGGCCGATGGTGTTAAGTCTGCGGATAATGCCATATTTCCAAGTAGTGTGGAAAGCTTTCTCGAGGTCGAAAAAAATGGCAATGAGGTGTTCCTTTTTTGCAAAGGATTCCCGGATAGCGATGTCGAGTGTAATTAATTGGTCTAGGGTATTGCGATGTTTCCGGAAGCCACTTTGGTGAGGGGAGAGGATTCTGTTGGTCTTAAGAAACCAGTTTAGTCTCTGGTTAATGATCCTTTCCATAATTTTACAGAGACAGCAGGTGAGGGCAATGAGGTGGTAGCTGGAGGGTCGGTACTGTCCTTCCCCAATTTAGGGGCAGGATTGACAATAGCTGTCCTACAGATAAGGGGAAATGAGTGTGAGGACCAAATGTAATTGAGAATGGTGAGTAGGAAAGTGACTGTCTTGTTGTAGAGGTGTTTCAGGAATTGGTAGAGGATGTTATCTGGGCCCTTGGAGGTGCAGGCAGCATCATGGATGGTTTGGTTTAATTTAGAAAGGGTGAGAGAGGTGTTGTAGCTCTCAGAGTTGTCAGAGGGAAAGGTGATACTCCAGGCTTCATTGCGGGCATTTTTGGTTTTGAAAGCATTGGGGTAGTTGGCCAAAGACGAGATGTTGTTGAAAGAGGTGGTTAACAATGTCCTTTTTTGCGGTGAGAAGGTTACCATTCCAGGAGAGATGGGAGACTTGCCCACCCTGCCATGAAAGCTGTTAACCATTCTCCAAATCTTCTTAGTGGGAGTATTGGTGGTGAGAGAAGAGATGAAGTTCTTCCAAGTGTTGTTTTACTGTACTTGATAGTTGCTCGGCTTTGGCACGGCTGATGCGAAAGAGGTTGAGGTTATAAGTGGTCAGGTTAGTTTTGAAGTTCCAGAGAGCACTTTTCCTGTTTTTGATGGCTGTTTTGCAGTCATCATGAAACCAGGGGTGGGGGTGATTAGGGGTTTGGAGGTTTTGGGAATAGAGCAATTGACAATGTTGATAAGGATGTTACTGAAGTTTGACATGGGACCCTCACCCTCGGGGAGATAGGGGGAGAGGTGTGAGTCACAGAGGGTTTCAAAAAGGGAGCAATCAGCCTTCTCGAGGTTCCAATTGGGGGTGTGATCAGTGGGGGTTTGAAGGTTGGAGTGTATAAGAGGGTAATGGTCACTACCACAGAGATCAGCAGTGACCTTCCAGATAGAATCAAGGAGGAGGTTGGGGGAACAGATAGACAGGTCAATACAGGTGAGGGAGCCTGTGGCAGGGTGAAGGTACAGTAGTTTGGGGAGTAAGTATTGAGCAAGGAGAGGCTGTGCTGTCAAAGAGTGTTTTCAATGAGCTTGTCTCTGGGGGTGGTGGTAATGGAGCCCCACAGGGGGTTGTGGGCATTGAAGTCACCAAGAAGGATGAAGGAGGAGGGGAGCTGAGAGATGAGCTTGTTGAGGCTGGTTGGCTGAATGTTGGCATTGGGGGAGAGATAGATATTGCAAAGAGTGAAGGTTTTGTGGAGGGAGATAGACATATAGATGGCCTGAAGGTCGGTGTTCACATGAACAGGGCTGTGTGGGATATCGTGTCTAACGAGAATGGAACACCCACAGGCCCTGTAGGCATTCACTTGATGTTCGTGATATCAAGCAAAGTTGTTGAGGGAATAATGGTAAGTGGCTTTCAAGAAGGTTTCTTGTAGGCAGAAGACGACCGGGTTGCAGGTGGTGGCCAGTCGGTCAATTTCTTCAGAATTGGCCTTAAGGCTCCTGATGTTACATGTTTAATGTTGTGAATTTTATTGTAATTGTTTGTGTTGCACGCCATAAGGAGGTAGGGGATTATCTGGAGGAAGATCTGTTGGGTCTGACTTGGCTTATTTTTTCTTTGGATCTGTCCCTGTTTCTTTGGGAGCGGTTGTTTTTGAAAGCTGGACGAGAAGTATGTTCGGTAATCGAACAATCCATGTTCTCTTGCATGTCATATGCGTGGGTTTGGATGGTGAGCTGTTTGTTGATTGGTTGCTTGTTGGTTTGTTGTTTGTTGGTTTGATGATTGTTAGCCAGGTTGGCTTAAGTTTGATGTTTGATGGCATTAGAGGAGTTGGGGTAGGGGATGGCAGGAGTCTTAGAGGAGGAAGGAAGGTTGGGGAGAGAAAAGGTGGTGGTGGAAGTGGTTTGGGTAATGGGTGTGGTTAGCTTGTTGGCAATAGTGATGGGCTTAGGGCTGGGTAAGAAGAGCCAGGTGAGGTCAGTTTGGGTATGTGAGTCAGGTTTTAGTTGTATTAGGAGGGGGGGGGGGTATTGGTGTTAGAGAAGACTGCGCTCAAGTAGGAAGGTTTAGTGTGGAAGGAAGTGAGAAATTGCTTCCTGCCTCCGGGTAAGTGATGTTGGGATTAAGGGTTTTTAGTTTGGTTATTTGCTTTTTCCTGAAGCCAGGTGTGGCAGTTTTTGAGAAGGAAGGATGGTTAGCTGGGTGAGTACTGTCGCAATTGGTACAGAGCGGGGTGCTGGTGCAGGAGGTGCTGTCATGGTCCAGGGCTCCACAGTTGCCACAGCGCGCTTGGCTGTGGCAGGATTTTTTACCATGGCCATACCTCTGGCACTTATGATAATGGAGGGGGTTAGAAATCTAAGGGGTGACTAGGATTCTCAGGTAGCCAGCAGTGATGTTGGAGGGGAGAGTTGGTGTGAAAAACGGGCTTCAGTAACGTGTTGATTGGCAAGTTCCTCTACGAGGTCTTCATCGGTCAGGTAGGCAAGGTATAGTTCTGAACACACCTTTGCTGGAGTTTAAGGAATGGTGGGGAATGACTGTAACATCAATACCGGTATTGGCTAGGGTTTTGGAGGTGAGGAGGGTGGTGGCTTGAGTGTCCCTGGGGCAGTGCACCAGGAGATAGCTGGATCAGGGGTAGAGGGTAGAGCAAGAGTAGCATTTATGAAATTAATTAAGATATGGAACTCAAACACATTCTCAATATATACAAAAATATGACTGTTTAACTCTCTTGTTCAATCTGTACTCTTGTATGGTTGCGAGACATGGGGAGTAAATGTAGCAGATAATAAAAAGCTGAATACATTTATGTTCAAATGTTACAGGAGCATTTTGAAGATCAGATGGCCATATGTAATATCTAACGATGAAATACTAAGAATCACTAAACATGACAAAATCAGCACTGAAGTAAAAAAAAGAAGGTGGAGGTGGATTGGTCATGTGATACCCATGAGCACTATTAAGCACTGTGTGACAGCTATGACGTGGAAACCGAGGAGAAAGAAAGTTGGACGTCCTAGAACGACCTGGAGAAGGAGTCAAGAAGGAGAGGAATGTGATAGGATGGAGCTCGTGGACAGAAGCCAGACAAGTTGCAAATAACAGAGTCCAGTGGAGAGAGTGCACTGCAGCCTTATGTGCCAGGAAGCCTAAAGAGACTAGGCAAGGTGAGGTGAGGTGTATTTCAAAATGTGAGCAAAAAATGTTCCTGAAAAACATGACTTTTTAAAAGATACGAAAAACTTTAGTTAGTTTTACCCGATATCCATTTTTACCCATGCTTCCTGTAAATACCAGAAACTATGAAATACATCACAGTAAGTCATATTTTGATCATATATCTCTCAGCAGATTTGAGTCCCCACTGGAGCAGGGGGCACTTCATACAAAAAGTGGTAGGGGTGGGTTTCCCACCAACTAAAAACATACCCACAATATAACATATTTGTTGGTAACTGCAGAATGATATATATCTATAAATATATATATATATATGTATGTATGTATGTATGTATGTATGTATGTATGTATGTATGTATGTATGTATACACCTAGATTCAACCTTAAGGCGAAACCTCCATTGACTTGCACGCTACAATTTTCTTCCTTTAACTATAAGACTAAAACCTATTCCTAAACCTAAAACTAACCCTAATCTATGTTTAAGAGCATGGAGAAAAATGTAACACCATTTCCGACAATAAGAATTTGCCAAGAAATTTTTGCAAAAACGTATAGGAGAAATGAAAATTATTCCCTCAACGAATGTTTTTCCCTCAGCATTGAATTTTTTATAAAACGTTTTACCTGATGGTCTAATTTAGGTACATATATATAATATATATATGCCTGTATGTATGTATGTATCTAAGTATGTGTTATTATTATCATCTA
>JAIGNY010000162.1:45000-79109 GCA_020152595.1 Chiridota heheva | reverse complement strand
AAGTTGTACAGGGACCTCATTCCAAGCTTTGCGGGGTCTAAAATCCAAACTGGAAAGGCGGAGGGGGAGAAGCGTGGGAGCTTGGATCCAAGCTGTGCAGGGTTTCTTTTCCAGCTTTTCGGGGCTTAATTCCAAGATCGGTGGGGGGCTCAATTCCAAACTCGGTGCGGGGCTTAATTCTAAGTTGTGTGGGGGCTTAATTCCAAGTAGTGTGGGGAGGGGGACTTAATTCCAAGCTGTGGTGGAGGGACTTAATTCCAAGCCGTGGGAGGTTAATTCCAATCTGTGCGTGGGGCTTGAAACCAAACTATGCGGGGCTTCATTTCAAGCTTTGCATGGGGCTTCATTCCAAGCTGTGTGTGCCCAATTCCAAGCTGTGTGTGCCCAATTCCAAGCTGGGGGATATTTCAAAAGTGAGTGTTTGGGGTGGGGAAGGGGGAGGGTGCACACATCCACATTCGGGAAAATGCATCTGTGTATCACATGTTGTGTCCATTATACCAATAAGCGGAGAGCTATAAGGCCTTACGTGCTCCCATTGATCCCCTGCCCCTCCCAGAAGTCTCAACCACTGGTAACATTAGGAATTTAAATTAGAGGAAGAATTCTCGGAATTATGCAGAGGTTTACTGGTCATGTTTTAAAGCAATAGCAACACTGAGCCCCATTTCATTATGTGAATGACTCTTTGGTGTCAATTTCCCCCTACCCTAGTCGTGGAAATGAATCTTTGATTGGTGCTAATACACTATCAATGTCTGAGTTTTAAATTGACAAGTTTTCACTTTTATTTAAATTGAAGATAGATATGTTTGGCATTTTACATCCTCTTCAACTGTTAAAGCTTATAGAGATACTCCACC
The DNA here is from genome assembly GCA_020152595.1 of Chiridota heheva. NCBI lineage: Eukaryota > Metazoa > Echinodermata > Holothuroidea > Apodida > Chiridotidae > Chiridota > Chiridota heheva. The sequence continues at coordinate 78,246 of JAIGNY010000162.1, read as the reverse complement.
TGTGAAGAACTGTTCGATGGATGAGAACCCGCCGAGATTTGAACCAGGGACATCTAATTTGGCAATAGGGAGCTTTAGATTTCACGACGCTGAGTAGTGCGACGGGGAATTTACCCGACAGTGTGCGTCGTCGTACTGACTTCCCCGTCCTGTCAGTTTTGCACTTTAGATTTCTACGACGGGGAAATGACAGTTATGTGATTACACTCGGCTACATAGGCTAGTGATGTTCGATCATAGCAGACGACGCTCCAAATATAAGTACAACGTTTAGAAGAATGGCGAAGCCTTATTGATTTCGTGAAGCAAAAGGAAAAGTCATGCACTTCGATTGGATTAATTTCGCAAATTGCCCAAAGTTCGTACGCTATATGATAAACATATGTAAAATTTCCCAAGATGTACCGTACCAGTAGAACGTAAAATGTCTGAGTGCCGATGAAAATGCAAATACTTTAATTCTTTACTTTAAGCTTTCAAAAATTGAAAAATGACAGAGAAAAATTTGAGTCAAATTTTCATTGATGAGCATAAACTGATAAAAACTGTAGCAATTGCACAATTATGTTAAAACGCAGATTGGTATGACAACATATGACGTTACACGATGTTCCAAGTTGCCGTTTTCAGCACAACGTGAACATACCCTATCACCCGGTGTAGAATTTCAGGGATAACGAGAAAGTGAAGTAGTCGCGCGCAGAATGTCGAACGTGATGTCAGTTTGTTGTAGAGAGGTCCGCGTCGTAAAATCTAAAGCTCCCTAATGTCATTATATGACGACGACGGCGACGAGTCAAAGAGCTTCCACATATGTGAAAGCTCTTTGGACGAGTGAAGACACAATTCTAAGGACGGGGTCGCCTGCGTATTCGGTTATAATAGTAACTATGCTATCACGAAACGCTTAATACGACCACGGGTGAGAACACAGGTACGACGTACAGACAGACATAACATCGACAACCAAGTCAATGTCCACGGCCTTTGATAACCAGTTCTGGTGCACTGGCGTGTCTTCCCAACCCAGGCCTTAACCCAGACTTGGTCTGTACAGACATATATGGATAACCACTACACCACAGTAGGTTACTTCTTTCTTTTCTGTCGTGGCCCGCAGGAACGACATGACTAGTATTTTGATCTACATGGTCAAAATCCGCCATCTTTTAATTGAGAATTATATTTAATATTTCATTTAAGAGAATATGGACTTCAAATTAAATGCAAAGGTTGTATTAAACCAGTTACTATGTTAAAAACAATTTCAGCAATGCTAATTAAGAAATTTATGGCGTTGTTTTTATTCGCAAAAGTCATGTAAATTGGCAAAGTTAAGGAATGTAGACGAAAACTTCCCGTGCCAATCCTATATCATAATAGCCAGAATCTAAAACGTGATACGAAGATTGGTTTTCTTTAGACATTTTTACTGTTTTAAAAACATAATAGAAAATATTTATTACACCAAAATATTTTTGAAGAGTTACAAAGAGATAGTAAATGAGAATAATATTATTTGAAATTTAAAATAAGGCTAATCTCACCGGATGTAGTAGACACTACATGTTATGGCAATACTTTTGTAGCAGCCATACAGTGGCTACAGCGCATATACTACGGTCAGAATATACACCGCCTGATACAGTTTTAAAACTTTAAAAGCTAAGTTAAGAAATTGTTAGCAATTATGAAATACACGCTGTAATTTTGCAACTGAGTCAAATTCGGCGTGGGTAGAATTTATTTAAAGAGAACCAAGTTGCAGATCGTCTTTATTTTGTTTATCTATTCTATTTTATAATAAATAAATTAAAACCTACATCAATTTGCTCTTTTCTTTAAGGGGAGTGTCTAGCTTTTCATTTTTGAGGGGCCTCCCCCCCCCCACTCCTACCCCCCCCCCCTCCCTCCTACACACACACACACACACACACAAAACACACACTGAAGGTCAATTTCAGATTAGGGAGGACATAGGTGTAGGAGTTAGGGCCCACCTCCGGAGAAGGGTTTTTATTTTCCGGTTTCATGCATGCTTTATTCTGGTGACAAACTGTGAAATTATTAACATAAGATTGAAGGGAAATGCGTAAGATTGTTGGAATGTTTGTTTGATTTTGGTAACAGTTCCTGAAAATTTATCGATATTGACAGTGATTCCCTGGAAAGTGAAAAATATTCCTGGAAATTAAAGAAAATTTCCCAAAAATTGGAAAATGAAGGAGAATAAGTTTTCCAAAAATTGTACGATGAATTCCTTCAAATTCATGAAAATTTCGTAGATGTTGAAGATTTCGTTTTTTTGTGAGGAGGGGGAATGATAATTTTAGGTGGGTAAGCTTCTCCTTTACAAGCCACTGCTTTCTTTATATATACACATAACAAACTAAAGGCCACGACAGCCTTTTTTTAAAGGGTTTTCTTGTATACAAGCTATTAGATAATTACAAAGTCACAATAATAAAATGATGACCAGCCCGTGAAACATCCTTGCAACTGTCAGACTATTGCGATTGTTTAGCATTGAAAAGGAATGCACTCCTTGTCACCGTCTATTAATTAATCTAGTCTTTGTTCTGGGAGTCTCAGAGCAATAATGCTATTACAGACAATGAGCAAAGGAACTTAGGTTTATAAAGGATAGTAATTTACAACAGTATTAAAGAGATTAATGGAATATAAATTTACAGGTTGTGGGTGGAGTCAAGATATATATTTTTTTAATTTTAAAATTAATTAGACATGACATTTTAACAACATAAGCATGTCAGCATGTGTACAATATCTAACGACATAAGCATGTCACATTAGAAGCAAAACTGGCATGCACTTGTAAAGATGAAAAAAGTTCATGATTTTTGCATTAAACCCCATCCCTCATTAATACGTATGATATAAACACCCCCAAACAATACAGAGTGTAGTATCTATAGTATGGTATCCATAGTATGCATTTTAGTCTATTGATTATAGTCTATTATAAAAACAATTGAAAAAGTTTAAACTTTGGGAAAAAACAGTCTTTGAATTTCGGAAATAACATATTTGAATTCTTTGTTTTGCTGATAAACGTTTAATGAAAAGTGACCTCGCAGTGTAAAATGTGATGTCACCAAGGCAGATCCATGACAATTCTTATGTATTTCTACGAAACATGAAAATGTTTTTCTTTTTACTTAGAGTTTAAGATCAGATCAGGGAATTATATTGCAATTCCCTGATCAGATGGGCAAAGTAAGTGCTAATAAAGTGTATGTTATACCCCATCATATTAAATGAATAAAATATATTTCCAGTAATTTAGAAAGAGGCAATTAATTTTCTAAGAAGTACACACAAATTGTATTGGATTTGACGTTTTTGACATCACGCTGTACCGTGACACTGCGAGGTTACTTTTTAACACACTCACGCAATCTATGAAATGTAATGACTCCTAAACAGAAACAGGTATCAACATGATTTTTGCCCCAAATTGTTTGTTTTATAGTCCGCTATCATATATATGATTAACGGGAATATTCTTTGAGGAGATATTTAAGTTTAAAACTCAGTGGTATCAGTGTAGAAACGTCTGAAATCAGACTAGTTGTGACACTACAGCCTCAGATTCCTCAAAGTCTTTATGTACTTAAACACGAATAACACCATCGCAATTGACCACGACCACCAACACAACGACCACCACCATTCACCATGACCACCCCACCACCATTGATACCGACTATCATTGACCACGACCACCATTTACCACGACTACCACCACCGCCATTGACCGCGACCACCACTGACCACGACCACCACCACGACAACAACATCACTTCAACTTTTAATTTGCTACTCGTCACCGTCAATAAGAATAAATAGCAAAGGAAAGAATGTATGACATGGACGCGCACGAGGAGTATTGCCGATGCCCTATAGTGTGAATAAAGACAATAATACATGTGTTTGTTCCATGACATTTTGTTTGTGAGAGTTGGTAAAGTCCAGGTGGGGGTGTAGGAAGTTTTCGAAAAGTGGCGCGAGTGAGGCACGACCTCTTAGGGGCACTTCCCAAGTCATATGCATATGTCTTTCCCCCTGTCTGTAGATAATAAAGTAAAAGAAAGTGGCCTAGGACAATTCATTTTCAGAAAAGGGCACCTTTTTGCCAGCACTTTTTCAATAAGAACACATTTCCCCGTACATGAGATGGACAAAAGCTGCTAGTTTCTTACTATTGGGTCAGTAATTAAGGGGCATTTCATTTTGAAAGGGGTACTTTTGTAATATTGTTTTTAAAGTGTGTGCACATTTTTCCAGTTCTTGCCACTTTGACAAAAATTGAGGGGCACTTTTCATTTTTAAAAGGCCCCTCATTTTCCAGAAAAGTGGGCACGTGCTCCCAGGCCCCAGTTCCTACACCTATGGATGGGGGTAATCTATACTTGAAGGCAGTGGGATGTCACTAAGATGAAATCTTTCATCCATTGTATCTCGACCAAGGGTAAAGTCACGTTATGGTAGCATTTCTTGATATTAAATCAATTCTCTGATAAGTTTCTGTCCACTGATGGAGGTGGTCTGGGTTTGTCATGAACGTTGATTATAGCTTTTGTCGTCATCAACATCAAGGATGGGCGAAATTTGGACGATATGCTGGACACGGATGAGGGTCATTAATGTGATCGTCTGGGACACTGCGTGACAATGGCATGTCCCGGATGAACGCACGAGGTCACCCCAGCCCAATGATATTACTTTCTAATACTTTGAGACCTATTAGTGAGAAAATTATTTACTTCATCCATTACTGCCGTGAATCTGTAATCTAATACTACCATGATGAAAAAGCTGTAGCATTAAGCTTTAATAGGGTATACAGTAAGATACTGTGAACAAATTAAGCACCACAACGTCAATTTGATCAAGATCATCCTTTTTTTTTTTTTTTAATTAGATCATGACAGGAGATAATTAATTGAGTCCCACATCATTGAAAGCCATTAAGAATTATTATAATGTGATCGCCATAGTCAGATAGTGGTTCGTCACTTGACTTTGCTTATGATGATGTTCAAAGATTTTAGGTGAGTTACTACAACCCCGGTCAAAAGTACTTGGCACATGTTCCATCCCCGTATACCCCTCTCCAATGTTGCAGAATTAATACCAAAAACTGTTCTTGCAAAGCCGCGTGTCAACATTAAATAGGAGTTAGGAGGGGGGAAAATGCCAATCCGGGATTGTCTGAGTTTTCCAAATTGGGATTGAATAAAGAATTATTGTTTTAAAAAATAAGAAAGTAATGGAAGTTAATGCTATTTGAATTCCAGAAATGAATTATATTCTAACCTGAAACAAAATTATGTGGAGTCCTTAAAACGTTCTCTACCATCAATTTGCATATTTCCTCATTTCATATTTTTGTTTGTTATATGTTACAGGGCGAAATAGATATTTCCGTTTGTAAATCCTGTGTTTTTACATTTCTATCATGTTTTGAGTAGTGCAGCAAATTATCACCCAAAGTTGGGTCTTTGCCATGGGTTTTTGCCATGCTTGCAATAGAAAAATTAGTCGGAAAATACTTTCCCATTATTAGTGACTCTTATTTACGAAAGAACTTGAAAGAATCACATACATAATTGAGCTGTCTTCCTAGCAACACAAAATTCGCATAATTTAAAAACTGACCTGCTCAGATTTAAACACTATCAACCAATATATAAATTGCTACATGTCAATAGATCTTTGAATATAACAGTTCACGTGTTACCTACTCTTTAACAGAAATAATGTAGCTTTCTTTTGCTCCTCTTTTTAAGCCTGTCTTCTTGTAGTGTCAGCAAGTTGTTAGCTTTGCTTGCATTCAAGTTGTGTATTTTTTGCATATCACAAAATGCCGCGAGGCACTTATGAATTTCTGTATGAGCAATTCTCTAGTATAAGGTACATGGATGACACCCTGCTATATTTACATGCACATTGTATTTTACATTGAGCGTTTGGGAAATATTTCATAATGTATTTCTTTTTTACCAACTTGAAACCCTGTTTGGGAACGACCATTTGAAGGATGATCAACCAAGCTAGTCCATCTCATATGAAATAGGTTTAATTTGTGTAGAGTTCAAATTAGTTGCGACATCACATCCTCCTACTCATCGTTGTGCTTATAAATATATTATTTCCCTTGAGATTTTGTGACTTAAAAACAATTGGATATGTCAAGAGAGAAGTAAAACAGAATCTACACAGATAATTATTACTGCCACTCGAACAGTTGAAGAACAAACGTTATTGTTCGTAAAAAGTTCTTAAACTTTCTTTGAAATAAATTAACAATTATAAAGAAAGTGAATATGAGGGTGATAACCTTCTACCGTAACAGTAAACTCTCCACACCAGCAATATTTTGTACCCAAAATTTTTAAACTTGAATGTATCTTTTATGGAATGATATATTGAAGTAGATTCTTCCCCATGTTTTTTAAGTCCTATTTCATATAAGATGAGTTTTCTTGACCACTGAAGGAATATATTTCGTGGATTTCTCACGACATTAAAATGTAAACATGGAAAGGAATATCTCGAAAAAATTCTAAGTTCGTTTTGTGATAAAAGGCTCGTTAAAATAATATTAAGATAAAGTTACTTAGATGCTTACAAATACTTAGATATTACGTATGCATGGTTTATTTACAGCAACCGAATGAACAATACCAAATAAATATTGTAATATCCTCTTAAATCCAATATTCACTCATAATGCGATTATTATTATTATTATTATTATTATTATTATCATTATTATTATTATTATTATTATTATTATTATTATTATTAATAATAATATTAGTTAGCTTTTACAATTAGTTATCGCGTTCTTATGTCCCCTTGTACCAATATTGTCTTAATATTGGTGTAGAAGAGGATCATTCCAGTAAAATCAATTTGAAACGAGCTTGAAATTAGGTGCTAGAACAACCGTCTGACAGTTATAGCCAAGAAGAAACCCCTGTTAACGAATATAGGACGCTTTTAATATTTATTGCAGATTTGCAGGCTTCTGCGACATTCAAAAACACTACTTCTCTCTACAAATTACCAAGATAAGGAACCATCAACCAACAAGCGTTGACAGTGCACCAAAGTTTAATTATTTTGAGCCATAGTCTTAAATACGACTGACTTATCAGTAAGAATATCTAAATATCTCAGGTCAGAGCCCATGATTCATAGAGTGTTTCGTAACACCAACCCCAGAACCCAGTGCAATGTTTGTTTATCTGGTTGCTGTAGGTGACAAGCATTATTCAAAGATTCCCCACAACAGTAAAAAAAATGAATGATAAGGAAACCTTTGAGAATATTATCTTTTTCCAGCTTAAAGGCTGTCCACGTACAAAACTTTGCTGTTGAGCCCATGGCGTTTTCTTGCGTTAAACTAATGGATAAGTATATCAGTCCGGTCCACGCTCCCGATCGGGGATCTCCTGATTAAGAGATCGAGACATGCGCAGTGACAATAACTTAAGTTGTTTAAAATTTAAGTTGTTAACATTTATTTGGTTTTAAATTCTGTTATTATAAAGTTATATACTTTGAAAATGAAATTGAAATTGATATTTCTGGAACTTTTTTGTACAATTTGAGCTTTTGCTGGTGAAAAAATATTTAAATCTGCTCGTCAGAAACTATTGGAATGAAATTATAAAGATTACTTTAAATTCCCAGAAGAAAGTCAAATTTGCCTTGGTGAAAATGAAGAAAATAATTGTATCGTTCTGTTACACCAATAAGATTAGATTTATTTCGCATGCGTTTTTCCTTTGGCTTAAACCTACGGTTATATATTTTTTTAGAGAGATTTGAATTTGGAAAGATATGCATGCAAGTTATAATGACAATAAATCTCCCAATTGGGACATCTCCCGATCGGGAGCGTGAACCGGACTGTATATCAAATCAATGTCAAAATGCGCCCTTACATCAGTGATGTTCCGAAAATCCACATGTTAGAAAATCGAACATCTCAGAATGCGTGGAATGTCACCGGATGTTTGCTTTTGTTGTTAGCTGACGAGGCCCAACATCCTGTTTGTAATATCGACGCTAATTAACGTTAGAACTTTGCCGTCCGGCCGAGTGATTTTGCAACCGACACCAGTAACGGTACTTTTCTTAAAAGGGGGCGCTTTAATGTTTTCCAAGTAAAGTGTCGTCTGATGTAAGGGCGGAAATTGGCATTTTAAAGTTGGAATAGTATTCCAACTGCCACTGATCTATTTATATATAAGTAAATAAATAAGTTGAGCTTATATTTGGAGCCTGGGTTAATGTTTTTCCGTGCCATCTATTCGTTGGACGTGTTGGTTATTGTACTAGACACGCCAGTTCTCTAATATTATCATTTTAATTTCTTTCCAGCTTGCAGGAAATTAGATTTGTGATGCAGCTTTCACAAGCAACCAAATGGCTTGTTTTTCTGTTCGAAATTGTTAATCATCCATGATAGCACAATTGAGTTCGGCCAATTTCGGGACATAAGAATTCACGTTCGCCCTACATTGGAAAAGGTTGGCTGTTGGTTGGGTGCTTAACATTAATCCAATGTTAGCGTTCCATCCCAACGCGTTGTACAAACATATGCAACGTACGCCAACCTTTGACCAACATAGTGTGCTACCTGGCATCCATGCTAACTCAATTCAGATAAAATCATCCCCAATCAGTCTTTATTCGATTTACTTAGTTTTTGTTGAATAATATGAATACAAATATAAATGATAAAATTGACAAGATACAACCAAATTGAAAATAAAAAAGTGTTCATCATTTTGATTTTCGGTTTCTTAGTGGATATCTGCCACAAATGGAAGTCCTCACATTGCATATTGCTTTTTTCCTTCGTTCTAAAATCTCCTCTGCTTCTTTTGTAACGTCTTCTTCGGTGAAAACTTTCCTGAGGTTTTCGTCCATCGTACGCCATGCATTTGTGCGTACTATTTCAGTTTGGGTTTTCAAGTCTTTGATATCGAGATTCTTAATAATCGCATCAACCTCTGTAGTCACGATTTTCTCTAGATCCTGCTTCGATTTCCTCTCCAGTTGTTGCTTGTACATTCGAACTTCCACGTATTTTTCCGCTCTTTTGATGATTTTGATAAGTTTATTGTCGTCAAGTTCGCTGACACAAGAGAATCCAGATTCTTTTAAAAGTTTTAAAATATGTTGTGGACTACCATCCTCCCAAAATAGACGATTTAACAGTTTACCTTTTACTAACATTCGAATAGATTGGTTTAGTTCCTTCATTCTCAACTCTTCCTGTCTGGCTGTTGAATTCAGTGCTTCGTCTAGACAAGTTTTAAGTTCTTCATCCGAGACTGTGTGATTGTGCATAGCAGGGCTCTGTTCCAGTTTGCTCCTTAGCTTCGAAACCAGTGTAGGTGTAATCACAGCGGGCAAAGAACTTTCTGAAGCAATAATCTCTTTGGCTTCTTTTGCTATGATGTCATCTATATCTTCATCTTCCTTATATGCATATGATTCTTTTATTGAGGATGAAGTTAGTTCGGTCAATTTCTTGGCTTGTATGGTTATGTCATTTGCATAACACAAATCTAGACTTAAATTCCGAAGGTTTTGCTTCATAGTTTTTACCAAGCTAATAGCATGATAGACAATTTTTTGTCTTTCATATTCAGTTAGATTTGTGTTGCCAAGCGCCATCACACGTTGATCTACGGAGTTGATTAATTTCAATAACATTTTGTTTTCAGGTTCTTTGAAAAGTAGCTTTTTCAAAGATACACCCCTGCTTTGCTCAGGATTTAGCACTACGTCTGCTCTTGTGAAGAGTACAACTGTATGGTTCTGAAATTTTGGAAAAAGCTTCTGAAAAAAAAAAAAGCAAACATTAATTTTTATTCAGGAAGTAAATTCCCAAGTCTCATCGAAAATTGCTTGGTGAGAACCAAGCAAAGGTCATCATAACATACTAAATTGTCAGATTGTGTTTACTCTTTTGGTAGTTCAGATATCAGAATACAAAATAAGATATTATGTAAATTAACCATATCATTATTTAGAAGAGGAATGCCAACTACAAATTGTATGGGTGTGACCGGAACCTACCTTGCAGTTTGGTAGTCGAATGCCAGTGTCACACTGGTCGTTATTAATATATAATTTTATACTTCAAGAAGGAATACACAATTCTGAAATAGGTCTGAAATACTGAAACAATATATTTTTTTTACCTCAATATGCTTAATAGTTTTTTGGCTTTCCTTAGTGAATCTCCCGTCAAGATTGAAGACAAGAAAAAAGGCATCAATTTTTCCGTTCCATGCTACAATGTTCCTCGACAATTGTTCCTGTATTTCCTCGTTTGGTCGACTGGTATCAAAAAATCCAGGGGTGTCCATTATTTCTATTTTGTTACCCATTCCCGTTTGGAATGGCGTGGAGTAACTGCGTATTTTTTGAGTTTGTGATGACATTCCTGCATCTGTAACAAAACGTTCCTTCCCAAGTAAGGTGTTCCCAGTGGAGCTTTTTCCATCTCCGGTGCGCCCTAGTAGGACGATATGTATTGTGCTGTCTCCATTAGTGAAATTGTCTAATTTTTCCGTGGGTTTTAAGAAATAACCTTTCAATTTCAAGTCTATCTTTTCTCTGTTGCTTTTGTTCCTGTTTCTAATGTCCTCTTTAGAAGCATTCTTTAGCAGTTCCTTTTCCGATTTTGTCAAAGCGTCCTCTTCATTTTCTAAAATCTGTAGAGAAAACAGACTAGATATTTTTACAAGATGTATTTGAATTCAAATGTGAAGCATACCTTGATACTCAAATTTATTTCCTTGCCTTAAATTTCATCTCATAATACAAATGATACTTGAACATGCAACTGCTGAGCTTAAGACCATGTTCAACTCTCATATCACATTCTTTTACATTTTAGGTGATTTTGAAGTCTTTTGAGGATATTTGATAATAAAAGAAAAACAATCCAATAAGTTAAGGAAAAACTGACATTCCAAGAAATTATTCAAGATCATCAACTTTGTCATAACTTATTTAGAAGCCTCGTAGAAGTTTCATGCAGTTACTAATTAATGGTCAATTACTATATGAACACTGTGAATTACTGTGTTTTACACAAAGACCAATACGTACAGCCGCAAAAATGCACAAACAGTGCAAATATATTACAACAGTTCCAACACTAATTTCAAATTGACGGCTCATGTTGTGGTATATTTAGTCTACTCAAGTGTTTAATGTCATGATTGTTCAGTTTTACCAGTTAGGCAGAATTCTAAGATGCCATTTCGGACCCCTTTTTTGTCTTGACTTTTTCGTCTTAAATCAACATTCAAAATTACCTGTTACAATTCAATTACTCAGTTCAACATATTTCGATCAATTATTGGTAATCACCATTACTGAATGAGCTTCAAACGTCAATTGATATTATATCTTTCATATGTAAGATAAATTTAAACAAAAACGTTTGTATTTACTGTAATTTGAAATATGTAAGATTCATCTCATGCAAGATTATTTTGCAAAAGAAGAATCAGTAAGAAGTGATAGTCCATTTTGATCCAATTTTATATTGTATTGCACGTTGCGTTATATTCATTTCTAGTGAATCAGTCACTAACAACTTTCAACAAAAAATTTAATAGGGAAGAAACTCATTAGAAAATTCTACCCACTATAAATGATATGAACTAAATGTTTTGTTTATTAATGACACCTATTTAGATTACTGTAACATTATTTTATATGGGTTGATTATTTACCTGATTTAAACTTTGATCAACTTCAGCATCTGTCAAAAAGCAAACAAAACCGAAAATGATACATGAATCTGGACTTTGAGTTTTTATGAAGTGTAGTCTTGTGTGTCCTTGTAGGGCTTCTCGGTGTTCCACGGACGCCCCGGATACTAAATGGAAGCAATTTACCCAACGTACATACGCGTAAGAGGACAAACATTGTTATTTGGAACTGCTATCAAGCAGTACGGGGGAAGTCTTAAGTTTATGGTGCACTTATTGGTGTATTTCTTACCTTCAGCTCTTCTAGAAAAATAAATAATCCAAGAAGTGACACCAGTTTTTTTCTTTCTGTAATCATTAATGATCATCAAAGTCGTAGACCAAGTAGATATCATACAGCAATTATAGGGTAACATCTATTTCAAATCCACATACTAAAATCTCTAGAACTTTTCAGACCAAACATTTCACCAACAAAAATAACTATTTAAGCTTTGTCAAATTGGGAGTAAAACTTTTCAAAACCTGGTAAAGTTTTGCAACACATTGAAGTATATTCAAAATATTTAATTCCAGTGTGTTAAATACATTTAACCATTTGAAGTTCGTCTGCTGAAATGCATATTAGATGCATGGTGAATTATAGATAATATTGCTTATTTACGGTCCCGAAGTTTCTGTATCATTTGGGCAGAAATTACAGGTGTGGAAAAGAATTAATTTCTTCCAGTGGTCAATAATAATTACTACATTAGATTATCTTTTCACTTATTACCTCGCCCAATGGTATTTAAGCCAAAAAATCTCATAATAAAAAAAATTCAAAATAAACAAATCTTTAAAAAAAATACAGAAGACTTTGGAGAACGTGAGAATTTGATGGCACAACTAGTCTTATTTCAGTTTCTACACAAATAAGACATAACTGTAAACTTGAATATCTCATTAACGGAATAATATCTTGCAGTACTTTCCACATTTCTAGTTTTCCTTTTTAATACATTATGCACATTATGACCACTAAGATAATAATTAAATGGATTCATGTCACCTGTTTTAATTTTAATAACAGTATAAAACGTTCATACAACTTACACTTTTGAAACCGAGCTAGGTGTATCACCTAGAGGCATACCCGTGTAAAATAAAGGTTATTAAACTTCAGTACAAGTGTATTTACCAACATTCTTCGAAAGAACTTGCTTTGAAAATTTTGAGGAGAGACTGGGTGTTTCCTCTTCATCATGTGGCCGTTTCAGCGATTGCTCTGCAATAGATGCTACAAGATGTTAAAAAGAAAGAATGAAATTATTTACTTTTTGCATCTGCATTATTTTCATAGAGGTCATATTTCCAAATCAGTAGAACACTTTTCTGTGTAGCAAAACAACGCATCGCAAAATGACACACATTTCCCTAGCCAATGGTAACTTGCCTTGCATACACATCCTTACTTCTTACTGCTCCTATCTTCTAATATTTGAGAATGAAACATCTAGTGTCTGCTTCCATAGCTTACGATCTTCTGCTGTTTCTGCAACCTCATACCAGCTTTTCTACCCAATCCGTTTTTTTTTCTTTCTTTGCAGCTCTTCTCCATGTCGTCAGTAGTTTCCCCCTTCTTTCTCTTTCCATCTGGTGTCCAATTCAGAGCTATTCTACTGTTGTTGTTAGATTATCTTCTGAGTAAATGCCAAATAAGTTCCCACTTTCGCTCTTTCATTGTAATACTGAATCAGTGTCTTCATTTTCATTCTTCAATAGAGCTCCTCATTGGTTATCTTCTCTGGCCATCTTATTCCGAGTATTATCCTCAAGTTCTTACTGTGGAATATGATTTTTCTTTCTGTGTCTGCTGCTGTCTTTCTCTATGTCTCTGAGCCATATAGTAATACTGCTGTGACATTTTTGTTGTTACGATCCTCAGTTCCGTCTTTCTAGGGTAGGATTCCGAGCTCCAGATCTTTTTTAGCTGAGCAAAAACTCCACTTGCTGTCATCAGCCGCCTGGTCATGTCCTCCAAGGATCCTCCATGGTTGTTTAGCGTCGCTCTTAAGTATGTAAAGGACGCATCATCTTCAATGATTTCATTGTTAACTTTGATTGGCTCATTAATTTGTTGTTAAGTTTCATCATCTTGGTTTTCCCAACATGCCTGCCACTTATATTGAGTTTTTCTGTCTTCCCTTGCATTTTTTTCTTCTAATCGTTGATAATAATGCATTATCGTCTGCATGGTTTTAAGTCTTCAAGCTGTGTTCTAAAATTCCATCTGATTCCATTATTTTTCTCTGTCACCTGCTTCATAATCCAGTCAACAACCACTATGAACAGGAAATCTTATATAAACAGCTTCTATTTTCAAAATAAATTTCCAATGTCAAAATGGACTGGAATAACTGAATAAAGCCTTCACATTACCATTTTACTCCTTTTTTGTTACTTTATAAACTATGTACCAGAACAGCAAACAAGAATTTTGTTACCTATTCTGGTACAGAGTTTTTTTAAGGAATTAAAAAGGAGTATAATCGTAATTTCAAGGCTTTCTTCTAATCCATTATGACAATAAAAATCCATTTTGAAAATAGAAGCTGTTTTTAACGCATCCTTGCTTTACTCCGGTCTCTACTTTAAACCATGTTGATAACTTGCCAACACTTAACACAGCGCTTTCACTAAATTCTACCATTTTTTTAGGATTCTGATCATCTTTCATGGAACTCCGTAACTTCTTAGAATACTCCACATCTTTTTTTTACATGCTGTCAAAAGCGTGACTAAAAGTTGATGTACAGGGGTGCTTGCCATTCAATACATTACTCAACTATGTTGCTCAGCACAAAAAATTGCTCGGTTCCGCCTCGACCTTTCCTGAAAACGACTTGCTCATTTAGAAGAACCTTCTCAACCCCAACTTTCATTCTGTTCACTAGACTTCTACCTAAGATCTTGCTTGTCTTTGGTAGAGGCGACATGCCTCTCAAATTATCACAAAGTGTTTAATCTTCTTTCTTTGGTGTGGCTACTATGACACTCTTCCCCATTCTCTGCTTATTTCTTAACTTGACTCTTTATTTTTTGACATGACTAGCTTATGGTCACTTTCTATATCAGCTCTTCACATAACTCTAACATCACCCAATGATCTAAAGTATTTTCCATTGACTGTTTAATGGTCTATTTGATTTTTTATGTTGACCATCTAGCGATATCCATGTTTGCTTGTGGATGTTGCGATTATTTGAAAGTGTGCCTCCTATTACCAGGTCATTAATTCCACAGAATTCAATTAGCATCTCACCATTTTCATTTCTTTCTCGCAAGCCTTTCTATGCCGATCTTATAACATCCAGATTTTTCAATGAGGTCGCCCATCAAGATTAGCATATCGTATTGTGGAACATTTTCCTCTTTCTCTGCTGCTTCAGCATCATTTGTAGGTGTATTTGTTTGTACAATGGTAAGGTTCATGCACTCTCCTTTGAGTCTT
Organism: Chiridota heheva; assembly: GCA_020152595.1. Taxonomy (NCBI): domain Eukaryota; kingdom Metazoa; phylum Echinodermata; class Holothuroidea; order Apodida; family Chiridotidae; genus Chiridota; species Chiridota heheva. The sequence continues at coordinate 62,973 of JAIGNY010000162.1, read as the reverse complement.
GCCCAAATTACTCTTTCGCTCACTGGCTTCAATTCCATCAGGCTCATCTCTAATATTTTTCACATACAATACCAACTCCTCTCATATGTCGGTATGCATACCTACAGCATATAACTCCCTCTCAAATTGCAGTTGTTATATTCCCGTGCTCTGTGCACCGCAACTCATAGTGTAGTTGTGTAGTTTTGTGTTTAGTTTTGTTACATTCTTGGTACTAACGTTTTTTAGCATCCTTACACCCTAAACTATAAAACTGGGCTTGGTTTCATTTTTTCGATAACTTATATGGCCGCCATTATGAATTCAAAAATGGCCCCATATTTTTCAATATTTTATATTATATCTCTTTTTGGAGACCACTTAATAGCTTTTTTGCTTTGAATTGTTCAGTGTTAAGTGGTCCTTTATATATTTCCGGTGTTTTAAATTTAAAAATGGCTTCTACTGCCACTCTGTTTCATATCCAGTTCACATCAAACCAGTTCAATGACACATGCAGATGCAGCTGGCATTTCAGAAAACAAACTGTTGAACCATCTGTCTTTAGACCAACCAAGCACAAATGGGTCAGGAAGAACAGTATCCACTACGAGGTCCTGGTTCCAGATGAATGATTGCATGTGAGCTCTGAGAATATGTTGCTGCCATGTACCAGAAGTTGGAGGGATCTTTTTAACTCTGCGTAGCGGATTTGTTCTTGAAACGAGGTCCCCGGCTAATTTGGTTGAGTCAGATTTGGTAGATAACAACTGGCATAGAAACTGTTCACACTCGAAAATGACACTAGCAGATGGTTTCTCATTAATTCCAAGTTGGGTCAATGCAGTGAATACAGATGGTAATGCTTCAGTGAAAACTTTGAAGGCAGTCTTTTTGCCTTTATCTTGTATAATGTCCACGGGTATCGCACCCTGTTGAACTTTGGAAATCAGGAAGAGCTACAGCTTTTGATTGTCCAAGTTTTTCATAGATTGGTTTCAGCAAAATTTTCCTTCGACGATTACCAATTACCATTATCATTGTGGTTTGTTAACCAAGAATGGGAAATCTGCGCAGAGCAATAACCAACACATCTGTGTCTTAGGCAGTTAGGTCATGATGGGCACTGTCTTTCCTGTTGCACATATTTATGCCGCATGAAACATCATGAGTGTACCAGCCTCCTATTGTGACCTGACGCTTGTTGTCGGTTGGCAATTCTCTTTATCTGTTTATTGCTTTAAACATTTGATCTTGTCACTGTACCAACGAGTATCTTTAAATTTATGGCCTTTTCTGCTAGGTAGAGAGTGAGCGAATCTTTGCTTTGAATCTTAGAAAAAACACCTTTCAGTTTCTAATAGGCGTTGTGTCTACAACATGGAAACTAATTAATGTTTGTGAGAGCCCTAATTGGCGACGTTTTGTGATGTCTTTGATAAGAGTTCTCTCGAACATAATTTTTAAAGGTTAAACGAACACCTTAATAATTCCTGCTTCTAGTTTCTATTGTTTGTTTTTTTAAAAAGCATCTCCCAGCTCTTTTGCTGAACCAATGATATGCCAGGTAGGTGTTATCGTTATGCACAGATGTCACTTCCATATGAAGCTCACTTTTTCCCTGAGCTGTCATACCTTCGAGGGCATTGAATAGGTCAGTTAAGCCTACATAAGGAATAAGAAAGTAATCACTATTCACCAGGGTTAAATTGATTGATGTGAATTTGTGGTTTTTAATTCTACCTGTCCAGCAGTACCTTTATTTTCAGAGCCTGACAACAGTAGTGGACTATCAGAGGGATATAAACGTCAGGAGAGAACACGTAAAGGCCCACCATAGGATTGTTAACAGAACAGGCCTCAGCTCACAAGAAGAAGCTGATACACTTATTATGTTAGATGTGCCAGAAATATGCGCAACAGGAAAGACTGCGCACATCATGTCATTGAGCTGGTTTAATGTGGTTGTGGAATCAGTAAATGTTCCAGAAGATGCACTTGTAAACCAAACAATCTTACATGCACACAGAAATGCGCAACTGTGAAGCTAATGAGGAGTGCACCAATACTGTTATTCGAGGTCATGAACAAGGAGAAGACTCTGATGAAGAGACTTAAAGGGTGGGGAATGTGAACTTGTGTTATATGCAAACCGATGACTTTGACAATCAAACAATTATTCAACATAACATCCTTTTAATCCATAATATGTTTCAAGATATATGCCTACATGATTATTGTTGAGTTACGTTGATCCATATTATATATACATTATTAGTTACAGTGTGTCTTTTTTATCAAACAAATATCATTTTTAACAGTATTTCTATGTGTTCTTCAGAATGTAACATTCTTCACTGAAGAAGGCAGGGTCTACAAAATATTCTAAATAAATTGTTCATTGTACAGAACATCTGTACCTTTTATCAATTGTTTACATTAATGTGAGTCGGGGGCGCATGTGGGTGTCGGTCAATGTATGGGAGGTGTATGTGTTTTTGTATAATGTATATTATTTTTGTACTGTATGTGCAATTTTTCTGTACCTAGTTGATATAGATTAATCATTGCCTTTTTAGCCTTTGCACTGTTTATTTACCAATATGTAGGCCTGCACCATATGTGTACAAATTTAGACGTTTCTACAAAACAACGGCCTCATTTCTCATTAAAATTATCTGTTAAGATTTATCATTTAGCATCAATTGCTATATTCTGTCTTTGGGATATTATGAAGGCAAAAGTGTGTGATTTGGTCTCATAACACATTTAATTTCTTGCTTCCTTTGTTCGAATATTACAACAAATTGTACCAAAATTAGGGCCATTTTGAAATCCAATATGGCTGCGGAAGAAGTTATTTAAACGTATGTTGCTGTGTTAAGGCATAAAGAGGTCCCACAGCAGAACGAAGACAAAAAACGAAAGAAATCTAAATTGTATGTTTTCTATAAGCTTAACATACACATTCAAGAAAACAAATGGCTGCCATTTTGATTATGAAACAGAGTGGCAGAAGAAGCACCTTTTAAATTAAAAATACCTCAAATAAAGGACCTCTTTATACTTAACACTAAACACTTACCACCGTCTTAAAACAGAGATATAACATAAAATATTGAACAATATGGCGGCCATTTTGAATTTCAAACTGGCGGCCGTAGAAGTAAAAAAAAATGGAGCTAACTCTAGCTTTATTAATTAGGGCCTAAGGATGGCAAAAAGCATTAATTTGAAGAATATAGCAAACAATTTCACACAAAGAAATAATTGCAACATAACACCTTGTATACTATAACTTACTTCTAATATTGCGATATTATATTTTCTCATCTCTCTTAACATAATTGCTCTTCTTCCAGCTTCATAAAGCGTCCTTACATTCCAACAAGCTACTTTTGTTGTTTCCTTTGGTCCTATTACGCTCTCCACTTCTTTACATTCTGAAATGCTTGCTGTCCCTCTTGTCGATGTAAAAGCTTCCTAGCGTCTTTTACTGTCACATGCCATGAATTGCTGACCCAGAACGGGACAAACTGAGGTTGCAAGATTTTCCTGGTTTACGAAATTTGACACTCTTGACGTTTCCATAATCAAAGTTATTTTACAGGGAATTAATGATAACCCCTGATCCTCCAACTTGCAGGACCAGGGGTTTTCTGCAGGGGTCTCCTTCCCTTAGATAATTGCATTTCCACGCTAATGGGCTTATCTGCTTAGGTTTAAATGAGGTACTGGAGTGGGTTGTTGATCATTTAACCTAACTAGAGTTTAAAGTCAGAGTATTTTTCGAAGCTTACCTACCTCTATAAGGTTTTCTAGTTTTCTTCCATACCCAGAGGGGCTGTCAGTTACTCGCGCCGCAAGGCATGAGTGTAACAATTAGCACCATAAGGACGGAGTTTGTTTGTGAGTAGAGAGGCGATTGTAGACAGGTAGACTGACTTTATTGCTACCTGCACATACAGCTGGGAGAGTGTAGGATGAAAATAGGTTTAAAAGGAAAGGGAAGGCATGCAGGAGATTAAACATAAAAAAGTGCAAAGAACAAGCAAGAAAGCTGAAGTTGCGCATCTACACACCATCCACTAACCATACATTGCTAGCACTATTATCCCTCTAGATCCAAATCACTCAGTCTACCGCTAAACTAACTACTTTCCACTGGATTTTCCATATATCACTAATTCCTCCATCTCCCTCCAACATTATCATGCCATTATCATTTCTTCCCACTCTGTCGACCTACCCCAAAAATCGTCTACTAACCAAACAGTCCTAACTGCCACTTCACTGACTCCCCATTTATCTATCTTTACCATCACCCGTGCGATTTCCCCCAACACTAATAATCCACTCAACCCACCACTCACTCTACTCATAATATTTATCCTCCTCGTCTACGTACCCAATCCATCTATCTCCATAAAACAACCTCTTATCCCCATTGAGCTATCAGCCCCATTGACCTTCAACTTCTATACACGTATACCCCTATCAACCCAGAAAAACGTTAAAGATACTCTCCTCAATGAGCTTATTTTCTCCAACACACCCACTAACGTCTATTTATGTGTACGTATCATCTTCCATATTAACCTGCGCCCTTCTGAGTCACTGAAATCACCATTTACTCATTTAAAAACCCTTAAGTCTCTATTCTTTATCACAAAATGAAATACGCACCTCATGCATGATCCTCATCTCAAATACTTGCCATCCTTTTACCTACCACCCGTACTGTGATCAACTGACACTCCCATTTTCATTCCAACCTCCATTCACCTTTCTTGCTCTCTCCTCCCGGTAATTTTAAAAACAAAATTACCACCATCTTAACTTTCATCTTTGACACATGCCATGGCACATCTTTCAAAAAATCAACTTTATATCTTTCATTACTTGTAAATCAAATCTATCGAACAAAATCTAATTGGAAGCAAGCCAAGCACGAAAATATGTAATGAAAGCATAATATTCAAAACAGCATTGAAACTGTCAATACCGAAATGCCTAAAGCTGTAAACTGGTTTAGCAGTTTAATAACATAAACTCCATCCCAACTCAAAAAATCAACAAAAATATATAAATACTTCATATAATATATATAAATATGAGTACTCATAACCCATGGAAGGAGTTGTGCATGACTAGCAAAATTGCACAGAGTGTTGGTATTATCAATAGATCGATTTTTCTGGTTCATATTCTAATTTACATATAGTTTTTGTTAATCCTGCTCTACCTTACATAATGTTGTAAAATTTGGAGAAATAATTCTTTTAATAAAAGTAAGCGTCATAAATTGTGTGTCATGCAAACAGTGTTGTTAGATGTTTCACAAATTCTCGAGTTAGGCACACACCAAACCTCTATTCACACAAAAACAAAGTTGTATTTGACGTTATCAATTATCAACATGCAGTTTTATTTATTAAAATAAAAAAGATATTTTGCCCCCTCCATTGTTTCTTTTCACTATCAGCACCACTTGAAATACCAAGGTGTCAAAATTTAAAGTTCTTTACCGCCATCATTACCTTCATTAAACACTGCTCAAGTAGAACCTCTTTAAATTTGGAAAACTCAAAGCATATCTTAGATCATTCTAAAGCAATTTTGAATTATAATCAATATTGTTGTAACTTCTACTTAAAATAATTTGTTGTGTTCATGGGGAACCTGTGTCCACAAGCTTCAAGTAGTATTCAAGAGGTTCTCTCGTTTCAAAACTTTGTCAATTTTAACGATGAGCTATTTAGAATAATTCATATTTAGTATTATGTATTACTTTAATATTTCGTATATTGCTCATCATTTCTTGTACATGCGGAAGGTACTTATTGTATATACTATGAAAAGATTAAAACAAAGCTGGATCAAATCATGACGGAGTTTGAACCCATTCCTTTAAATCCATAGATGATGGTATTCGTATTAAAATTGAAAACAAATTTCCAAACATCTCTTCAAACCAGGCCCTGGGATGTCATGACAAATTACGACATTTCTATGTTCGGACTGTATTATTTGAAATTTTACTATACCGTTTATAGGAATAAATGTCAATTTGTATTTCTTGTTTGTTACCCATAATAAGATTATATACCACAAAATAACATTCTTAAGAATATATTTATCGTGTTTAACTTCTTAACATATCCAGACCTTACGATACTAGTATGTTTCCTTAATGGTTGCTAACAAGTTTGTATTTGATAGTATACAATTATTGTCATGCAGAAAAAAAAATCTTTAGTATTATGTGTAACATTCCAATTAAGGAATTTAAAGAAAGTATCAATACATTGAAGAGATAGAATGTCAATAAGAATATGCCATTGTCCTTACAAAATTATAACATCCTTGTTTTCTTCCTTTCATTATCAAAGGTGTTGGCAAAGAGGGTCATTAGATACTGAGACAAAATTCACCGTCCTCTACATCTATCTAAGACCAAAACTGTCAAGGATCCATTCCTTTTGACGATCTAGGACCTACTCATTTGACAATTTAACTCCTCTTCATTTTGAAAATATTCATCTTGACGACAGATTAATAATTTATCCTAAAACTGGGGTATACCTATTTTGATGATCTAGTACCAATTCGTTTGACAACCAAATACCTATTTATTTTCACGATCTTAGGTTTCAGTGCACTCTACCTTTAAAGTACATTTTTCAAACATACAGAGTAAAACATACATGGGTCATTTTCCAGAATTTGCCATGCCTCCACAGGCAGTTTGTGCCGTTTCATCATCTCAAGAAACTTTCCCACGGTGGCATCTTCCTGATTATCATCTTTCCATTTTTTAAATACGCAACAGCAAACTTCTACAATATTTCTTGGGTGTTCTTTTGCACATGTGTCTATGTACCAAGATTGTATGTTAAGCTCTTTCACCGCAAAGGATTTCCAATCTCCCCCCGAAATTCGCTCTGCAACTTTTCGTAGTAAACTATCTGGAAGTTGAAATAGACATAAAAAGAAATTGGAAATTTAGTCATTTATAACTTAGTTAATATAACCCATTTTCAAAAGATTTGATAATATATTTGCCTGTCTACTTTATGATTATGCTCTAATTGGCAATTAAATGCTGCTTGACCCTAGATATTTCTGACGGTTTGATAAGTTTTACAATTTCGTATAAATGAAACTCGATATTCTTTGATATGGTGTTTTTTTCGCATGACATTCACGGTTAACACTGTAACCTACACTACTGTCCAGCCTAGTTCCAGAATGGTTGCTATTCCTTACTAGTCATAGATTGGTTTATGTTGTGCACAAAGCGTCCCATTTAGGCCTACATGCTTTATTACAGAGGCATTTTTCTGCATGCCCCTTACTAAATTTGTTTGATGCCGATGATTGTCCTGGATTGCCCTCTTGCCCAATACGGTTGATTTACAACGTTGACATTTCCCTTCATAAGCAGGGTTCTAGCTACGGTGGGCGGCGCTGGGCGGGTCCGCTCAGGATTCGCAATTCCGTCCGGCACTCGGCTCTAAGATTCACTCTTCCGCCCGGCACTCAGAAGTTCAAATCAGTTCATTGTGGAGCTATAGCTCCATGGGTTAAATTAATTAAGTGTTTAAACAAATCTCCTTTTAATCTCGCTCTATATATGTCATCCGCTGTTTTACACACATAATATAACATACATTACGCACAATAAATTTCGATCAAAACAAGTGAACTATATAGGAATTTAACGCAATTGAACGTACATGTTATCTTAAAATCACCCATAGGCCTATATGTCATCTACATACACACTGCAGGTTCACGTAGTCCTTATGAATCACTGCTGGCAGCTTGCCAAGTCCACCACTTATTATACAAAACGTTAACAAAAGTAAGTATCATATCCCCAACGGGCACGATCCCCCTGGGGTGGGGATTTTCTGTGCTATCTCCAAAATGACCGTCAATTCACCGCAAACAACACTTCTCAGACGGTTTCCTAAAAACCCTCCCATCCTCTGACGGATTCGGATGCCCCAGATGAAAAAAATCTCAGGGGAAACTATACAGACCCCAACCAATCAGAAGTCAGCATTAAGTATATGCAAATGAGGTATACACCTCGCTAAAAGGACTGCGGAACAATCGAGATTATCCTGTGATGGCAATCCGATGACCCATATATATATGGGTGATTCAACCAGTCCAGTAGCATTCCCATTAATGAACATTAGAAATTGATTTTGAACATGCGCCAAAAGTTTTTCTCTCTAGGTGAGTCATCTTCTGATCAGTCGTTCTCTTCATCATACTTACTGCACGCAATTAATGAGCGCATTGTTTTGATCTTGTTAATGCTGCAGCGTACACACAATACAACCCGCGGTTTGTAATGGTTTAATACGACTACGGACAACAAGATTACCTAACTTCGTTATTTTTATACCTTTCACGCTCAGTACAAAGAGATATATTGTCACGAAATTATAGCGAAGTATCAAATATACATCGCGGATTTCCCAGGCTAAGCGCCCAGTCATCATACCAACTTTTATTTAAACTTTCGGTGACAGATCGTGTGAGTGTGACTGTCACTAACAGTTTCAAACTTTCAGAAGGTAAACATCAATGCTGAGGCCCAGTGGAAGAACCTAGCTTTTTGGCATTTTTCTCTGCAAATAACTAGACCCATAGAATTCCACGAGGCTTAGAACTTAGTTTTATCGACCACCCTGAGCTCCCGAGACACAGTTTGGGGTGTTGCTGGAAAAATCCGCCCATCTTGGCGGCCCCCATTGTCGCTTGGGCTCAAGCCTGGGTTGGGTAGACACGCCAGTGCACCACAACTGGCTGACTGGTTATCAAAGGCCGTGGACATTGACTTGGTTGTCGATGTTATGTCTGTCCGTACGTCGTACCTGTGTTCTCGTCCGGGTCGTAATAAGCGTTTCGTGATAGCATTACTATCATAACCGATTACGCAGGTGACGACCATTGTAATTGTGTGTTCACTCGTAGGGGTTTGCTACCAGGTCTTCCGTCCCTAGATTTGACACAATTTTAGGCAATGTTTTGCTATACCAAAAGTGCAAGGTTTCTGACTCCCTGGGTTTGACACCAGTTTAAGCAATTTTCTGGTAATAAAATCACGAGAACCGCATGACTTCCGGGTAACAGGGCTTCAACCTTGGAGTTGACACAACATTAGTCATTTCTCTGCTCTCAAAAATACGAGAAATGTAGGGCTGCAGGAGCTTCGTCTGTAGATTTGACACAATTTTCTGCTATCAAAGTTACTAAAACGCAACGATTAGACATTAGATTTGACACAATATTAAGCAAAATTCTGCAATCAAAATCACATGAAACGCAGAGATTCCGGGTTTTTGCCCCCTGAACCCTAGCCAGGACTTTGCCATAAATTTGACACAATTTCAAACAACGTTTCTCTATCAAAATCATCAAAAGTGCAAGGCTTCCGACGCTCTGCATGGGTTTGACACAAATGTAAGTAATTATTATCTGTTATAACTAGAACATCAGTGATGTAGGGCATGATTAAAGATCAGTCTGTCAGTGTAAGATGCAGTCGCCGAAGGAAATCTATGCTCATTTGATATAAGGTGTAAAACTTCAATTTGTATAGTTGTTTAGATCTTAGAGAAAAATGTAGAGAAGCTTAAAGTGTAGAATCCATGATATGCCTTTCTTAATTACTCTAAAGGTGAGATTAATTAAAGAGATGGGTAGAAAATAAATGTAACCGCCCCATTTTCAAAGATCTACAAGTTAACACATTCTAAGCCCGCTTTAAATCTTGCAAACTTCCATTTTTGGGTATAAAATTAGGAAGAAATCCACCAAATCTGGCTAAAATTGGTTGAAAGGTATGAAAATTTGAAACAATTTTCATGCATTTTCATAGCCTTGGTTTTTGGGGGGTGAGTGAGGGTGAAGATATTCAGAGTCAAAACACAATGGCACAGCCTCCTTGAGTGCAGGTACGTGATGACATCACAGCTTCACAGTCCGTATCAATTTATATGAATTTCTGTATTGAGAAATCAATTTAAAATTCATGACAAAATCGAGTAGATTAAATTAAAAACGACAATAATGTAAGAAATGAACTTCGACAAGCAAGTCACAAACATGGGTCAAATATCACCCACCGAGTACTTCGAATTTGCAGCACAGTGATGATGCCTTATGGTGGTGAGAGTTAGGTATAGCCAGAGCCCTGGGGTTAGAGGCTCCTAGTAAATTGGCCTTTCTGCCCAATTCTCAATCAGCACTTCTTTAAAGAAAAATTAAAGAGAAGAAATTGTGTCTGAATGTCCCGTACGACACATATGGAATCGCCCATCAATGATATGCTGAAGCTCGACCTTTGATTTCTTGTATCAATAATGATCCCACCCTCTTACATACAACCTTGTATGTATACTATGGATAACGCCATGTGCTTTTTAAAACTGCATGTTGGGAATTTCACATAATAGACTATATTAATGAACATGATCGTATGATTCACACTGAATAAACAATGTGTTCTATCGTGCATTATGGTAATGCTGCATTATTTACAACTGAAAACTGAATACAATTTGAATTTAAGAATTTGAAAATAAGTATGAATTCTTTTATCTTATTCCGGTTTTAAAATGATGAAATGTATTTATTTATTTATGAAATGATTGAATTATTTTTTTTGTTGCTTTTTTAGATTATCAGATACCAGTGAAGCAACATTTTCTGACAATACACCTGTCACCCTCTAAAAAAAGTTGAGCTCTTACGCCCATGAGTACTGTAATGTTATTAGAAGCATAATCAGATAATGAATATGAAACTCATTATGTAAGGTGGAATTGCATTAATATTTATGGCATCGTTTCCATGCGTCAAAAAAATGAATGATTTTAAAAGTTCCCAAATCTATAGATTTTTCAAAGAAATGTATCTAGTAAAGTTATAAATAGGTATGCAGGTATGCAGCAAAAATTGATTTAAAAATATAGAATGTTATATCTTGAAACAAAAATGTATTTTTAAAGGTTTCTTTTAATTATTTTTGAATTTCGTAACTAATATTTATAAAATGCTCAATATTGGTAGAAAATTTTGATTTTTTTTGCAAAATAAGCCCTTAAATAAATATGTATGAAAGATCTTTTCACATTCTTCATAATTGCACGTTTTCATCTCAAAGAAAATGGAAGTTATACCATCAATGCTTTCACTACATCCTGTTACCGTATCATGCTGAGCATAAGGACAGATCATATCACAAATGAGGCAATTTATGGGCGGCCGTTTAGGCAAAAATTAAAAAGATAGAAAAATACTAAGAAACATGAAAGAAGAAAAAAAACACCTACAATTAAAAATCGATAAGATCTTATAACACTCAATGTTCCACTACAATAACAAAGAATATAAAAATACTATACAAACAGATAATAAATCTCCCAAATAGATTATTTTCTCTAAATGTATAAACATTACTATATCTATAAAACAGTGATAAATCTTTAAACAAAAATATTAGTGCAGACAGCCTTTTATCCGTTTATCATAGAAACAGAAATGTACAAGTACAAGAAAATATATCTGAATAAAAAAACAAATTATAGGGAGAAAAACAAAAAACGAATATGTAAAAAGAGAAATATGCGCAGCACTTTGCGCACCACAATGCACTTCACCAGTATTTGCGCCCAGGCGTGGTGAGTATTGGCTGACACTAGCGCTCGAATGCGTTATGCTTGTGCAATGTAATGCTATGCTCAGCGTAAAGCCAACTTCAACCCTTAAAGACCCAGGGTTCAAAACGTGAAGGAAAAAATTATCGGAATTTTGTTTTCAAAATCAATTTTCACAACTTTCCTTTCGTTTTCTACCACTACAAGTTTAGTTTATATGAATGTTAAGACAATAATCTTTTCAAAGAAAAAGACAAATTAAAGAATTATCGACAAAATTATGCAAATTTGCACATTTTATGCCAAAATAGGACAGTTTGTTTGAGCTTGTATTTTTCTTGTGAATAATAAAAAATGAGGATTTTTTTACATATTTAGATTGTTTGTGAGATTTCCTTTCCATTGATACCAGTCCAATTTTTTTCTCAAAGCAAAACATGCAAAAACAATGAAAATAAACAAAAAATTAATCAACGCTGTAATTTCTAGCGGATAAAGGAAAGCCACGTGGTCCAATGCGGGGATCGTTTTCTGGCGGAAAAAAGGAAGCCACGTGGTCCAATGCGGGGATCGTTTTCTGGCGGAAAAAGGGAAGCCACGTGATCCAATGCGGGGATCGTTTTCTAGCGGAAAAAGGAAAGCCACGTGGTCCAATGCAGGGATCGTTTTCTAGCGGAAAAAGAGAAGCCACGTGGTCCAATGCGGGGATTGTTTTCTAGCGGAAAAAGGGAAGCCACCTAGTCCAATGCGGGGATCGTTTTATAGCGGGAAAAGGGAAGCCACGTTGTCCAATGCGGGGATCGTTTCCTAGCGGAAAAAGGGAAGCCACGTGGTCCAATGCTGGGATCGTTTTCTAGCGGAAAAAAAGAAGCCACGTGGTCCAATGCGGGGATCGAACTCGGGCCACCGTGTGCTGTGCGCTGAGATTCGCCACTAGACCAAAGTGTCTAACTAGAGATAAAAAACTTGAAAATAACTTAAATGAAGTGTGATTAGAGAGGGGGTACTTGCTCTTTCTGATATCAATTAGTACATGGCTTGACCTTTCTTATGATACATTTCGCGTACGGTAGGTTTATTGCGATCAGAACTTACAATTTTTTTCAACATTTTGGTCTCAAAAAGGCTAAAAACCATCAAATTTGGCACAATTTTTGCCAAAATAAATATTGATGGTAGGGGCAGTCAAAATTCGACCGGAATTGGATACTTTGATGTCTTTAACAGTTGTTCACGGCTTTTTAAGCAAAAGCTAGGTCTAGAAGTACGGCAAGGAAGCTTTTGAAAAAAAAAACGTTTTTATCTTAAATTTTGTGCATTTTTTTTACTCTCTCTTCTTCATTCCCATTTTTTGCAAAATTCTTCAACACAATTCCCATCAAAAAGTTATATTTTCTAAAAGAACTATTCAAGTTCTTTTTAATGACACCAAAATCACTGCTGTGAGCCTATTTGACAAAAAATATGTCCCTATTGAGCGTGACACGCTTGGTCTGGGTATTTAAGAACCCCATGTGGAAAAAAGGATACGGAAACAAATTCCAACCCGATATTTGTAGAGGCTGTAGACCTAATTAGAAGGGCAACATAACTTTTAAAGGAAGCAATTGAATGGAGTGCCCGGCTAACAGTACCAGTACCCTTCGATACCGTGGCTCAGACCTGTACCTACCGTATCTACTACCTGACTGCCTGCAGGCGCGGCCTGATGTATATGTTCGAGTCGTACGTTAACGAAACCGATATGCATATATATATATAATATCTGTGGTGCGCAGTGAAACTGCTGCCAAGTATAATCACTAACAGATTGCAAGTGTACGCAACACATGTTACATTGCATTGTGGTGCGCAAAGTGCTGCGCGAAATGCTGCACATATTTTTTATTTTTTTGTACGTATATATTTTTTGTATTTATAATTATGTTTGTATATATAAAAGGCTGAGACTGAGACTACTTACATTTCTGTTTAAAGATAAATTGATTTAAAGTTATATTGATTTAAAGATATAAAGATTTAAAGATAAAGATTTAAAAACAAATTTAAAGATAAAATGCTTATAGAAGCTTTTTATTATTATACATATTAATGTTTATATATAAGTTGATATATTTGAAGATATATTTTCTGTTTGTATATTACTTGGATTTTGTTTTCTTTTTTATTTATTTTATATCTAATTTGACGTTTTCCTATTACCATATACTTAAATTACACATTTGTTCCTTTTTATTTGTCTTATTTTTAGTTTATATTTTTCTTATTATCTTTTGTATTTTTGTTAATTTCATTTATTGCATATTGAATTTAAATTTTTGTATAACATCCTTTTTGTATTGGTTTCTTTTCAAACATTTCATTTTTAGTTTGTTTTATTAATAATTTTTCTTAAATTCTTTTGTATTAAATTCTTCTCATTTATTTCATATTCAATTTATATTTTTCTTCTAATATTCATTTTTTTTTTTATTGGTTTCTTTTTCAATCATTTCATTTTTAATTTATGTTTCTTAGTAATATTTTTCTTATTTTTTTGTATTAAATTCTTTTCATTTATTTCATATTCAATTTATATTTTTCTTATAACATACTTCTATTTCTTTTTCTTTATTATTATTTTTTTATATTCTTATATTTATGTTTCTTACTCTTTTTTTTTTTAACTTTATTTTTATTTTTGCCCAAACAACCGCCCATAGCAATTGGCCCCGATCAATTTCAGGAACACTAAAATTCACATATTCAAAAATAATTTAACAAACATCTTCTAACATAAAAAAAACCTATTTATACACAACAGATACAAAGAAGAATATCAAATACTGCGAATTACAGACAAGCTGTACCTTCAAACCGTCTGCAAAAGAAAGTATAAACAAAATACTAGTTTACGATCTCACGCTAAAGTATGTCATTTACATCATGTGTCGAATCTATTTATAGATTTTTTGCCAAGGTCGAAAACAACCCGAACGAACGATATTACTCGAATACCAAGACGCACAGAACCGGGCCATTTTCGGGTATACGACGTCTACACGAATATAAAAAAAACGAGCAGCCGAACGAACGAAGATTTGTTTCCTTATTTACATTGCAATAGCCTGATTGTTCAATCAGGCTAAAAATCACGAAAAACCGCATGGCTTTCAGGGGCTTCGTCCCTTAGGCACCTAACAGGGCTTCAACACAATATTAGTCAGCTTCCTGCTCTCAAAATTGCAAGAAATGCAGGGCTTTTATGAGCTTCGTCCCTAGATTTGACACAACTTTAAGCAATTTTCTGCTACCAAAAATGAGAGAAACACAAAGAATAGACCCTGGATTTGACACAATATTAAGCAATATTCTACTATCAAAATCACATGAAAATTAAGGCTTCTGGGAGCTTCGTTCCTGGACTATATCAGTGCTTCGCCCATAGATTTAAAACAAAATTTTAAGCAATTTTCTAAACGGTGCCATCAAAATGGTGCATGGAATCATTTTGATGTCCCCAACTTTGTAATCTTTTAAGCATATTAGGGGCGCGGGGGCGCCAAAGTGCTCTTTTCCCCAATGAAACATGACCCACCATGCCACTGCTTGAAGCCTTTCTACAAGTATTATTCAAAATTTAGCACCGTCATTAAGCCTCATCGCACTGTCACAAGACTATCACATCTCTCTTGACTGCTTGAACACAGACTGAGAGACAGAGCACCAAACAAACTGACAAATGACTGTTTAACTGCAAACAAATTGACATATATATCAAATAAGATCAAATTGCACGCATAAACTATAAAATATCATTTAGTGGCCCATTCCTAATTCACCCAATCCGTAACGCAGATATTTAGCCCGAGGGTCCTCCTGAAAAAAGAGTGCCGTTTTCATTACCAGTACTGTTTGGTAACGTATACAACTTTAACATTATTCAGGGTGGCGCCAAACTTTTCCCAACAGGGAAAGGGTAAAATATGTTGGTTGCATCTAATAGTTTCTTCAGTCTTTTTTTTTTGATTGACTGAAAAACTTTCCCGACCGGGAGAGGGGGACCGCAACTCCTGACATCATTGATGTGTTCCAAATCGGAGTGGGATAGGGAAATAAGCTATTATAAACCTTGGGGAAAATCTTTTTTTTCTTCTTTTCGGGCGCAGTGCAAGCTTTGGCACATACCTTAACAGCACACCCGCTGAGGTAAAACAACAGGGTGGGTAAATCCCACGGGCCCAAAGCAGTAAATTAATACAAAGTCAGAAAACTACAGATTTTGAGGTTGCGATACATAATAGGAATATCAATAAATTGCTTTTGATTTCGGAAGGGAACATTATAGCAATCATATATGGTATACTTTTATCGGTGCCAAATACATATTTCCAAGTTGGAGGTAAAAGAAAAAATTAAATTTGAAAACCAACTGACAAATTATGAAAATATTCATACGAGCAAACGGCTCAAATGATGCATGCATGCATTTACTAAGGTGTTTGGATTTCACGGGAGTGCGGATTTCCTATAACATTGAAGCACTATTATGAGGGCTGGGGCAACCTATCACAAACAATTATGGGACAGGCCTGAGAGGAGCAAAATGATTGGGAAAGCATTGACTATAAGGCATACAAGTGATGTAGTTAGAGGGCTGCTGTGTCTCCTTGTCACGATCTGTCAAAGTTTTGATACTGTTTTCATCTGGATGTGCTTGAAGAAAATCTAAATGCTCCAAGGTGGTTTCAAACAGAAATTAAGTTATTTTAAGTCTCTGCAAATTTTCCATTCACTGAATTCCATCTCCTCTTCTGTGTTAATGAACCGTTTTCAAGAGAGGCTGAATGTTAAATACAGGGTCTTATCTAAGGCTTCACATCAGTGGTATAAGCCAATAAATAACCAAATGTGTGAACACTACAGTACTAGACAGTCCCCAACCCAATGAGCATATCTAAACTAAGACAGCTATTTTTCATTGTTAAGGGAAAATGTACCTCTGTAAAAGACATACGTCATTATTGGAATGAAAGTATCTCTTAACACAATGTGGTTTTCCTTCCCCTCTGGAAGATCTGCCTCCCACTTTTCACTGAAATCATTGTAGCACTTTTTGTTTGTTCAAAACCAAGTAAATTTTACAACTCATGATGTATTACTCTTTTCCCCTCATCTATTAAATCATTTCAAGAATAAGCATTTCGAAATAAGGCATACATTTTTTCTGGGCTGACAGATTGCATAGAAAGTCTTTCCAATATTGCTTTTATACTTTTCATCCTTGTTACGGACAAAAATAAATAAATTATTGGATTTATTTTTAGGTATCATTCTATCATATTAGATAGACAAAAATGTTTCCAAGTATCACTTTATCATATCAAATAGACAAAAAGGTTCCAAGTACCACTCTATCATATCAAATATACAAAAAAATGTTTCCAAGTATCACTCTATCAGATCAAATAGACAAAAGTGTTTTTAAGGTAGTACGAATGAGTCAGCTCTATCATATCAAATGTAAAAATATGTTTTCAAGTATCACTCTATCATACTAAATAAACAAAAAATGTTTTTGAGTCTATCATATCAAACAGGCCAAAACTGTTTTCAAGGTAGTACAAGTGGATCATCTCCATCATATCAAAGAGCCAAAAACTGCAGGCATGACTTGACAACTCAAATTCTTTTATTCAAATATCATTAGTACTGTGGTACATGTGCTAGTACATGTACATACACACTAGTACATGTACAGTATCACTGTACATGTACTAGTGATCTGTCGGCATTACCTGTAAAAGAGCATTCATGTCACCTACTTCTGTAACAAATTCTTCCACCTCACAGTCAGATAAAGTTTCAAAATCTATAAACTCACTTGTACTACCTTCTGATTCTACTTCTGAATCTGATTCACTTGCAGTGGGGTCAGATAAATAAAAAAAAAGACACTCTTTCTGGAGCATTTACACACATTAAACAAGAGCAGGAGGGCCCACATAATGTTTCTTTCTTTTTACAGCGACAACGTCTGCTGGAGCAACCCGTCTGAACTTGCTCTCTGATCTTTGAAAGATTTTCTTCAATGTCCCAGACAACTTCAATTTTCCAATTTTCAGATATACTCCAGCCATGCTGATAACCTTTGACCTATGGGCTTGAGACCATAAATGGATGGTCTAACAACAACGTAACCAATAGAGCCTTAAAGCGTCAGCGGAGGGCATCCAGTGGTCATCACTGCTTATCCTATGAAAGTGCCCCTCTCTAATCTTAAGGATGAAAGCAACATGTTGCCCATAAGCTGCCAATTCACCACGACCTACTG
>JAIGNY010000162.1:0-40000 GCA_020152595.1 Chiridota heheva | reverse complement strand
TTGAGAGGACAAAAACTGGCGTCTACAGGGGTGGGACTTGATTCCAAACCACGCCCCTGAACTTTTTCCCTCAAACATTACATTTGAGCATGCCCTTTTTAAAATTCCGCGTTATTTCAAAACTATTTTTTTGTTTGAAATTCCAATGACTTTATACAGGGCGTCAAATTTGAGAAGACATTTTTCGTTTTGCCGTGTACTTCAGTTTTTGAAATTCCTTGACTTTTGAGCGATCTTTTTTCTCAACCATCAACTTTTGAGAGAATAATTGGAAGAAAAAAATGGTAAAAATGAGGGAAATGGGTTAGAAAGCGATGGACTTCATTGCGTACACGCGATAATGACGTCATTACATTGAAAATGGGGGCGCTAACAAAAGTATTTATGACGTTAGGAAATGTAGATGTGTATTATGTTGCATGTGAACATCGACCAGTCTAGGACTGTCCGGGGAGAGCCACCATGACGACGAAACGTCGACGAACCATGCGCCGTGCCAAAGCAATATTTAAACCCGATTTCATCCGATTATAGCTCCCTATGCGAGGTTGAAGAAAATACAGTTGCTACCTCCGTCTAACATCAGGCAACTCTATGATATCAAGGGTAAGCAAGGTGTGTGTTCTTCCTTGTTAATGTTGGCGCGTACATTCTATACAATCATCCTGAGATAATTTTTAAGCAATTCATCAACCAATCTATCAATTCACATGTTATTGGCAGTCATCAACCTAAAAAAACAACAAGCTGAAACACACATATTCAAATCCCAAAGTAATTACAGTGGCAGATATATACGAGCAAGACTCTAATGAATGACGCAACCCCGTACTTTCGGGCCTCAGGATCATGCTCATATTCCACCACCCCTGCTGTTCCCCTAAACGACGATTGGCCTCTCCTGTTTCTCTCCTTATAGTGAGTCATGGTGATCAAAACACGCAGTATGCACACAATGTAGTAATACACCACAGTAAGTATAACACGAAATGTCAACACGTTATAATTGATATAACTTAATATATATTAACACGTTGTGGTTGTTAGTGTAGCTGACGAATGCTAACGAATGAATGATAAAACAAAATGTTCAGCCCACTTTTAAATGTTAAGTTTAGTCTTGAATGACATTCAATACTGTTGCCATATATGGTCATCACACTACTATTAATTGACCAATCTGGTTGATTAAAAATGACATAATTCTGTTACGTATGTAATGGACCAATACCATTATCTAATATTAGTTTTTCAACCCTTATCCCATAATGCCATTGTAACAGACATCAAGGACATTTAAACAAAGAAACTATATTGATCCAATATTGATCAAACAAACATGAATTATGAATGGTTTTTTCTCATACTATTGATATCGATTTGCCACGCAAACAGGTTTCATCTTAACAGATAGGTTTACCCCATTGTTATACATTATATAATCAAACTTATACGCATTATGTACACAAATGATGTATCTATCGGTTCTCTTTGTCAAACACAAGGACATTCAAACAAAGGATCTATTCTGATCCAATATTGACTAAACAAACATGGATTATGAATGTTTTTTCTCATACTATTGATATCGATTTGCCACTATTATCCACCCTATTATTAAACACGTATTATGTACAGAAATGATTTATCGATCGGTTCTACAACATTTTAACGACATTATTACACATCATATAATCAAAAATTTAGGCACACAAGTCCACGTAAGAGCGGATAGCAAAACATACGAATGATGTACACAAAATAGATCAACTGTATATCCTATACTAAAAAAAAAGGCCCGTGACGAAAGATATAACTCAGTCAAATTGTGCTCGGTTTCTTCCACAGTTAGAAGTTTAATACGTGTCCTGAAATGACCCCGAAAGCAGCACCGATTAACAGCAGTTGGTACATACTAAGCACTCAAATAAACTCGCGCGAAAAATCGATAGGTGAACCTATTTATTTTCCCGGAAGACTGTTTGTATAACGTTTATTTTTATTTTACTTCGACTCTTTGAGAAGCAATTTTTTTTGAAAATAGGTAAAATTTGACCGACGATATTTTACTATGACTCCGAATAACTCCACTGCAACTCCCCACCTACTCTATTTGTATTCAGCATTGCTCCTTATGACTCCAAACGACTAACTACAACTCCCCACCTGTTCTATTTTCCCCTATGATGACCGTGAGGTATGTCATGATAAAATACATACATGCAATAGGCTTTTTGCTGTGCCATTCCATTAAGACGACAGAACCAAAAGATGAATATAGAGATAAAATACAAGATGATGAAAGGAATTGAAAGTGAGAAAAAAAACAAATTTGAGAAAATAAATGGGATTTCATTGTTTTCTTGGAAACTGGTAAAGAGTTGGCTGTACGAATGCTAATGGGTAAACGGTTCCAGGGTTTAGGGGCAATATGAAAGAAATCTTTGTCAGCTGCAGATTTGTATACCTCTTTCTTTTGAGCTGGTTCTGTCAGATGCGGAACGTTTAGCCTAACATTAGGTCCCCTAAAATTCGGCGGTTTCAACTAAGTTACATCACTCGAGTTAGATAACATTTTTGACTGTATGTCTAGGTCTAGATATTTTCACAACCCACCTACACGTATGTTATCACTGAAACATTTGTTTTGTGTCCGTCAGGCCGTAAATCAAAAACAGCAACAATCAGTGAACATCAACCAACAAGAGAAAGCAAGAATGAAAATAATAATGAATAATGAAACAGATCAGTGGGAAGGTAAAAGGCCTGGAATATATGACGAATAACTGGGCCTATATTAGTACTCCCTGTAGTACCGTCGGACTGATGCCAGCCGTGTTAGTGATAGGTCAGTGGCGTGGTGCCCCCCAGCGAAGCTTTCTGAGAGGGCGCCGAGTGCTCAAGGGGCGCCAAAATCGTCCTGGAAAAATGTATGTGTTGATCAATAGCTTCTTCTTTTATACTATTTCCACGTAATATTCCATTTTTGTCGTCCAAAGGCGCATAAATGTTCCACAGAAAATACTAAATTTCCGGGGACTTCACCCCGAACGCAACCATTGACACTCGAGTGGGCCATTTCAGACAATAGAAGATGCATGGAGATAGCTCGTTAGCAATATTGAATATCTGCCCCTACCATAAAGGGAAAGCAATTTTATCGAATACAGCTGGTAGAAGCTTTTCGAGAGGGCGCCGAATGCTCACAGGGGCGAAAAAATTGTCTTGAAAATATATTCGTACAAACTTGTTATTCTCAACGCTGTAAATGTTTTTTCTCAAAGCTTTATTCTTACATAAAACACATGAAAACCATCTCTAGACCTGGCCGGCCGTATTACCGTCGGACTAGTGACAGCCGTGTTAGTATGGGTGCCGTTGGTGATGGCTGGCCGTCCGTTAAATTATTAATATAAAATTAAAACAATTCGTCAAATTAAAAAAAAAATTGGTAAAATCATTAGGAATTTGGGTAAAATATGGCAACATTTCTTGAAAATTGAAGAAAATTTCCCAAAAAATTGACAAAAATCCTCAAAAAAAAAAAATCGCAAAAATTACACGAAAATTGAAAGAGATTTCCAAATCTGCCGCAATAGCAGCAACTTTTGATGGAAAATGATTGAATTTACCAGTGCACTGAATTTTCCGCTTTAAACCAGGAAATTTTAAGAATTCTTGACCAAGAGGTGACCCTTCCTTACTCGCCTGGAAAGTTTTAGTTTAAAAATGAAGAATTTTGATCGAAAATTGAAAGTTTTGGGAAGATTTGGGAAAATATTGAAGAGTGTTGTGTGGTCCAAAATTGAAGACGTATATGTGTTTTAAACAATAAACAGAAAAACATTTTGGTCAAAAATTGAATATTTAGTATCCCTCCGCTCCCCCTCCCACCCTCCCCCTTTCCAAAAAAGCCCGCAAGGCTCACGGCGCAAGATTCGTCGACGTTCCGTCGTAATGGCGATTCTCTCCGGACAGTCCTAGACTGGTCGATGTTCACATGCAACATAATACACATCTACATTTCCTATTGCTATAGATACTTTTGTTAGCGCCCCAGTTCCCTAGGTAATGACGTCATTATCGCGTGTACGCAATGAAGTCCCTTGCTTTTTAACCCATTTCCCTCCTTTTTTACCACTTTTTTCTTCAAATCATCCTCTCAAAACTTGATGCTTGAGAAAAAAGATCGCCTAAAAGTCGGGGAATTTTAAAAACTGAAGTACACTTCCAAACAAAAAATGCCTTCTCAAGTTTGACGCCCTGTATAAAGTGATTGGAATTTCAAACAAAAGAATGGTTTTCAAATGACGCGGAATTTCAAAAATTGCATGCTCAAATGTAATGTTTGAAGAAAAAAGTTCAAAGAGCGTGGTTTGGAATCAAGTTCAACCCCTTTTTTTCGTGTTAAAATGCAGTTCTGTACAAATAGTCGCACGATAGAGCCCCCGTTGACGCCATTTTCCCCGTTAAAAACGAAGTTTTATCCGAATAGTCCCACGATGAAGCTCCCCGTAGACCCCCTTTTTCGCGTTAAAACGCAGTTCTGTCCTGTCATTCCCCTGTAGACGCCAGTTTTTGTCCTCTCAAATGAAAAACAGTTGAGCAAAAAACTGCCTCAAATAACAGTGTTTCAGAAAAATTGTTTCTTAAATGAGGAGTTTAGAAAAAATGTGTTCTCAAATCATTCACGTTTTCAAATTATCGTTGCCCAAATTTTGCTCCTTGTGCAAAGTCAATGGGATTTGAAAATAAAATTTAGTTCTTAAATCGTACACGTTTTAAAAAAACGTCTTCTCAAATCACACCATTTGAAAAAAATATCGTCGCTCAAATTTTACGTATTTTGAAAAACATGTTCTCAAACATGACAAGTTTCCTGTTTCTCAATTGCCAAGTACAATGTCTTCTCGAATGACGTGACTCGGTAAATTGTGACAATATCATCCCGATAATCGAGACATGGCGATTTATTTATATTTTTTTTACAGTTTAAACTCTTTGACAAATCTAAGCTTCTAATCAACAGATTATCAGGGTTTATTGTTTTCAAATGAGCGACAATGAGTACCATGATACACCCACCATTAACCTGACACAACCAGTCAGGAAAAGCCATACACTTCGTTAAAAGGACTTTGCCGAACAATTGAGAATATCTTGTGCCGCAATCCGATGACCCAGAAGAAAAAATCTCAGAGGTCACTATACAGACGGAACCCGACAAATTAGAAGCCAGCATTGCAAATGAACTATACACCTCGTTAAAAGGTTTCTGCGTAACAAGGTATTGGTCCATTACATGCATCATAGAATTATGTCATTTTTTTACCATTCAGATTGGTCAATTATTAGTGGGGTGATGACCATATATGGCAAGAGTATTGAATGGAAAAAATATGGGCTTGGGACGATGATGAAGAAGTCATCGTTCCCGTCCACTACTCTCACCACATTCAGAGAAAAGGATCTGGTACAGTTCTCACCAGAGGCATCATCAAGGAATATCGACTGATCTATACAAAACGCGTAATTCAGCCTGATCTCACAACAGGTATTAAATCCTTTATCCAACAAGTCCCCTTACATGAAACGGACAGGTTCGTCTACGACAATCGGGTGATTGGTTGAGGCAGGTACTTTTACCCTACAATCACCTGACACACCCAGTCAGGAAAAGCTATACACCTCGTTGACGGCAATCCTATGACCCAGATGAAAAAATCTCAGGTGTCACTATACAGACTCCGACCAATCAGAGGCTCCGTCGGCGAAAATATCCTGTGACATCAATCCAATGACCTGAAAACCCTCTCTCTAAGATGACGTAATTTGATGACCCAGATGAAATATCTCTGGGGCCATTATACAGACACCGACTAATCAGAAGCTCCGTCGTCGAGATTATCCTGTGACGGCAATCCGATAACCCAGATGGATAATCTCATGGGCCATAATACAGACCCCGACCAAGCAGAAGCTCCGTTGTCGAGAATATCCTGTGACATTAATCCGATGACCTGAAAAGCCTCTCTCTAAGATGACGCAATCCGATGACCCAGATGAAAAATCTCAGGGGCCACTATACAGACACCGACCAATCAGAAGCTCCGTCGTCGAGAATATCCTGTGACGGCAATCCGATAACCCAGGTGGAAAATCTCATGGGCTATAATACAGACCCCGACCGATCAGAAGCTCCGTCGTCGAGAATATCCTGTGACGGCAATCCAATGACCCAGAGGAAACAAATCCAGAGGCGGCTATACAGACCCGAACCAATAGCCACCTAATTTGCATATTTTATGAATATTCAAGAGAAATTAGGAATTTAAATCTTGGTCTGACTGAGAAAAGCAATCAATGGAATAGGGTTCTACATGGTATTTAAAACATGGCCTCATGATCTAGGCCTTATATTTCTTTCAACTTCATATGCTTACTCTGTACTTATCAATCATGAAAATTGACTTTTTTACATAACAATTCTGTCCGACTTCGCTAAGATGGGTAACAAATTCGGGTCATGATACAGTGATAGGCCATAATACTACTACTAGGCCTATTAATAGGCCTAGTTTAGTCACAACTGCCACAGTGACAATGCAAGGGCTTAAATATCGGGTGCATATATAGATCGTTCTTTGCATTTTGTAGGCCTAAACCTAGTATAGCAAATCCAAAATTGTGGATAAGAGTAACAAGAATATTATTTTGTTTACGTCCGTAGGCTCTGTCAATAATCATCCTACCAAATTAATTTCATTTAGCATAATTCCGTCCTGTCTGAATGAATAGCCATAATAACAACCTAGTGTTATGGAAAAGCTACACCTTATCACGTTAGGAAGGAATAAGGTCTAAACAGTGAGAATTTGGACTGACATTTTCTCTGAGCATTTTCACCGACTAAAAGCACTTAAAGTTGGATTTAATTTTACGACACTAATAATTCATGTTTCAAAAGCATATTAGGCCTAATAAAAAGTTGCCTGCTATGAGGAAAAGAGATCACAGAGATCAAAAAAACGATTGATAAATCTTACCTTTTTAAAGATCTTCACAAAATGAGCCACGCAAATTCTTTATTTTGGGAAGTTTACCGAGTCTGAAAATGCTCGGATTCCGATATAATCCAAAATATATTGCCTTGTACGTCATCTAATCATCTCCTATAGTGACGAACAATGGAACCGCATCAGTTAGAGCAATTTGAATTATCCGGATTCGTTCAGGAGTGATCCTTTTACAAACCCTGAAATGCTCAATTCGAACTTCCGGGTCAAGTCCTCAGAAATTAGTAATATCGGAGTAACGGTCATATAGCAAGGTCATGTTCCCAACTGGTATAGGCAGCTTCATCATCATATTGTCCGTATTATGTTTGTAATAAGTTCTTCTCAGAAGTACTTGAGACTAGAGTAGAGCAAAAAACATAACCCCTCTGAAAAAATGGCTAAAATATAACCCCTTGGACTAAGTCGTCCATATGGTCACTGGGGAGCCACAAATAGTCAGTTTTTAACCCATCAGAAATAATGCATAAAGTTTCTTACCCTCGGAAATTGTCATCTATAGGGTGAGGCAAAAATCTTACCCTTTGAAAAATGTCGTCCATGGCGGGAGGAGGAGGGGGTTGGGCTAAAACTGGAATGACCCAACCTCAAGCCCTAGTTTTGAACTTCCATAATATTTTCCTGGACTGGACAACCATTGGCTTGTAGGAATATAACTAACGTTAGGAATACTATGCCTAACGTTATAATCAAGTTTAACTTTGCTATTTGTTTCACTTTCTGATGAATCTGTTGACAGGCCTAGGTCTACACTCAAACTACTTCTCAAACTATCTTCAAGTATGCTAACGTTAGGCCTAACGCTAGCTGAATCTCGATGGACCAAATCTAGTTCAAATGTTTCAACTTCAAGCCTTAGTTTGCTCAAACAATCATTACAGACCTGTTTTTACTTATGAATACCACGCTTAACGTCATTTCCAAGCGATTCGAGAGCATCTCTGACTGAAAGTGGAAGCTTTTTTAAAGGTTTCAATTTAAAACGAGCGTAGCCTAACTGTTTCAGTCCTTATGCAGAATATTACAACACTTCCGTTTAAAAGATTGTTGATCTTAAATACTCCGTCATATTCCTATCATACCTAATCACGTTTCGGAACTAAAAATCGTAGAAATACCGAGTTTGTTGCGGTTTCAGAAGCCTTATACTAATTAGTAAGATAACATCTGACCGTGATATAGCCACTACATGGCTGATATACAGTATGCAAGTATTGCCTTGCAAGCGGTGTCCTACTGAGTGAGGTGTTTATCTCACTAAATACTAATAGGCCTAGCCTATAGTATTTAGCTAACCAGCCTAGCCTAGCCTAGCACTACACTGTACTTGGCACGGTAAATCACTGTAGTATAACGATATATAAGGCCAACACAGATACACGTTTCTGGAAGCTGTTCTAAAGGTCAATGACAGGTAAACGACAGTATTTTGCACTTTTGTACACGAAGTTCACCGTGGATTTGAAAAGTGCGCTGTGAAAACTACTGAATGTTTATTTATTATATGTTTTTGTGTTCAAAAATAACCCCCACGATACCAGTAAAAATTCCTATTGACATAGCGTTATCACATGTTAAAATGGCGGCCATGGCATAATGAATACGAAGCTCCAAGTTCTGGTGTATTCCGTTTTACACTGAAAGTCCAGAATTCTCCCTGACTGACAGAGCGACTTAGTGAGATTCGAACTCGTAACCTCTCGCCCAAAGAACGAAGCTGTAACCCATTGAGCTTCTTAATCAGTTGAAAATTTTGTATAATTTATATCATATATTGTGTGGAATATGATCAAAGGAAGACAAATCGGTCAAAGAGAACTGAATTGTAATTATAGTGTCCATATGCCAGGCCGTTAAAAAATAAACTAACAAAAATTTCACAATTTCTTCAAAAACATTCAATTTAAGTTCAAAAACGCAAACGGATTGCGTTAATGATTCAGTTCGCCTAGGCCTGTTAATTAAACGTCAAGCGACAGAGACTTGAACATTGATAAATAAAACTCTATATTTTAATTAGACGTCAAAAAAGAAGAAGTAGATGTTGCAAACACTTCAATTTGGTTATGTTCAACAAAA
This sequence comes from Chiridota heheva, assembly GCA_020152595.1. Lineage (NCBI taxonomy): Eukaryota > Metazoa > Echinodermata > Holothuroidea > Apodida > Chiridotidae > Chiridota > Chiridota heheva. The sequence continues at coordinate 30,845 of JAIGNY010000162.1, read as the reverse complement.
TATTACATGTGAAACAGTAAGAATTCCATGCCGACTACGCAAGCTTTCTACTGTAGGACCGTGTAAAGGCTCGTGTAAGCAGTAAGGGTTGTAAGCCTTATCCTTCTTTCTTGTCTGTCCGCGCGGTTTAAATTCAAAAGGAACGACATCCCCTTCATTATGAGAATGTTCTTCATTTATTTTCAAATCATTTTTATCATAACTTGAACTTGGAAGATGACAAATTAAGATCTGAACAGCCCGAAAAACTTTCGCAATCAAACGCTATTTGTACGTGGTTAGTATGCATGATGCATTGTTTACGATCAGCAGTCCCTGAAAAGACGTTGCAAACTGTTATGACGTCTCAAATCTCTTTCAACTTTATTTCGGAGTAAGCAATAAATGATCAATTTCCAAGTCCTTTTCATCATGAAAATGGACTTATTTCCAGGCTTTTTCTACGGATTATTAAATTTAGGGATATGAGAAGCCTATAACATGTTAAATCACATTTGTAGAAGGCATGGCGGGACCACTTTAAAATTTACTCCGACAGAAATTGTCTAATCAAGAAAATATTTTCATAATCTGCCATTATGCAAATCACTTAATAAGGTATTTAGTATACATAAACACAATCCTCCAACTAATCATATTCATTTTTATGATACCCTAGAGCACTATTCTGTACTACGTTTCAAGAGCTAACTAAAGTAATATATTTATGGTAAACATTTGTGTACGCCCCAATTGAAGACGACGGAATGTTTTACAGTTATATATCTATCTCCCTTCTTCTAGATACACATGTGGTGAGCTGTGCAAATATGAATGAAATGCTGAAATTTCTTACCTGAAATCAGTTCCATTTCCTCACCAGAATAAGCATAAGTTTCTGAAATATGAAACAACATTCATGAATGTATCATACAGACATTTAAAACAAGCCAGAATGGCATTTAATTGTAAAGGATCTATGGCATTTTTAACTTAGATTCAATATGGAAGTGCTTTTTAGTTTTGTTTCGGCGCAGCATGCTAAACTTTCGTGGGCCTGGCGTGGCATGACCATTGGACATACTTATTTTTAAAGTTTGACAAGCTTACATGAAGTGTTAGAATATATTAGATAAGTGTTAGAATATATTAGATAACTTGTTCCTTTTCAACTTTTAATAATTATACAAATGCATTAATGATAATCAATTAACGAACCATCTGACAATGTTGTGAGTTTTTAGTATTAAGATAGATGGAATGAAATTTCATGGAAATCGTTTAAATAGTATTTTATCAATTTCAATTTAATTCGTATTGAGTTGATCTAAAAGCATGGATTTATACCTTTTAAAACTTCTGGTAAACATTTGTCAGTTTTAAACACAGATCTGCAGTGTAGGTCTATCAGCACTTACCAATACCCACAACTAGGAGAGTCATACATGGGGTTTAAAGTGAGGACAAAACTCCTTTTTGTGAAAAGAGAGTTCAAATGTGTTGCTTTGCTATTTTAATTTCGCCGAATTTTCTTTTGGTGGAATAAATTACCTATTTTTATATTTCAAGACCTGTACTGTTCATTCGCCTGTTTATGCACATGTACAGATTTGTTTTAACATGCCGAATGATGATAAGGTGTTTAATTAATTTACTATATTTCTAAAAATGTACTTTATTCCTTTTCATTGAAGAATCTATTTCTTGACTCCAACAATTTGTATTGAGTATTCATTGAAATTAACTTCTTACTAAACTATACGTTACTATTCACATACTCAAGTACATTTAGACACTTATTTTTTTTTTAAGGTTGTGTCTTGTCTCAGATTTTGAACAGTCAACACAAACTTGAACGGTAGTAAGATCGTCATGGCTGTAAGCACTTGAAATGTAACTAAAACTACCAATAACATATTAGGAGGATCATCATAAATATGAAAGACATAAATATTATTTCACTACTGTACCGTCGAGACATTATCGATCAAAGATTATAAAGATTTATAGCGCAAGGCTTAAAAAAGGAAAGACAGTGTTATTATTCAGGAATATATTGTAAACTCGTTTATATACCAACTCTGTATTAAATCTGACTCTGACTATAACTTTCTCTTGCTATCTCTAACTGATTCTCACCTTTCACCGATTCTAACTTCTATCCGATTGTAACTTCTGTTAACAATTTCCTACTTTATCTATATTATTGAAATAAAAAAGGATAAAAAGCCTCTGCACGTCATAAGACTTAATGGAAAAATCCATTTATGATTTGCAAATTCTGCATCTAGGAAAATCTTGACCCAAGACCATGACTAAACACCTTCAATTTACGAATACCGTGAAATGAGATGACGTCAGCCGAGGTTCACAGGTTAACGACAATAAAGCAAGGTTCTTGCCTTTTATAGATGTGCAAGCTGTAGCAAATTGAAGTGATATATTCAGATATTCGAGGAAACATATACGTAAATAAGTGAGTCAAAACTTACAGAAACTTCATGCCAGTGAGAAGTGATGCTGTGATCTCATCATAACACTACAAAGGGCAAGGGTCTTACTAGGGGACCTCCTGTAGCTATGTTTGAAAATTAAGAACTCTCTGATCTAAAACTGATTTACAAAATGAAAACTAAGCAGGTCTCAATATCCTCAGATATACATTATAATGCAAGAAAACCATATAAAACCTTTATCATCCCACCTCATTGTCAATATCACAACAGCCTTGAAAAATATAGACATCAGAACCACAGAAAGTTTTAGTTCTGGTTCTGGTTCTATATCATGGTATTCACCTTAGCTGCAAACTTCTTCATAAAAAGATAGCTTAAATCTCTTTACCTTTAAGTTGTTTGTGTGGCTTTAATTTTGGGAAATAGCCCTATTATACATCCATCGCACTTGTTTTGTTTATCCATATCACTTGTTGGTTTGTAAGAAAGTAAATACCTTTTGGTCTAAAAAATCCCCTTTCTTGTATTTGTTTTACTCCTTTGTTTATATTTATAACAGTCCATATTTATTTAATTAGGTTTAATGAGGAAACACACACATGTTTAAGATCATTGTTTATATTTAGCCATCAGATCCAGATTTCCGACTCGCCAGAGAATAAGTGGCGCCACATAACATTTCACCATAACTAACGTCTTTTTTTTTTTTTTCTTATTCAACACTTCACTCTCATCTTTTAAAGCATTATCAAAATCACATGCACTTTATGCTGGTTGTTTTCTGGTTCTTTTGCTGCGTCGTAGTGGTAAACAGGTTGGAGTTTTCGTTTTTTCAACCGTTCCTTGAGCGTTTTGTGATTTTCGCTTTAGTTTTCTTGCTGGCTGGTTATTTTGGATGCAGAGGGGTTCATTTGTGATACGAAGGTGTCTCCTATTTCTTATGTACTCTGCTCCATTTTCTACTTGTACTGTATATGACCTTATGTTTACTTTTCTTATGACTTTGCCTTTCTTCCACTCATGCTTTTTGTTGCATGACTGAATTCTCACGATGTAACCCGGCTTTAATTCTTTAAGATGTTTCGCTCCGCGATTGTATGTTTGTCGCTGTCTTCGCTGTTTGTGCTCTTTTCGCTCTTTTACATTTCCGATTACCGTGGGGTCTAATCTTGAGTTTTTCACAGGAATGGGTATTTTTGTGTGCGACGGCTGAATATGTGCTAAGCTGGTAAGGAATTTAATCCAGCTTTTAGGGTGTTTCTCCATTCAAGAAGAGCGCGAAAAATGTCTTTGTGATCTCGCTTGGTTTTGCGTATGATATTCTTTGCGATCTTTACCACTGATTCTACTATCTCATTGCTTTGGGGGTATTCTGGAGAACTGTGAGATATAGAGAATTTGTATTCCGATGAAAAGTCATAGAAGGCTGAGGAGTTAAAAGGGGGGCTATTGTCAGATTGCACAATTAGCGGAAGTCTATGTCGGGCAAAATGTCGTTTTAAACGCTTTATAACAGCGGAAGCATCCTTACTGTGCATGCGGTATAACTCAAAGTAACCTGAGTAATAGTCAACGGTGACCATGTAAACACAGCCATCAACTGCTAAGAAATCTATCGCTATCTTCTCCCATGGGCGACCTGGCAAGGGATGGTTAATGAGTGATTATTCTGGCTGAGCTTTGGAAAATGCGTTGCAAATGTCACAATTTGAGAAAAAAATCTTTCAATTCTGCGGACATTGCAGGCCAATAAATGCTTTCTCGTGCGCAACGAAGTGTGTTTTTGAGTCCTAGGTGTGCGATATGTAATTTTTTGCGAATTGCTGGTCTCGCTGATTTGGGAACTACGACTCTGTCTGCTTTGAAAATTAAACCCTCTTGAACTGAAACTTCGTGTTTGACAGAAAAGTATGGCATTGCTTCAGGTTGGACTTTTTTGCGTTCTGGCCATCCAGAGACAATGAACTGTTTGATCAGTTGTAAACTTTAATCAGCTGCTGTAGCAGTTTGAATCAATCTCAGTTGTTTTTCAGAGACTGCTAGATCGGCGAGATGGATTGTCTCAGGTTCACCAAACTTTGTAGGTTGTTTATTGATAAATGCCCTTTAAAGGGTATCTGCGAGGTACAGCTTAGTTCCAGGCTTATAGCGTAGATCAACGTCATACTGGTTGAGGCGAAGGAGCAGTCGCTGGAGTCGCTTTGGAGCTGAAGCAAGTGGTTTTCTGCTGATTGAGACAAGGGGCTTGTAGTCTGTCCACAAAACGATTGGTCTGCCGTATGTATAATGATGTCTCTCCTAACCATACACTTGCGCGAGAAGGTCTTTCTCAATCTGTGCATAATTCCGCTCTGCTGATGTCATCAAGCGACTGGCATACATGACTGGAAGACCATCTTGCATGAGAACAAAACCAAGTCCAGTGTCTGGCGCATCTCCTTTGCCATGTGTTTGAAGCGAAGGGTCGAAGTATTTGAAAAGTGGCGCATTCGCTAAAGCTGCTTTGATTTTGCTAAAGGCCTCTGCACATTGCGGCGACCAATTCCAGTCATGGTTCTTGTGAGTGAGTTTGCGTGATGGTTCTGTGAGATCTGATAAATGTGGAACAAATTTCGCTAAATATTTCACCATGCCAATAAGTCTTTGAACGTCGGCGGGAGAGGTAAGAGTTGGCATGTTCAAGATAGCTTGGAACTTGGAGGGATCAGACTTAAGTCCTTCAGGATTCAGGACATGACCCATAACGTTCACAGGGCTGAGCTTGAAAGCAAACCTGTCTTTGTTTAGGGTAATGTTCATCTCTTTACAGCGGGTGAGGAAAGCGTGCATGTTTTTGTCATGATCAGAGTTTGCTTCTGCTAGAGACTGTCCGCGGCCACGGTGAATAAAATGTCATCAGCTATGATGTAGATACCTTTCAGGCCGTCAAGGCATTGACACAGTTTTTGCTGAAAAACTTATGGGGCTGGCTTAATGCCGTAGGGCATTCGCCTATTTCTATAGCGACCTAATGGAGTTTGGAAGGTAATTAGTCGTGAAGGCTCATTGTCCAATTTGCACTGTAGAAAACCTTCATTTAGGTCTGCTTTAGAAAATACCTTAAGTCCTTCCAGATCAGATAGAATGTCCTCGATGACTGGAAGTGGGTAGTGTCTGCGTTTTAGAGCCACATTTAAGGGTTGTGGATCTATGCACAGACGAATTTACCCATTTGGTTTCTCAACACATACTAAACTAGAGCACTTCTACTTTAACAAGGACATCCTCATTCGCTAAGCGGTCCATTTCATCTTTCAGTTTTGACTGAATGGATAGTAGGACTCTAGAGGTGCTATAACTGGTTGGACTGATTCATCAACTTTAAGGTGTACTTCACCAGGCATGCATCCGCGGCCCTTGAAAACGCTTTAAAATTCGCTAAAAAGAGAACGCTGAACCGCCAATCTGTGCCGGCGAACTTTGAACTTGCTCAGATTTACCGCTAGATATTGTGAGGCTTTCATCATCTGCGATATGCGCGATGTTCTCATGATTTACTCTAATGAGCTTCATTTGCTGCGCTGCTTTAGAACTTACGAGTGGCAGCCTAGTTACCTCTATAATGTAAAATGGTACTAAATAGCATTTCCCTGTTTTAGGGTTCTTAACATGTAGTATACAAGTGCCACGTACAGGTACAACATGATCACTGTACATTCTTAGGTGTTTGTTGGACTTGTGTATCTCAACACCAGACGACAGGTGTTTGTTGAGAAATACGTTGCACGAGGCACCACAATCTACCTGCATTTCAGTACTTTCTTGTTGTTTCTATACGTGCATCATGGCAATAAATTTACCAAAGGTTTCATTAGGTTGCTCATTTGTGTGGTTAACATTGTAGAGATCTATGATATAACTCTCTTCAACATCTGTGTCTGACTCTGATTGAGATGTAGAATGAGAGTCTGTCTCTACTGCTTTGACACTTTTATTTCTGTTTCATTCTTGAATTTGAACTAAGCCTACACTTGGAAGCAAAGTGACCTTTCATACTACAGACTGTACATATTTTATCAATGGCAGGGCAAGCATCTCTAGATCTGGCATGTGACTGGCCACAAAACCGACAGTCATTTGTGTATTTCTGAGTACCAGAGCTTGCGGGTTTCTTCTTTGAGTTCTTAACTTTTGGCCTTGAACCCTTGATATAATTGACTTGATGCATACTGTCACTTGATGCACTTGTAGTATGAGACATGACCTTGGCCTGTTTGGCCGTCACTTCTGCACTTTAAACAAGTGACATACAATTAGAAAGGGTTAGATTGGATTCTTGTCAAAGTTCTTTGCGAATGACATCATCTCTGATGCCACATACTATCCTATCCCTTATCATGTCTTCATTAATAGAACCAAGCTCACATGTAGAAGCAAGTTTTCTTAATTTCACAAGATAGCTATCGAATGACTCTAACTCATGTTGTTGACATTGATTAAATACAAATGTTTTATAAATCACATTAGTTTTCCAACAACAATACTCCTCCCACAATTGGAGAATGACATCCATATCATTTCGTTCGTTGTCAGACTTAAACGGTAGCCCCTGATGGATTTCTAATGTCTGTGCACCGATACAGGTGACAAATGCGGCAACACGATATTTCATGTCATCGTGGATAAATCCAGTCAATAATTCATAATTGTTTAAAAATTCCCCAGTTAGTTTTCATATTACCCTTCAGGTTTATTATAGGGGGAAATGGGACATTCTTTATTGAACTACCATGTGGGAGGGCGGGCCTTTGACCATTGGCACCTTGTTCTGGGACTTCTTCAGTGTCACTCATTTTACACAGTGGTTAATGTTTTTGAATATGACTGACAATCTCGTATTATAAACACCTTAAATCTTGGGTATTATAATAACGGGCATAACATTTATTGTATAGCCTAGCGCTAATGAGCCTAACTGGCACACCAGGGACCTTGGCCTATCCTAAAAATACTGACCAAATTCACGTTATAGGCCATATATATATATATATATATATATATATATATATATATATATATATATATATATATATATATATATATATATATATATATATATATATATATATATATATATATATATATATATATATGTATATATATATATATATATATATATATATATATATATATATATATATATATATATATATATATATATATATATATATATATATATATATATATATATATATATGTATATATATATATATATGTATATATATATATATATATATATATATATATATATATATTTATATATATATATATATATATATATATATATATATATATATATATGTATATATATATATATATATATATGTATATATATATATATATATATATATATATATATATATATATATATATATATATATATATATATATATATATATATATATATATATACATATATATATATATACATATATATATATATATATTTATATCTATATATATATATATATATATATATATATATATATATATATATATATGTATATATATATATATATATATATATATATATATATATATATATATATATATATATACATATATATATATATACATATATATATATATATATATATATATCTATATATATATATATATATATATATATATATATATATATATATATATATATATGTATATATATATATATATATATATATATATATATATATATATATATATATATATATATATATATATATATACATATATATATATATATATATATATATATATATATATATATATATATATATATATATATATATATATATATATATATATATATATATATATATATATATATATATATATATATATATATATATATATATATATATATATATACATATATATCCATCCCTATACCTAATTAACTGCACTTGCTAATAGGCATAATATCAACAGGGAACATAGGCTGGCCACGCTAACTGCTACGCTAGACTTCAGACCGTGATTGCCATTTCATTCATGAGCTGGATCCAACGCTATGCTATTTCGCGAAAATGGTTACTTCATGCTTGTTTCGCTAACGATTCGTGACATTGATGAAGGAGCTGTATTCGAAGATTGAAGGCTTGAGAGTTTGGTCACTTCTGACATCATGTTTACATCACTAACAGTGCTTATCACTGTCTTTAATTCTAATGCCTAGTATGATTATCCGTGGCTCTCTGATAAACCAAAACTTTGACCTCTCTTAAGTTCAAGCTCTCTATATTTCTTTATTTTCTTTATTACCCTTTTTAGGAAATGCTACCACATCGCTATAAACATCCTGGTATCCCTTTGCCAGTTCCCATCCTCTCATTAAGGGATATATGGAAAAACTTAATCTTGTTTACAATTTCTCTGGAATTATATTTTGTGTTTTTTTCAGAGAACAGTTGTTTCACTGTGAGACAAGGTGGCATCTCTGAATTAATGAAATGGTTTAGTTATTAAAGGGTGTCAGCAACCATACTTCAGTTTAATTCTCTGTTTCAAGACTTGTTGCCAACCCAAATAGAGGGTATTTGTTGGTTAAAAAGTAAATGTGGTTTAGGTCTGTGATTGGCCAACAGCATTGGTTATAAGTTGATAGTTCAGTGATGGGTGATAGGGTTAGTTTTTATTAGTTTATAATTTATTGTAGATGAGTCAGGATGTAGAAATATTCAGCTACAGAATGATACCGCGAACTTTGAATATCTCGTCTTGGTCTGAAACGATATCATATCTTGCTTATTTATCGAAGAAAGGTCTGACTCTCCCGACTGTCTGAATCATAAAGCTATGATTTGAGCCATCAGTAGCAGAATTTTAAAATAAACATTTTCAAAAGTACATGACCGTCCAGAAACGCTTCTGAAATCCATCATATAATTTTGCCAGCAATTACACTAAACAAAATTTCCCCTTTCGCAATACCCAAGAACAGATAGCGCACCAATAATTGCCTTTGGAAAGCCGAACTATTCCTTGGATTGGGTGATTTTACTGCTTTTGAGTAGTTAAGCATCCAAAGCGGTAACGTTGATATTATGTGTTACTAAGTTACGAAATTATACCGCTGCTTTTGAATGCGTAACTTTTTAACCAACGTTAGCCTTTGGAAAGCATAAACAATTATTCGGATTAAGTGGAGGAGGAGAGAGCGTATTCATAATATGAATGATAATTATATAACATTATGAGCGTGTAATGTTCGTGATAAATTTGGTCCAAATCATATTTACAAAAATCAGACTGTCTGACAGTCGGAGGCATAACGCCATACATGATCTCCTCAAAATATTTACAACCATCTCTTTTTAAGATTTGCTGGGACCATTCCTTATCATCAATCGGTCAAATTGCTGGGAATCTAACTGTCTGGCCCTACAGTATTAACTTGTGCAAAAGGAGATTAGAGCTTCCCTAAAAGCGACCCTTGAAACACGGACGGGATAAATCTGCTAGTGACATTTCTGTCCCGTTTCAAGGACAAACTGGATGTCTTTTCAACAATGCATTTCCGGGAAATTTGAAAATCTTGCCGATCCATCAGTGTAACTCCCATGAACCATCGCACTGTTTGACCTTAATCACCGTACAATCACTAAATGCAAACGGACAATAACCAACTTTTTGCAGGGCTACAGCGCTTACCCAGGCTAAATCCGAAATTCAATGGGTCAAATCCGATATCCTGGTGTGGTAACAAGCAGTCGGTTATGAGCGACCGACGTCCAAATGGGTTGTCGGTTTCGGCGCCCCTCACGGGCTAGGGACAATGTGTGTAACCCCTTTCCCTATTTTAACATATTACGCTATGTACATATAATGTAATAGCATAAAAATATTGGATGGATTTGAGAATTAAATGAATCTATGGCCAGTTTTATCATCAAAAAATTGAAAAAATATCCCCAATGAGTTACGCATCAACGCACCAAAAAAAAAAACTATCTCAAACCGCTTAAATGGGTTGCTACTTTCGGCGCCCCTCACGGGCTAGGGACCATGTGTGTAAGCCCTTCCTCTATTTCAAAAAAATATACTATGTACATATAATGTAATAAGATGAAAATATTAGATGGATTTGAGAAATAAATGAGTTTATGGCCACTTTTGTCATCACAAAATCGGGAAAATATCCATATTGAATTACACATCAACTTTTTCCAAGTAGGTTGCTACTTTCAGCGCCCCTCACGGGCTAGGGATCATGTGTGTAACCCCTTTCCCTATTTCAAAATATTGCACTATGTACATGTAATGTAATAACATGAAAATATTAATCATGGTCTATGGTCCATAGCTTTTAGGCCTAGTGAAGGTTTTGTGTCAGACTTCTGACATATGGGAGCAAAAGCCCAACTAACCCTTAATCCTGTGGTATAGGTCTCATTTCTGGGAGATCGTATCTGGACCCTCAAAAATGGGCCCTAAATGGCCACAAGTTGGGAAATTGCTATTATATGGCTATTTCATGGTCTATGGCCCTTGGGTCCAGTGAAGGTTTTGTGCTGGACTTCTGAGATATGGCAGCAAAAGCTAAACTACCCCTTAATCATGTGGTATAGCTCTCATTTCTGGGATATTGTATCTGGATTCTCAAAGACTGGGCCCTATATGGTCAAAAATTGTGAAAATTATCGCTAGCATAAAGGTATATCATGGTCCATAAGCCTTGGGCCCAGTGGAGGTTTTGTGCCAGACTTCTGACATATGGGGCAAAAGCCAACTACCCTAATCCTGTGGTATAGGTCTCATTTCTGGGAGATCGTATCTGACCTCAAAATGGGGCCTAAATGGCCAAAAGTGGGAAATTGCTATTATAAAGTTATATCATGGTCCATAGCCCTTGGCCCAGTGAAGGTTTTGTGCTAGAAGTCTGACACATGGGAGGAAAATCCCATCTACTCCTTAAATCTGTAGTATAGGCCTCATTTCTAAGAAATCGTATCTGGACGCTCAAAAAAGGGGCCCTAAATGGCCAAACGTGATGAAAATTATTTGAAGCATAAAGTAATATCATAGCCCATAGCCATTGGGCCCAGTGAAGGTTTTGTGCCAGACTTCTGACATATGGGAGCAAAAGCCCAACTACCCCTTAATCCTGTGGTATACGTCTCATTTCTGGGAGATCGTATCAGGATCCTCAATGACTGGGCCCTATATGGTCAAAAGTTGTGAAAAGTTTGCTAGCATAAAGTTACATCATGGTCCATAGGCCTAGGGCCCAGTGAAGGTTTTGTGCCAGACTTCTGACATATGGGAGCAAACGCCGAACTATCCCTTAATCCTATGGTATAGGTCTCATTTCTAAGAGATCGTATCTGGATCCTCAAAAACGGGGCCCTAAATGGCCAAAAGTGGTGAAAATTATTGTTAGCATTAAGTTATATCATGATCCATAGCCCTTTGGCCCAGTGAAGGCTTTGTGCCAGACTTCTGACATATGGGAGCAAAAGCTAAACTAACCATTAACCCTGTGGTATAGATATCATTTCTAGGAGATTGTATCTGGATCCTCACAAACTGGGCCCTATATGGCCAAAAGTGGTGAAAATTAGTGCTAGCATAAAGTTATATCATGGTCCATAGCCCTTTGGCCCAATGAAGGTTTTCTGCGAAAGTTCTGACAAATGGGAGCAAAATCCCAACTACCCCTTAAACTAGTGGTATATGTCTCATTTCTGGAAGATCGTATCTGGACCCTCAAAAATGGGGCCCTAAATGGCCAAAAGTGTTGAAAATTATTGCTAGCATAAAGTTATATCATGGTCCATAGCTCTTGGGCCCAGTGAAGGCTTTGTGCCAGACTTCTGACATATGGGAGCAAAAGCCCAACTACCCCTTAATCCTGTGGTATAGGTCTCATTTCTGGGAGATTGTATCTGGACCCTCAAAAATGGGGACCTAAATGGCCACAAGTCTGGAAATTGCTATTATATGGCTATTTCATGGTCTATGGCCCTTGGGTCCAGTGAAGGTTTTGTGCCAGACTTCTGACATATGAAGACAAAAACCCAGCTACCCCTTAATCATGTGGTATAGGTCTCATTTCTGGGAAATTGTATCTGGATCCTCAAAGACTGGGCCCTATATGGTCAAAAGTCCGGAAAATTATTATAGCATGGCTATCCCATGGTCTATAGCCCTTGGGCCCAGTGAAGGCTTTGTGCCAGACTTCTGACATATGGCGGCAAAAACCCAACTACCCCTAAATCCTGTGGTGTAGGTCTAATTTCTGAGAGATCGTATCTAGATCTTTAAAAAAGGGGCCCTATGTGGTCAAAAGTGGTGAAATTTATTGCTAGCATAAAGTTATATCATGGTCCATAGCCTTAAGGCGTAGTGAAGGTTTTGTGCTAAACTTTTGACATATGTGGGCAAAAGCTCAACTAACCCTAATCCTGTGGTATAGGTCTCATTTCTGGGAGATTGTATCTGGACCCTCAAAAATGGGGACCTAAATGGCCACAAGTCTGGAAATTGCTAATTATTGGCATAAATTATATCATGGTCCATAGCCCTTGGATTAGTGAAGGTTTTGTGCCAGACTTCTGACATATGGGAGCAAAAGCTAAACTAACCATTAATCCTGTGGTATAGGTATCATCTCTGAGAAAATGTATCTGGATCCTCAAAAATGGGGACCTAAATGGCCACAAGCCTGGAAATTGCTATTATATGGCTATTTCATGGTCTATGGCCCTTGGGTCCAGTGAAGGTTTTGTGCCAGACTTCTGACATATGGGAACAAAAGCTAAACTACTTTTAATTCTGTGGTATAGGCCTTATTTCTGGGAGATCGTATCTGGATCCTCAAAGACTGGGCCCTATATGGTCAAAAGTTGTAAAAATTATTGCTAGCATAAAGTTATATCATGGTCCATAGCCCTTTGGCCCAGTGAAGGTTTTGTGCCAGACTTCTGACATATGGGAGCAAATGCCCAACTACCCCTTAATCCTGTGGTATAGGTCTCATTTCTGGGAGATCGTATCTGGACCCTCAAAAATGGGGCCCTAAATGGCCAAAAGTGGTGAAAATTATTGCTAGCATAAAGTTATATCATGGTCCATAGCCCTTGGGTTCAGTGAAGGTTTTGTGCCAGACTTCTGACATATGAGAGCAAAAGCCCAACTACCCCTTAATCCTGTGGTATAGGTCTCATTTCTGGAAAATTGTATCTGGATCCTCAAAAAGGGGGCCCTAAATGGCCACAAGTCAGAAAGTTGTTATTATATGGCTATCTCATGGTCTATGGCTCTTGGGCCCAGTGAAGGTTTTGTGCCAGACTTCTGACATATGGGGGCAAAAGCCCAACTACCCCTTAATCCTGTGGTATAGGTCTTATTTCTGGGAGATCGTATCTAGACCCTCAAAAACTGGGCCCTATATGGTCAAAACTTGTAAAAATTATTGCTAGCATAAAGTTATATCATGGTCCATAGCCCTTGGGCCCAGTGAAGGTTTTGTGCCAGACTTCTGACATATGGCGGCAAAAGCCCAACTACCCCTTAATGCTGTGGTATAGGTCCCATTTCTGGGAGATCGTATCTCGACCCTCAAAAACGGGGCCTTATATGGCCAAAAGTGTTGAAATTTATTGGTAGCATAAAGCTATATCATGGTCCATAGTTCTTGTGCCCAGTAAAGGTTTTGTGCCAAACTTCTGACATATGGGGGAAAAATCGCAAGTACCCCTTAATCCTGTGGTATAAGCCTCATTTCTGGGAGATCGTATCTCGACCCTAAAAAACGGGGCCTTATATGGCCAGAAGTGTTGAAATGTATTGGTAGCATAAAGTTATATCATGGTCCATAGCCTTAGGTCCCAGTGAAGGTCTTGTGCCAGACTTCTGACATATGGGGTAAAAGCTCAATTACCCCTTTTATAGGTCTTATTTCTGGGAGATCGTATCTCGATCCCTACAAACGGGGCCTTTTATGGCCAAAAGTGGTAAAAACTATTGCTAGCATAAAGTTATATCATTGTCCATAGCCTTAGGGCCCAGTGAAGGTTTTGTGCCAGACTTCTGACATATGGGGGCAAAAGCTAAACAACCATTAATCCTGTGGTATAGGTATCATTTCTGGGAGATTGTATCTGGATCCTCAAAAACGGGGCCCAATATGGCCAAAAGTGGTGAAAATTAGTGCTAGCATAAAGTTATATCATGGTCCATAGCCCTTGGGCCCAATGAAGGTTTTTTGCGAAAGTTCTGACATATGGGAGCAAAACCCCAACTACCCCTTAATCTAGTGGTATATGTCTTATTCCTGGAAGATCGTATCTGGACCCTCAAAAATGGGGCCCTATTTGGCCAAAAGTGGAGAAAACTATTGGTAGCATGAAGTTATATCATGGTCCATAGCTCTTGGGCCCAGTGAAGGCTCTGTGCCCAACTTCTGACATATGGCGGCAAAAGCCCAACTACCCCTTAATCTTGTGGTATAGGTCTTATCTCTGGAAAATTGTATCTGGATCCTCAAAAAGAGGGGCCCTAAATGGCCACAAGTCGGAGAGTTGTTATTATATGGCTATCTCATGGTCTATGGCTCTTGTGCCCAGTGAAGGTTTTGTGCCGGACTTCTGACATATGGGGGCAAAAACCCAACTACCCCTAATCCTGTGGTATAGGTTTTATGTCTGGTAGATAAATCTATCTGGATCCTCAAAAACTGGGCCCTAAATGGCTAAAAGTGGTGAAAATTATTGGTAGCATAAAGTTATATCATGGTCCATAGCCTTAAGGCCCAGTGAAGGTTTTGTGCTAAACTTTTGACATATGTGGGCAAAAGCTCAACTACCCCTAATCCTGTGGTATAGGTCTCATTTCTGGAAGATCGTATCTCGACCCTCAAAAACGGGGCCTTATATGGCCAAAAGTGTTGAAATTTATTGGTAGCATAAAGTTATATCATGGTCCATAGTTCTTGTGCCCAGTAAAGGTTTTGTGCCAAACTTCTGACATATGGGGGAAAAATCGCAAGTACCCCTTAATCCTGTGGTATAAGCCTCATTTCTGGGAGATCGTATCTCGACCTTAAAAAACGGGGCCTTATATGGCCAGAAGTGTTGAAATTTATTGGTAGCATAAAGTTATATCATGGTCCATAGCCTTAGGGCCCAGTGAAGGTCTTGTGCCAGACTTCTGACATATGTGGGTAAAAGCTCAATTACCCCTTTTATAGGTCTTATTTCTGGGAGATCGTATCTTGATCCCTACAAACGGGGCCTTTTATGGCCAAAAGTGGTGAAAACTATTGCTAGCATAAAGTTATATCATTGTCCATAGCCTTAGGGCCCAGTGAAGGTTTTGTGCCAGACTTCTGACATATGGGAGCAAAAGCTAAACTAACCATTAATCCTGTGGTATAGGTATCATTTCTGGGAGATTGTATCTGGATCCTCAAAAACGGGCCCAATATGGCCAAAAGTGGTGAAAATTAGTGCTAGCATAAAGTTATATCATGGTCCATAGCCCTTGGGCCCAAGGAAGGTTTTTTGCGAAAGTTCTGACATATGGGAGCAAAATCCCAACTACCCCTTAATCTAGTGGTATATGTCTCATTTCTGGAAGATCGTATCTGGACCCTCAAAAATGGGGCCCTATTTGGCCAAAAGTTGAGAAAATTATTGGTAGCATAAAGTTATATCATGGTCCATAGCTCTTGGGCCCAGTGAAGGCTCTGTGCCCGACTTCTGACATATGGCGGCAAAAGCCCAACTACCTGTTAATCCTGTGGTATAGGTCTCATTTCTGGGAGATCGTATCTGGACCCTCAAAAATGGGGATCGTATCTGGTCCACCTCAAAAATGGGGACCTAAATGGCCACAAGCCTGGAATTTGCTATTATATGGCTATTTCATGGTCTATGGCCCTTGGGTCCAGTGAAGGTTTTGTGCCAGACTTCTGACATATGGGAACAAAAGCTAAACTACTTTTAATTCTGTGGTATAGGCCTTATTTCTGGGAGATCGTATCTGGATCCTCAAAGACTGGGCCCTAAATGGCCAAAAGTGGTGAAAATTATTGCTAGCATAAAGTTATATCATGTTCCATAGCTTTTGTGCCCAGTGAAGGTTTTGTGCCAAACTTCTGACATATGGGAGCAAAATCCCAACTACCCCTTGATCTAGTGGTATATGTCTCATTTCTGGAAGATCGTATCTGGACCCTCAAAAATGGGGACCTAAATGGCCACAAGTCTGGAAATTGATATTATATGGCTATTTCATGGTCTATATGGGGCAAAATCCCAAATACCCTTAATCCTGTGGTATAGGTCTCAATTCTGGGAGATCGTATCTGCCCTTGGGTCTAGTGAAGGTTTTGTGCCAGACTTCTGACATATGAGAGCAAAAGCCCAACTACCCCTTAATCTTGTGGTATAGGTCTCATTTCTGGGAAATTGTATCTGGATCCTCAAAAAGCGGGGCCCTAAATGGCAACAAGTCGGGAAATTGCTATTATATGACTATCTCATGGTCTATGGCCCTTGGGTCCAGTGAAGGTTTTGTGCCAAACTTCTGACATATGTGGGCAAAAGCTCAACTACCCCTTAATCCTGTGGTATAGGCCTCATTTCTGGGAGATCGTATCTGGATCCTCAACGACTGGGCGCTATATGGTCAAAAGTTGTACAAGATATTGCTAGCATAAAGTTATATCATGGTCCATAGGCCTTGGGCCCAGTGAAGGTTTTGTGCCAGACTTCTGACACATGGGAGCAAACGCCCAACTATCCCTTAATCCTATGGTATAGGTCTCATTTCTGAGAGATCGTATCTGGATTCTCAAAAACGGGACCCTATATAGCCAAAAGTGGTGAAAATTATTGCTAGCCTAAAGTTATATCATGGTCCATAGCCCTTGGGCCCAGTGACGGTTTTGTGCCAGACTTCTGACATATGAGAACAAAAGCCCAACTACCCCTTAATCTTGTGGAATAGGTCTTATTTCTGGGAAATTGTATCTGGATCCTCAAAAAGGGGGCCCTAAATGGCCACAAGTCGGGAAATTGCTATTATATGACTATCTCGTGGTCTATGACCCTTGGGTCCAGTGAAGGTTTTGTGCCAAACTTCTGACATATGTGGGCAAAAGCTCAACTACCCCTTAATCGTGTGGTATAGGTCTTATTTCTGGGAAATTGTATCAGGACCCCCAAAAATGGGTCCCTAAATAGACGCAAGTCGGGAAATTGCTACTATATGGCTACCTCATGGTCTATGGTCTTTGGGTCCAGTGAAGGTTATGTGCCAGACTTCTGATATATAAAGACAAAAACCCAACTACTTCTTAATCATGTGGTATAGGTGTCATTTCTGAGAAATTGTATCTGGATCCTCAAAAAGGGGGCCCTAAATGGCCACAAGTCGGGAAATTGTTATTATATGGCTATCTCATGGTCTATGGCCCTTGGGTCCAGTGAAGGCTTTGTGCCGGACTTCTGACATATGGGGGCAAAAGCCCAACTACCCCTTAATCCTGTGGTTAGGTTTTATGTCTGGTAGATTAAATCTGAAGTCTCAAAAATGGGGCCCTAAATGGCCAAATGTGGTGAAAATTATTGGTAGCATAAAGTTATATCATGGTCCATAGTTCTTGTGCCCAGTGAAGGTTTTGTGCCAAACTTCTGACATATGGGGGCAAAATCCCAAATACCCCTTAATCCTGTGGTATAGGTCTCAATTCTGGGAGATCGTATCTGGATCCTCAAAGACTGGGCCCTATATGGTCAAAAGTTGTGAAAATTATTGCTAGCATAAAGTTATATCATGTTCCACAGCCCTTGGACCCAGTGAAGGTTTTGTACCACACTTCTGACATATGGGAGCAAATGCCCAACTACCCCTTAATCCTGTGGTATAGGTCTCATTTCTGGGAAAATGTATCTGGATTCTCAAAAAGGGGGCCCTAAATGGCCACAAGTCGGGAAATTGCTATTATATGGCTATTTCATGGTCTATGGCCCTTGGGTCCAGTAAAGGTTTTGTGCCAAACTTCTGACATATGGGGGCAAAAGCTAAACTACTTCTTAATTCTGTGGTTTAGGCCTTATTTTGGGAGATCGTATCTGGATCCTCAAAGACTGGGCCCTATATGGTCAAAAAGTGGTGAAAATTATTGCTAGCATAAAGTTATATCATGGTCCATAGCCCTTGGGCCCAGTGAAGGTTTTGTGCCAGACTTCTGACATATGGCGGCAAAAGCCCAACTACCCCTTAATCCTGTGGTATAGGTCTCATTTCTGGGAGATCGTATCTGGACCCTCAAAAACGGGGCCCTAAATGGCCAAAAGTGTGAAAAATTATTGCTAGCATAAAGCTATATCATGGTCCATAGCCTTTGGGCCCAGTGAAAGCTTTGTTCCAGACTTCTGACATATGGGGGCAAAAGCTCAATTACCCCTTAATCCTGTGGTATTGGTCTCATTTTTGGGAGATTTTATCTGGACCCTCAAAAATGGGTCCCTAAATGGCCACAAGTCGGAAAATTGCTACTATATGGCTATCTCATGGTCTATGGCCCTTTGGCCTAGTGAAGGTTTTGTGGCTTCTGACATATGAAGCAAAAGCCCAAACTAACCATTAATCCTGTGGTATAGGTACTTATTTCTGGGAAAAGATCAAAAATGGGGCCTAAATGGCCACAAGCCTGGAAATTGCTATTATATGGCTATTTCATGGTCTATGGCCCTTGGGTCCAGTGAAGGTTTTGTGCCAAACTTTCGACTTATGTGGGCAAATATCCTAACAACCCTTTAATTCTGTGGTATAGGTTTTATGTCTGGTAGATCGAATCTAAACCCTAAAAAATGGGGCCCTATATGGCCAGAAGTGGTGAAAATTATTGCTAGCATAAAGTTATATCATGGTCCATAGCCCTTGGGCCCAGTGAAGGCTGTGTGCCAGACTTCTGACATATGGCGGCAAAAGCCCAACTACCCCTTAATCCTGTGGTATAGGTCTCATTTCTGGGTGATCTTATCTGGACCCTCAAAAACGGGGCCCTAAATGGCCAAAAGTAGTGAAAATAATTGCTAGCATAAAGTTATATCATGTTCCATAGCCTTAGGGCCCAGTGAAGGTTTTGTGCCAAACTTCTGACATATGTGGGTAAAAGCTCAATTACCCCTTTTATATGTCTTATTTCTGGGAGATCGTATCTCGATCCCTAAAAACGGGGCCTTTTATGGCCAAAAGTGGTGAAAATTATTAGTAGCATAAAGTTATATATCATAGTCCATAGTTCTTGGGCCCAGTGAAGGTTTTGTGCCAGACCTCTGACATATGGGAGCAAAAGCCAAACTAACCATTAATTCTGATACTTATCGATTTTCGGTAAATTTTCTTAAATTTATTATAAATTTCCTTCAATGATTGGGAACTGTCTTTCAATTTCGGGCAATTTTCTTAATTCTCGTGCAATTTTTCTTCACTTTTGGAAAATTTCCTTTATTTTAGGCAAGTTTTTTTTTTCTTGGTAACTTTCTATCAATTTTCGGTAAATTTCCTTGATTTTGCAGTATTTTTAATTTTTATTCGATTTTCGATAAAAAAATTAATTTTGGAGCAATTTTTTCATATTCTTTTGAATTTTGGGCAATTTCTTAAATTCTTGTACAGTTTTCTTCAATTTCTTTTATGTTATGTTAAAATTCCATCAATGTTTGGGAAATTTCTTACATTTGGGGGAAAATTTTCTTCCATTTTCTGTAAATTGTCTGCAATTTTCGGTAAATTTGATTTTTTTCATTTGAGGGCAATTTTTTTACTATTATTGTTCAATTTGGGGAATTTTCCTTTAATGTTTGGATATTTTTCTTCATTTTGGGGCTATTTTTAGTTGATTTTTGTTAAATTGTATCCAATTTTCGGTAAATTTCCTTCAGTTAGATTCCCAGCAATTTGACCGATTGATGATAAGGAATGGTCCCAGCAAATCTTAAAAACAGATGGTTGTAAATATTTTGAGGAGATCATATATGGCGTTATACCTCCGACTGTCAGACAGTCTGATTTTTTAAATATGATTTGGACCAAAATCATCACGAACATTACACGCTCATAATGTTATATAATTATCATTCATATTATGAGTACGCTCTCTCCTCCTCCACTTAATCCGAATAATGGTTTATGCTTTCCAAAGGCTAACGTTGGTTAAAAAGTTACGCATTCAAAAGCGGCGGTATAATTTCGTAACTTAGTAACACATAATATCAACGTTACCGCTTTGGATGCTTAACTACTCAAAAGCAGTAAAATCACCCAATCCGAAGAATAGTTCGGCTTTCCAAAGGCAATTATTGGTGCACTATGGGTATTGCGAAAGGGGAAATTTTGTTTAGTGTAATTGCTGGCAAAATTGTATGATGGATTTCAGAAGCGTTTCTGGACGGTCATGTACTTTTGAAAATGTTTATTTTAAAATTCTGCTACTGATGGCTCAAATCATAGCTTTATGATTCAGACAGTCGGGAGAGTCAAACCTTTCTTCAATGAATAAGCAAGATATGATATCGTTTCAGACCAGGACAAGATATCTAAACTTCGCACATTTTTCATAATGCTAGATATGACTCAATCTTGAACAGATATTAATTGTTAAAGTATATACAAATCTTCACCAGCTGGAACCTATAATTTACAGAGCTACTTCGGTATGTTCTTTTAGAGAATCTTTCGTTTTTTATTTGTCTACCATTCTCTGAAGGTAGACAGCAAATTCTACTTCCAAAGATTTGCGTCTTTATCGATACCTCCAATGAAAGTTTAAAGGGAATAGATTAACCCAACAGTTTCGGAGATTGGCTATTTGAGAAAGAGGTTACATCCAAAAATCTATTCTATTATTTTCAATTAATTTTTTTTATTCTGAGGACATTTTTTATAATATCCTTGACTCATCCCAAGTGGCCACTATCCCCACCTTTATATGTTAATTCCTCCTTTCTCTTACCACATTCAGTGTTAACCAAGGAAATTTTTTGTTTTGTTTCCAAAATCAGGTTAACTGAACAAAACAATCCAACATTGGAAAAGGTGTGGGCAGTTGAAAATCGTGGAAGGAGTAATCAAGAAAAAACAACACTAAATATTTAGCTCTTTGCTGAACTGTTCCAACAATTTTGTCCAAGATTGTAGCTCTACAGCTTCTTCAGTGTTCTTGTGTGCTCTATCGTAGCCTTGTTTTGATAATAAACCGGGGTTGAAAAATAACAGTAGAATTATGATGCTCAAATAATATTCTGTATTGAGATGAACACAGGAATACGGCTTTAGATGTTTCTAATATTAACTGACGTAAGACGTTGATGTATTGATAACGATGATTATTGATGCAAACAAAACTGATGATGATGTCTAAAAGCACACCCTTAAGATGTCTGAAGTAAAACTGAATATGATGATGTATAAACACCAACTGTTTACGATTATGTCTCAATTAAATACTGAACTCTAAGTTAAAGGGATCATTCTGTAGATGAATATTTCTACATCCTGACTCATCTACAATAAATTATAAACTAAGAAAAACTAACCCTATCACCCATCACTGAACTATCAACTTATTACCAATGCTGTTGGCCAATCACAGAGCTAAACCACATTGACTTTTTAACCAATAAATACCCTCTATTTGGGTTGGCAACAAGTCTTGAAACAGAGTATTAAACTGAAGTATGGTGATTGAAACCCTATAATTAACTAAACCACTTCATTAATTCAAAGATGTAATCTACATTTCATGAAAAGGCATTGGTATAGGCATTGGTATTGGAATTGGTATGTATTGAGTACAGCGTGAAGAACGAGTACACATATTTTTGTCACTGCCCTTACTTGGCAATGTTGCCATTTGGCAACAAATTGGACCCCAAAAAATTGGGTCAAACTAATATTTTTTCTTTAACATCACATTTAATACGTTGTTTTAGACATATCAATAAGGGAAAATGTGCAAAATTTTAATAATTGTCGAGGAAAGGATTAAGCATTAAAATTAAAGATAAATTTACAAATTATTAAAAATGAAAGGAGATCTTTTTGGCTAAAAGGTATTTACTTTCTTAGAAACCAATAAGTGATATAGATAAACAAAACAAGAGCGATGGATGAACAATGGGGCTATTTCCTAAAATTAAAGCCATATCAACAACTTAGAGGTGAACCGATTAAAGCTTTTTTTTAATGAAGAAGTTTGAAGCTAAGGTTACAGTTTTTTGAAGAAGAAGTTTGCAGCTAAGTTTAATACCCTGTGATAGCTCTCCTATGTGCAGGTGTGTCTCTTTTCTTATCATTTGTCTTATTTACATCTTTGTTGTTTAACGTTGACATCAGAAGACTTAAATAAAAAATAAAATGAAATCAAATTACTACAATTGGGTATTTATACAAATTCAAAAAACCAAGTTGGTTACAATTGTATTTTTATTTAACAACTCTCCCATCCCTGGTCATGAAACTTTTAAATATTACAAGATAGATTTTTTAACAATTTATCCATTCTCTTTAAAAATGATCAAAAACCTTCCTCCTTAGCTGCAAAATCGGGGAAAATTTGAAGATATTCTGAAAGCCATGTTAGACTTAAAACAGCCGTTTGTTTGCAGCCTCTATAAAAATCATTGAGATAACCAATTAATAAATGACTAAATAAGAGCAGGAAATTGCCATTTAGAACACTCACACTTGATTATTTTTATCCATAATTTAAGATTTATCAGTTTATGATCAGTTTAATTTCACTTTAATTTACGAATAACAAAACCACTAAAATTTCATTTTCAAGGCACATGAGAGCCCCCAAATTTTTCCTGATTAAGCACAAAGAGGAAAGTTTTCGAATAGTCCTATCATTTTTGGCAGGGAATGGATTATTAATGAATTTATCTTTCTATTTTAAAGAGTTTTATGACCGGGGATGCAAGAGTTTTTAAATAAGTATAACAAATCAGCAGAATTTGAGGTATTTCCGATGTAGCCAAACACTAATGACCCCTATGGCTGCCATTTCAAGTTTGGCCTATACCCTTATATGGAACAATGTAGCTTTAAATCTGTATATGATAAATATATGATTCCTATAATGAATTTTGTATGGCAAGCTGTATATAAACATGTATGTTCTCTCCATATGAGATTAAAATATTTCACATAAATCTAGAATCATTAAATCTGTATATTTCAGTGGGCCTATATTTGGTCTTATTTTAACTTAAATTTTGTATTTTATCAATGCGTTATATGACAGAGATTAGGAATTCTGATATGTCCAATCTATTTAATTGTATGTGGGATTAATATCTCAACCTTACGCCTAAAATCTGGACAATACATGGGATAGCTGATTGCCCTGCACGTTTTTTTTTTTTTATCTGAATGGGTCTCTTACCATGATAGTCAGTGGGATACCATAGCTAATTTTCTAAGCTTATATTGTATACTTCCCATATTGTTATCATGAATTATTTCAGTCCAATTCATAATCATAGGTTCATATCCATTCATCAATTTGTAATGCTATGGTTCACAACACAATAAGCTAGAGAAATATTGATCATGTGTATTTGTATTAATGTGATTTATTAATCATAGATATCATAGATATTATTATAACAAATTAAACTAACTTACTATGAATGTTGTTTTCTCAGCTCTCTACACAATGACGAGTTATTCCAATCAAAGAGCTTCCACAGTTCTAAAATTGTAACGAATTTGACTAAAGCACTTAGGATATGAGTTATATTGAATGATATTACAAACAGATAGCCTGACAAATATAACATAAGCGCAAAAGCGAAATAGCGGGAATATAACCAATGACTATTGGTTAATGGCGCTTCAGAACCGGTCATTTCCTGCTTGTTCACGTTGACCTTTAAGAATGAACCCAAAAGATAGAAATGTAAACAACGTTTAATGAAATTAGAGATACTTGGAGAGTGCAAGGAGCTTCTACACATGGAGATCTGACGGTCGTAAAACGTAGCCTCCGGCAAAGAAAAACTGACAAAACCCCCCTCCACGACTCTAACTTAATCCTCTGCAGATTCACTCAACAACCACATCCCATGGGCCCCATAAAAGTCCCTTCGAAGCAATGTGTGTAGCCGCTGAGAGCGCTAGAGCAAGCGAGCAAATGACGTCATTACTATACTCTGGTAATTTTGCAAGTGACCTGGCCATAGGTTATACGGCTGCGCAGTGTGTCATTTGCCGTAGTTTCTTAATGAAAGTCATGTGCAGTTGTAGAGCAAGTCGTTACAAAAGTACTGAAAAAAACCCGAAATCGATCGGATTTTTTAACGGTAAGTTATCTTGATATTATTGGTGACATTTATGGTTACTAATTTAAGCAAATTTTGGAAAATAGCTTGCCTAAATTGTGTTTTGGGGGTTATTTCCTGCAGGTTCCTGCGAATGACGCTGGGTCAAGTTGGCTTGTTTACCTTTCTTTATGCTCTGTGACAGCGCTAGGCCTAGTATGTGTGCAATGTTCTCCAAACGAGAAAATCGCACTTTTTTGAGGCACTTTTTGGTCAGATTTTCAGGTTGTTTCCATGGCAACTACTTTTTATCCAGGGTTATATTGAAAAACGTTTAGAAATTGTTCAATAATTGGGTTTTAAAATAGTAGGAATAAGATTAAAAATCGAAGGTCAAGAAAGTGGTACTGATGCTAGGCCCCACTGGTGTTAATACTGCAGTGCTAACTTTGTCAAGATAGTGTGCCAAAATAGGCCTTAGGCCTAACTAAGAAAATAAAAGTTGGACCCATTCTAGGCCTAGGTCTAAAATAATTGAAGCTGCATTTAGCGATCGAATGCTAGATTCTTTCAAAAATTACCACACTTGTGAAGCACTGTAGTAATGTGGCTCAGAAGTTTGTGCAGGCTAAGGCAAAACAAAATTCCCTTGATTTATTTTCATTTAGCCTACAAAACAATGATTCAATACACAATGGGTAATAGGCGTAGGACTCTAACTAGTTTTTTTTATATTATTTTTTACTCATACTATTTACGCTCGGTTGGCGTTCATGTCCTCTTGAAGGATTTTTGCCGACTTAACCGATTCAGATTCAGACTCGGCCTACCTTTTTTTTTTCTCTCTTCTTTTTGCGTGCAATATTTTGGCTCTCATTTTTAAATTGTTAAAAGAATTTTTATATCATCTTTCCATGATGTGTTACTGCACTTCATGGCATAAAAATAATAACTGTAGGTTTCAAATGATTGAAAGGCATAGTCAGATAGTCTCAGGCTGTAATTTTTGTGTCATACCCAATTTGCTTTATTATGATTGATACATTAAAAAAAAATGCATCATTTTATAGTTAAGCTAGCGTAGTACAGCTGGCGGTCTTGCAACTTTGCTGCCCAGCCGGCAGGATTATGCCATAGTTTGAACATACATAATAAGTTCTTTCTTCATGAATATGCATCATTCTTTTATTAGGATTAGTACGATGCTGGACCATGCGACTTAAATGCTACTGTAGCCAGCCTGGGATACTGCATGGGAACCATAAGATTACACAAACGATTCTTTAACAATTGATAAGATTACATCATTCACCTCTGAAATTCATGAGTCTGATAATTTTTTGAGAATCCGCTCCTAAAGTTCCTCCCAAATTTTCCCACCAGGATGATTTGTTTTAATTTTATCAAGTGGGTCTTCATCATTATACAAAAAAGTGGAAAAATAGTGGTCAATTGAAAAAAAAGTTGAATGAACAAAAAGCACTTGATGAAAATGCTGTCGCATTTCAGATTCATCATTCAAAGGAGACTCTCTTGTGTGAACTTGTGCATTTGAATCCCTGGCCATCTTATTGTGTTTAAATTGTCAATATCAACTGTTATTACTGTAAGTTAGCAATGCATTTTAACTGCAGAAGCCATTTACAAGATATCAATTCTCATGTACATGTATGCACAGCATTTGCTTAGAGATACTCTATAATAGTTTGTGATCATTTGATCTGTGTAATCATTTGTACAAAAGATATTGCAGTAGTTATTATGTTAGTAAATCATATGATAAATAGGCTAAGTTTCTGGCCATTACTAATTACTCATACCACTCTGTGCGCACAGAATTTGTACATACTGTAAAGGTGATAATTTATTTAGTATTTTGCCTCATTATTTTTTTATTTTAGATGGAAATGTATCATCTCATTTTGAGGTCTCTTCAGTCATCTCTGAACGAAATTTAATAAGCATAACCTGGAAGGCTTGAGGTAAGCATTTTTTATGTGTTTTTTTTGGAGCTTTATATTCACTTTTATGTGTATGTTTACTAAAATGATATCCAATCATCAGCTTTTAGGACATTTGTTGGTTGCAGCATGGGCAGGGGGATTTAAAGATCACTCCTTGAGTGTATGAACACTTTTTGTAGGATTGATGGCATATCATTATTTGGACAAATGATATTTTCCTTAAAAAGGAATTTTTAATTCCTGGAAGTCTTTAATTTAAATGCATTTTCTTAAAACTAACAAGGTGCTGTGTCTCAGCAGGGAGTTGGAATAGAAGGAGTCCCAACACTTATTCCTCTGCTGAAATCCAATCCAAATCTAAACACTTGTTCATCCTCGCCTTATGCTAACCCATTACATTCCATCCATCCCCTCCGGGCAAACTTCCAGCCTGAACACGCTCAGATCGGTGGGTCAGCTGAAATCCAATATCGTTTATCCAACGTGAGTTTCTGTCAGCGTCAACTTTTCATTCATAAAAACTCACTTCGCGTTGACCTTATGACGATTGTCGCGTCATCAGCGTGCCCTGCTAAGGTAATTGCGCTTGCGCAGTCGATGGTTTCGTAGCGTTGGTAATTGAAGTGGATGCTCAGTTGTCACGGAAAATGTTCTACAAATCTTTGTGAAGACCGCATTTCGATCGGATTTTTTATCGTAAGTTATGATTATGTATACAGACCACTATTTTAGGATTTAGTTCATGGTTTCGTTAAAATCTAGTCGAATTTCACTCTGATTTTTGAGTCTTTTGGCACGGGCTGGCAGAATAACACTAGGTTGAGTGTACCTATAACACGTAAATCTAATACAAATTTAAGTCCTTTCCACTGACGAAAATTGACGAAATTTTTTTTTGGGAGGTTTTGGTGGACACATTTTTAGATGTTTGTTACTTCCGGTTTCCTTTATTGCTAGATCTTTCGTCTTTTGACCATTGATTTCATCCCCCCCCCCAAAAGAAATGGGTTTAGACTGTTATTTAGGCCCTAACGTTAGCCCAACTTATAAACGTCTGGGGTCTGTCTAAGAGAGATTTCCTTTGCAAAATCCCGCAAACTTTCATATTTTACTCAAACAAAAATCATAAAGTCAATCGTCAAATCTCCTTGTAAATTTCCGACTAAATATGCCTCCATTGTCTATGTAGGCTTATGCCTAAAGTTAGCTGTCCCATTGTATTCCTAAATATTAATAAGGGCCCTAATAATAGGCCTATATGAATTGTTGTTAATGTTAGTTTGGCCCAGGCCCAACCTTTATTTGAATTTCGTGTAAAGTTAAGGTCAAGGGGTCTAAACCTGTGTCTTTGCCAAGTTCACTGAAAGCTGTTTTTCGAGGTCACAAAATACATGTACAACTACAACTTACAAGGGAAAACTCGGTAAAATATGTTGTAACTTTAGGCCTCGGCCTAACGTTGGGTCTAACAATTAACTTCTAAGATTGATTGAATTATAACATTTTGATATGTTACTTAGGCTAAACGTTAGGCCTATAACTTACGTTAACTGTAAGTTTAAAATTGTAGTTGTAAGTTTTCAAATAAGAAAGGTGGATTATTTTAAATAATATGTAATAATTCTACTTTCACCTTTAAAGTTTAAGTAGGCCTAGGTCTACTCTACAGTAGAGACCTAGTAATTTTTCATTAAGAAAGGTGGAACTTTGGCCAATACAATTTTTGCCAAAGTATTATTGTGACGAATCTAAACTATGTGATTTCTTTCATTATGCCCATTTGTTTTACCCTTCAAATTAATTGCTGACTAATAATCTTTACTAGGACCTAGGCCTAGTATTAATAATATTATTATGCCATGTCTAATAAGTCATTGCAACAATATTGTACCAATCAATATTTTGGGAAAGTTTGAAACATACATAGTATAGCTAGGGCTGATAGGATTTTATTTTGCAGTAGTTTTTTGTTGTTACTGCTTGAAAATTAATTGCAGACTGACAATCTAAAAGTCTAAGTAATATCCGAGTGTACGGTGATTGCATTGATGCATTTTGGTGGTTATTATTATGTCATTTTTTGGATATATGCTTTTGTAAGTCCTGTAGTGTTCCAAAATCAATCATAAATGTTTTTTAACAATTTTTATAAGTAATGCATTGAGATCAATTTTGGGAATTGTTAAAAATGAAGTCAAAGTTCATGTGAAATATGCCCTATCAAGATGTTGGGAGGAGATATACAGTACAAAAAAAACAGGAAATTCATCTGAGCATATCCCCAGTTTTGCATGAACACTTGAATACAAACCACATTTTGTGAAGCATTTATGTGACAATTTCTTATATTTTCTTATATTTTTGTTTTTCAGATGGATCTGCATAGAAGCAGATTGCAATGGTTATGTAGGCTCTGTGGAAAAACCATCGAGGATAATACAAAAAACTGGACCTCAAAATGGGATATAAAACAGTGGATTGAGAACTGTTTTATCATTGAACTAAGCAGGGATGATGTGAACATTCACCCAGCCAAAGCATGCACTGCGTGTCGCATGAAACTTTCTAGGTGGTATAAAAAGAAGAGGAAAACAAAAGAACAAGTTGACTCTGGCATTAAGCTTGTACAGTTTCAAGCACATACTGTACTCATGATTGTGCAATATGCAATGATTCTCCATGGGAATTAGAAAACATTAAGTTTATTTGTGAGACTTCAGGATATATGTCATGGGTAAAGCGGGGCAGGTGTATGGCAGTGATTATGGAAGATTTTGGTTCAACTGCAGTTAAGCGAGTTG
Organism: Chiridota heheva; assembly: GCA_020152595.1. Lineage (NCBI taxonomy): Eukaryota > Metazoa > Echinodermata > Holothuroidea > Apodida > Chiridotidae > Chiridota > Chiridota heheva. Next base: position 1,326 of record JAIGNY010000162.1, on the reverse strand, counting down.
TATTTTCAGAGAGTAGCTGGGAAATATATATTTGTGGAAGCAAATCAGTTCTCCTGTGGAAATAACAGGAGAAAACATTGCAAAGGTCCTGACAGCTATTAAAGACGCTTCAATCTGTACAGGAAACACAGGTTTTGTGAATGTGAACAAAAGTTATGCTGAAAAAGGTATTCGCAATGTTGCAGGTGATATTGTTGCAAGAGTGGAACTACAGTACTTTGATGGGAGAGACTTTGTCCGCGAGTGTACCATCAGACATAAAAATTGTGAAATGCTCTTGCCAAACACTGAAACAGGCACAAAAAAAGCACAACTTAACCTTTACATGGAAGTCTCAATTGTTTTGAAATTCCTACTGAAAGGACAGAGTTTTTGCGCTCTTGTTAAAGAACTTCACGGCCAAAGTCAAGTAAATTAAACAATGTCCTCTGCACTGATCAGAAATTGACATACTGTTTGTACATTTGTACAAAGAAAAGGCTTGTTTTGTAGCAAAATTCATTATTAGTTTATAAAATAGTACCAAAAAAAAAAAAAAATTCATTTAGTACAAAATTAGTAGAAAACATCAAATCAATAAAAACAAAATTGATATGACCCTTGTACTGAATATTGACCACATCGATATGGGTCAATATAGAAAAATATGGATATATCACCCAAATGTATTCTAATTTTTTTTTAACTAGTAGCAAGGACCCAAAGTAAAGCATCATTTGTGTTTTCTGCATTCTGATAATATACTATATGGGCTTACGGTATTATGATCTATTCCAACTCCCTGGTTAAAGGTATTACAATAGTCATTTGACAGGAAATGTATTCTGTGTAAAGTTATATGTAATTGAAGGTTATGAGTTCTGTCAAAATTCACGCTCAAAGTCAAATTTATAACATATCTGGTTTTATTTTATTCTGTATGGGTTGCATGTATGATGTATTAATTTTGTTAAAGAGCACAGCAACTTCATGTTTAAGAGAGCATTAATGATATAAGAAATTATTTTGTATAGAAAGCGAACTTCAATGTGCTGTGTACCTTACATTATGAATTTTGGTTAATTTACATGAATGTGTTCGACTCATTTATTTAGGTACTTGATATCTGTATGCCAAACAGGCCTCCAAACATGGTTGGTACAATAATTCCCTTTGGCTCTGTACATGGTTCTCTCAGCAAATCATCATTGGGTTGATAATCATGTTGATGGCATCACTCAATCCTCAGTAATTCACATAAGTAAAAAAAAAAGAGGACAATTTTACTTATTTCATTTCCCAGGTTTCACAAGGCCAAAAACTAAAAAGTATTTATGTCTTGAATGG